>ML662445.1:32746909-33086561 GCA_007570785.1 Antilocapra americana
GAGACTAAGGATAGGGCTGTATAAACTGAAGGAAAAATCTGCCACCACTACGAAGACCTTTCAACCAGGCTGACTCATTCATGGCCACATGGTAGACAGCCACAGAAATGAGTCACAGAATGCAACACTGGGGACTTCTGGTCTACCTTTGCATCTCCCTTTCACCCCATCCCATCCTGGCTACCACTGCTGGGCTTCTGAGCCTTTGACTTTGCCCTCCTCTCTGGCTTCCTAAAACTGGCATGGGTCACTGGCCTGGCCCTCAGGGCTCTCTAGAACTGGCTTGCAGCTCTCTTTGCTTCAATTTTCTCTAGTCCTTTTGGGTAATTACCTCCTCACTCAATGCTGGGCTCCAGACCCCAAGTTCAGCTTTATTCATCTGTTTAGATCCTTGAGCAGACTGACTCCAGATCCCTCAAGGGGTGACTAGATAATGTGAGTGACAGTGGGCACCTAATATTAGGCTGCCTGTACTCCCCAGGCTGCCCTTCCTGTGATAGGACCACAGGCATCTGAGAAGGGTGTCCATCCAAACCCTATTTCAAAAGTACTTTCCTTGTGATGTCTCCAGGGACCTAAAGTATGAAAAAGCTTAGACACAGAAAGGTGTCTAGAAATCTTAGAAAGGCACGTGTTAGGACCTTCCTGGTGGTCCACTGGTAAAGACTCCACCTTGCAATGTAGGGGACACGGGCTCGATCCCTGGTCCAGGAAGATCCCACATGCTGCGGAGCAACAAAGCCCATGAACCACAGTTACTGAAGCCTGCGCACCCTACAGCATGTGCTCTACAACGAGAGGAGCCGCCGAAATGAGAAGCCCAGGCACTGCAACTCGAGAATAGCCCAAGTGCGGCAACAAAGACCTAGCGCAGCCAATAAATAAAAGAGTTTTTTTAAAAGAAAAGAAAAGAATGTGTTAGGCAGGGTTCTCCAGAGAAACAGAATCAATAGGATGCATAGGAATTTCTTTCTGTGGTGGTGGAGGCTGAGAAGCCCCAAGAGCTCTGGTTGGCAAGCTGGAGACCCAGGATAGTGGATGGGTTGTTAATCACTCAATCAAATCCGACTCTTTGCAACTTCATGGACGGTAACCCTCCAGGCTCTTCTATCTGTGGGATTCTCCAGGCAAGAATACTGGAGTGGGTTGTTGTTTCCTTCCCCAAAGGATCTTCCCGACCCAGGGATCAAAGCTGGGTCTCGGCATTATGGGCAGATTCTTTACCCTCTGAGCTACCAGGAAAGCTCATGGGGATGGGTTCATTTCAGTCTGAATCTTTAGGACTAAAAACCAAGAGAAGCAATGGTGTAAGTTTTCGGTCTGAAAGTCAATGGACTCGAGACCCAAGAAGAGCAGTGTTTCAGTTCAAGTCTGAAGGCAGGAGGAGACCAACATCCCAGCTCAAGGCAGTCAGACAGAAGGACCCTGTTGACAGAAGGGTCAGCCTTTCTGCTCTCTTCAATCTTCAAAGGACTGAGTGAGGTCCACCCACAGTAGAGGGCCTTCTTCTTTAGTTAGATTTAAATGTTAATCTCACCCAGATACCCCACAGAGACACACGCAGAATAGTGCTTGACCAATATCTGGGCACAGTCAAGTTGACATGCAAAGCTAACCATCGTAGGGAATGATGCCAGCAATTCAAGGGAGGGAAGAGACTGCGTATATCAGAATCATCTGAGGGTTTTAAATGCTGGTCCCTGGTGACTCAGAAGGTAAAGAGTCCACCTGCCATACACACAGCTGTGTGGTCTCCACCTTGGGCTGATTATCAGCATCTCAGTGGTGTGGAGCCTGACATTTATTTTTTAAAAAGTTTTCCAGATGAGTCTGATGTGTGGTCAGAACTGCGAAGCTCTGGACTAGAAAGAAGGAACAAATTAGACAGCTAGACAAATAACCAACAGGAGGAGTCAGGTGGCTGGTGCTAACCTAGGAAATGAATTTTTTAAATAAGTCTTCTTCAGAATGTAAGTGGTTAATTCCTTGCTTTTTGGCTTAAGAGGGTTTTCCAGCATGGCATGAGGGAGGTGTCTTAGAAACAGCACAGGCCTTAGGTTCTGAAAGACTTGTGTCAATCCCAATTCTATTACACCGTGATGTAAATAAACCTCTTAGACTTCAGCTTCCTAATTGGTAAAGGAGGAATAATGACCACTGAGACACTGTTAAAAAGTCCACACAGTGCCTGGCCCTTCACAGGATCCCAGCAAATATTAGTCTCTTCCAATAACTCTGGAAGAATCAAGTCTTATTAAAATCTGAGAAATAGAGACATTTGTATCACATGTGTAATACCATCTATATTTTCAATAAATAAATAATACATCACATACTGTACTTCCATTGGCAGTCTTTCTTTTCAATCACTATCTTATACTAGAAACTCCTGTAATTCACAAACAGAAAGAGAAATAGAAGATTTTGAATGTGGATTTTGAACGGGATTAAACTTGAATTATCCATAGCTGTCCCAGAGTTGAAACTCTCCAAGGAATTCAAGTATTGCCAAATATTGAGAAAAAGAAAAAAAAATGGGGAAAGGAAAAAAGAAGGAAAGAGATTTTAAGGTTATGTAAGTTAAATTTCAGCAGACAGGAAATAAGGCTAAACTCATAATGTGTACAGAACTCCTTAGGAAAGAATTTTACCACAACTTCTTTCATACTAAAGTAGGAATTGAAATGCCTGACTCAGAAAGGGTCGTGTTCCATAATTATGACCAGCTTATTACTAAGCTTAAACGAAATCAATGATTTTTCACAACTGAAAAATATTATCTGGATATTCTACATGCAGAGAAATGTTTCAGGTTCTTAAAAAAAGTCTCATTCACCCCTAAAATGCAAACATTCTTGTAAAGAGTGCCCCTGGGTTGCTAGACTTATGATTTTGTAGATATTTATTTGCTTCTGGAATCTATTACACCCTGGGCATGCTTGATATAGCAATACTGGATTATGTTAGCATTGCAGAATCTCACAAATTTGATTCTATTGGTATTTATTAATTACCTTCTATAAGCAGAGGAAAACTATGACAAGCTGTTAGACAGCATATTAAAAAGCAGCGACAGCACTTTGCCAACAAAGGTCCATAAAGTCAAAGTTATGGTTTTCCCAGTAGTCATGTACAGATGTGAGAGTTGAACCATAAAGAAGGTTGAATGCTGAAGAATTGATGCTTTTGAATTGTGATGGTAGAGAAAACTCTTGCGAGTCCCTTGGACTGCAAGGAGATCAAATCAGTCAATCCCAAAGGACATAACACTGAGTATTCATTGGAAAGATTGATGCTGAAGCTGAAGCTCCTTTGGCCACCTGATGCAAAGAGTCAACTTACTGGAAAAGACCCTGATACTGGGAAAGATTGAGGGCAGGAGGAGAAGGAGATGGCAGAGGATGAGATGGTTAGGAAGCATCACCAACTCAATGGACATGAATTTGAGCAAACTCCAGGAGATAGTGGAAGGCAGAGAAGCCTGGCATGCTGCAGTCCATGGGGTCATAAAGAGTTGGACACAACTGAGCAACTGAACAACAAAGAATAGAACTCCTTCATGTTTATGCAATTTATACACATAACATATCTGAACAGGTTTCACCTAACATCCCTGGAGAAGGGAATGGCTATCCACTCGAGTATTCTGGCCTGGAGAATTCCATGGACTGTATAGTTAATGTGGTCACAAAGAGCTGGACACGACTGAGTGACTTTCACTTTTTTTCACTTTCACTTAACATGGGATTTACTAAGCACAAGTGTACAAAAGCAGCAAGAAAGATCATCTCCATGTCAGTGAGCTTGAAAGCTGACTGTGGTGGGAGAAAAATGTGGGAAAACCTGGCGCCAAATTCTGGCTCTGCCAACTACTAGCTGTGTGATCTGGAACAAGTTACTCAATTTCTCTGAACCTCAGATCTCACCTCGGTAAGTCGGGGTTAATAACATCCTCCCTGTGGCGTTATTCTGAGGATTAAGTGAAATGATGCGTAAAGTGCCAAGCACGTGGTAGGCACTTTTCTTCTTACATAAATCCTAGAAACAAATGTTTCCTGCAGGTGATTTGGTGCCCTTCTGGTTTGTTAAGTAATGCCGCATGTTCATAAAATACTGAGCCTGGGAAACCAAGCTGATAAAAACAACCTTAGGACTTCTGCTTGCAGGAAGATGAAGTGGATACACTCCTCCCCATCTCTCCTGTTAAGTATAACTAAAACCCTGGACATTAGATTTAAAACAAACTTAAGAAGACCCTGAAAGGACCCTGTCTTCCCACCCTGTTCTGTGGAGAACAGAAGACAGACTAGCTAGGAATCTCAGGACCCACAGGACAACATGGGGGAAAGTTGTTTTTATTTCTTTTTGTTTCAGCCGCCCCATGCTTAGTGTTGAAGCAAGCAACGTGGCAACATTGAAGGGTACAGATGAAAAAGGTCCCCCCAACAAGAGCCTGCTCTCTCAAGGAAAGGGATAGCCTAGCAAGACAGCAGACATTTAAATAATAATGTCAGCCAAACACCACGCTCAAAAAAAATGGTGGCCCCCATATCTACCCAAGCCAGCAAAGCCCTGGTGGGGAGCCTAGACTTCTAAGCGGTGAGGTCCCCCAACACCTCACTGGGGTGGTGTCACAAAATGGAGAGTCAGGACTGTCACCACTATCAAGTGATAATGAGGCCACCTCCCTTGTGGTGTCAGAGGAAACCACCCACATGAGAAGCAGGAATATCCACCCCTTCCCAGGACTGATGCTTAGTAATCAGCTATGACTTCCCTGGTGGCTCAGATGATAAAGAATCTGCCTGCAATGTGGAAGACCCAGGTTCAAAGGTTCAATCCCTGGGCTGGGAATATTCCCTGGAGAAGGAAATGGCAACCCACTTCAGTATTCGTGCCTGCAGAATTTCACAGATAGAGGAGTCTGGTGGGCTACATACAGTCCATAGGGTCACAAATGGTCAGACACAACTGAACGACTAACACTACTACTATGAGAATAACGAACAAGATACCACCCCTCAAGTGTCAACGGAGGCTGCGTGGGGGACCTGAAATGCTACTCACCAAGAAAAAGGAATGAAGTATTGATACACGCAACAATTTTTTTTTTCTGAATTGAAGTACAGTTAGTTTACAATGTTTCAGGTAAACAGCAAAGTGATTTAGCTACACACACACACGTTTTCTTTTTCAGATTCTTTTCCATTATAGGTTATTATAAGATAGTGGATATAGTTTCCTATGCTATATAGTAGGTCCTTGTTAGTTATCTATTTTGTATATATAGTAGTGTGTATTTGCTAATCCCAAATTCCCAATTTATCCCTCCCCCTACCCCAGCCTTTTCCCCCTTGGTAACCATAAGTTTCTTTTCTCTTTTTTTAAAATATTTATTTGATTGCATCAGGTCTTAGTTGCGTCATGCAGGTCTTCCCTTGCGGTGCATGGACTGTCTAGTCGCGGCACACAGGCTCTGGAGCACGGGGGCTCAGTAGGCGCAGTGCGTGGGCTTAGCTGCCTCATGGCATGTGGGATCTTAGTTCCCCAACCAGGGATTGAGCCTGCAACCCTGCATTGGAAGGCAGATTCTTAACCACCAGAAATCCAAGGAAGTCCCTAGATTTTCTATCTCCAATCACTGCCGTCTTTCCCCCATATTGTTGTGATAGTCTGTTCTCCCGGATTTAGGGACGAGATGTACCTTAATCCTCAAAAAGCTAACTCCATCCTGGATGGAATGCCACTCTCCAGACCCAAAGTTAGGCTGAATTCCTGACCATCCTGGCTCCAGACCTCTGCACCACCCATCCATGCCACACAACAACATGCTCTTATTTTTGTGGCTAATGGAATTCCAATGATCTGTTCAACTCTTTTATACTAATCCTTGTATTCCCTACAAGAGATACCCACTCAAGTGACTCATTTGTAAAAGTCGCCTTTCTTGTCTTATCTGTACACTGGGCTGTTTTATCTGATGACCTCTTTGAAATTTAAAGGCATTTGGATTTAAACTTCTAGAAGATTCTACAAGGCACTGGCAAGCAGGTTATGTGTGACCAGAGAAAAGGAACTGGCTCTTCAGGAACTAAGAAATATGGAGTAAATAGAGCTTTTCTGGCTACACGTGCAATAACATGGAGATTTATTCAGTTGCCTGTCACAGTGACATATGAACCTAATTACATTGTAATTCACGTCTGCCTTTCTTCAGCTGCTCTGGTGTTGAATATGTTAGGCTTATAGTAAGCTGGAATGAAGAAAAATAAATGAGAAATGATAGTCAATAGCACTAGTTCCTGGTCAGGCTACTGAATTTCACTGCCCTCAAATGAGTTATCAACAAGCTAGACGTGGGTGAAGTATTTATAGGGTGGAGAGAGGACATTTAGACCTTTTACTGGATTCTCCAGTTCCTATATTTTCCTTTCTTAAAGGAAAACATAAAGAGCTAACAGATCAAAATTTGAACCTGACACATTACAGGTGTGGACCCACAAAAAATGTAATTTGGGAATTGTTTCATCAAAAAACCCAAAGTTGATGGAAAACAGCAAAGGCCAGCCAGGAAAATGGAGTGAAGTACTTATCACTCACTAGTTATGGTAGGTGGCTAAAACATGAAACAGGAGTGGGATTTAGGGCATTATCTGATGTGGAGGCAAGAAAGAAAAGAAAGATAAACCCGCTCAGAGGTTGAAAGGAGAGTAAAGGAGGAGTGACTGTCATGATGTTTGTAGGTTATGGGTCCCTCTAACTGCTCCCTCAACACTTTGATTAAATGTCTCATTACTGTGTCCTAGAGAAATCCCACCACTCACTGCCGTGTCTCCTGCTCCTCCTTTGTGGTAGGGATGTGCTCCTGATGAGCAGGGAGGTAGCAAAGCTTTGGGACTCTTCCCCGCCTGGCTGTGCCTCCTTACACTGAAGGGATACTGTTCATGGCTTCTCTTTTTTCTTGGTGGGAGGTGGGGTGGGGGTCATGGGGAAGCATCAGCTCTGGGGAAGGTCAAACTCTGATAGGTCTCTGTACTTAAAGTTTTTTAAACTAATAATAACATTAAAGTTAGAAGACCTGTCTCACCCTAAATTCCTTTTTTTAAAAAAAATTTTTATTTCATTTTGGCTGCACTGGGTCTCTGCTGTTGCTCGGGCTCTTTTCCAGTTGCGGTGCACAGGCTTCCTATTGTGGTGGCTTCTCTCGTCGCAGAGCACGGGCTCTAGGGCTCGCGGGCTTCAGTAGTTGCAGCACGTGGACTTAGTTGCTCCGAGGCATGTAGGATCTTCCCGAATCAGGGACTGAACCTATGTCCCCTGATTGGCAGGCAGACTCTCTACTACTGAGCCACCAGAGAAGCCCCACTAAATTCTTTTTTTTTCTTTTTAATTATTTATTCAGCTGCACCAGGTCTTGGCAGGAGTACAAAGGATCTCAGCTGCAGCATGCAAACTCGTAGTTGCAACATATGAGATCTAGCTCCCTAACTAGGGATTGAACCAGGGCCTCTGCACTGGAACAGATTCTAAGACACTGGGCCACCAGGGAAGCCTGGGAAGTAATTCTTAATGTTGCTTCAAGTTGAACCAAACTCACTTTATTTTATAGATGTATATGAGATATTTCTGTGTGCTAAGTCACTTCAGTAGTGTCCGACTCTTTGCAACCCCATGAACTGGAGCCCACTTGGCTCCTCTGTCCATGGGATTTCCCAGGGAAGAATACTGGAGTGGGTTGCCATTTCCTTCTCCAGGAAATCTTCTCAATCCAGGAACTGGACCCACATCTCTTAAGTCACCTGCATTGGCAGGCAAGTTCTTTATTACTTGTGCCACTTGGGAAGCCCATATAAGATACTGGATCTACCCAAATATTCACTGATATAGGTTCAAACTCAGATTCCAAGCTCCTGCCCTTGACCTTCTCTCCATCTGCCTGGCTCGCCTTCCCCAGTGCATGACCCCAGATGAGCCATGTTCCCAGGGACATTGTCAGCGTGTCTATCAAGTGATGTGAGTAGAGTCTTGCCCTACCTTCCAGCCAGGGGGAGACGATGGTAGGATATGGATGTGGTAGCAGTGCTGAAACGGTGGAGCCAAACTCATTACTATGAGCCTCAGAAGCACGATTAACAGGGGAGAGATTTCATTCCTAAGGCCTGTTGCTGTCAGCAAGTTCCAAGAAACACTGGTTCATTGCTATAGCAACTGATTTCACATGCATCAGCAGAAATCATAACAGCGTTAGTCCTTCCTGGAGACAAGCTGAAACTGCCTACAATTAGCGTTCTCTAAAGATGCTTGTGCTGCCCCTGTCTTTTTGCCTTTCTCTAACCACTCTGGGTTATTCAGTCTTCTGAGACCTCCCATTTTCCTTCCTGAAAATGATGTTGCTGCCCTAGACAAAAAAACTTTTTATTTTATATCGAAGTATAGCTGGCTAACAATGTTGTGATAGTTTCAGGTGGATAGCAAAGGGACTCAGTCTTACGTATACATGGATCCATTCTCCCCAAACTCCCCTCCCATCCAGTCTGCCATATAACACTGAGTAGAGTTCCCTGTACTGTTCTACAGTAGGTCCTTGTTGGGCATCCAGTTTAAATATAGCAATGTGCACATAGTCAATCCCAAACTTCCTAACTATCTCTTCCCCCTAGTCTTCCCCTACTGGTAACCTTAAGTACGTTCTCTGAGTATGTGTCTCATAAATAAGTTCATCTGTATCATTTCTTTTTAGATTCTGCATATAAGGGACGTCACATATTTCTCCTTCTCTGTCTTACTTCACTCAAATTTATGCCCTTCTCCTTGGGTCTACAGGGTGGGAATGAGGGTGTCTCTGTGAAAACTTAACCATCAGAATACGGCAGCAAGGAAGCTGTCTGCTATGCCAATTTCCAGGCTAAGCCTTAAGAGAGTATCAGCTTCCACTCTCTGACACTTAAAAGACTTGTTTTTGGGACCCTGAGCCAGTGTATTAGGTCTGACTCCTCTGAGGCCGCCATTCTGTGAGGAAGTTCAAACTGCTCCCCAAGGGAGGTCATATGAAGAGAGAGTGCAATTCTAGGTCATTCCCATCATCCCAGCTGAGATCCCAGGATGGTGGCATGGAGGGGAGCTATCTATACCTGCTGTCTGGTCTAAATTCCTCACTCACAGGATCAGAAATATATGAAGGATAACTAGGCCACGAAGTTTTAGAGTGGTTTGTTTCACAGGGATAGATACCTAGAAAATCATCTAAACATGAAATAATATGTGA
Organism: Antilocapra americana; assembly: GCA_007570785.1. Classification (NCBI taxonomy): domain Eukaryota; kingdom Metazoa; phylum Chordata; class Mammalia; order Artiodactyla; family Antilocapridae; genus Antilocapra; species Antilocapra americana. The sequence continues at coordinate 32,756,175 of ML662445.1, forward strand.
TGACCATTTACGAAAGTGTATGTCACCAAAGTAAAATTTCAGCCCCAGAGTTGCTTCACTCTTAGAATGGGAAAACAGTTTCCGATGGCTGGCCGCCAGTGGGTGTCTGAGAAATTATGGCAAACTGGAGTGTTTCTTCAGTATTTCCAAGAACACCAACAAGGGGGAAAGCCTCGTTAAGTTTTGTCAAGCAACAAAATCTACATAGGCTTAATCTCTTTTGCAGAAATACAACAGAAAGAGGAAAAAAAAGTCTAAAAATCTGTAAAGAGTCCTCATAAAGTTTTGGGGTGAAGAGAAGCGTGTTCTGAATCCCGTCTGTCTCCCAGTAGAGTTTAAACTTCTCATTTGATGATAACTTGAAGAGTGTGTAAGTACTGTCCCATGCCTTGAAAATCATGTACCACCAAAGACAAATTACTTCTAGAACATATTTGGCAAACGATCATGCAACTCCACAAGAGGTGACTAAGAAAGATCCAAATATGTTAAACTCATTTGTATTGAATGTATTTTTAATTTTCTGTGTCTTCTGATGTTTTGACATCTTAAATCTTTCCAGCTGGAGAAGGACTGCCCCCTCTAGGAGCCAGACAATCCATAGAGATGGCAGAGGACCTAGCCTGAAGCAAGTCCTTGACAAGCAAATGAATCCAGAGCCACAGCTCCTCGGGTTGGTCTGTCCACCCCGGGAGACAATATCCCTCTTCCGTAGTCATCCCAGGCCAGGTTCTACACAACTGAGAACACCCTATAGTCCAAAGCCCTCCAAAAATTATTTAACTAGCTAATGCTAGGAACTTGGCTGGTGGTCCAGTGGCTAAGAGTCCATGCTCCCAATTCAGGGGGCCGGGATTGATCCCTGGTCAGGGGACTAGATCCCACACGCATGCTGAAACTAAGAAGTTTGCTTGCCACAATAAAGATCCTGTGAGCTGCAACAGAGACCCACCTCAGCTAAAATAAATAAACACACATTAAACAACAGCTCAGCTGATAAAGAATCTGCCTGCAATGTGGAAGACTTGGGTTCGATCCCTGGATTGGGAAGATCCCCTGGAGAAGGGAAAGGGGCCAGTGTTCTGGCCTGGAGAATTCTATGGACTGTATAGTCCATGGGATCGCAAAGAGTCAGACATGACTGAGCGACTTTCACTTTCACTTTTCAAACACCAACAACAAAAACTAGCTAATCCTAAACCATTTACCCTGTCCTGCCTTGCCTCTCCCTGGGAAGCTCCAGGAAAGGCATTGGCCTTATTTTACCACATCACAGACATCCTTAGAGCATCATTCAAAGGGTTACAGAATCAAAGACATAGCTGAAGTCAAGTGCAGCTGGTGGGAGCTGGGATGGGTGAGGGCCATGGGATTATGGAGAGGGTCTTCTCTGCTCCCAGACCTCACGACACCCTGACTGGTGCATCGGTGTCATGATGCCTGGTCTCGGAGGCAGATGGTCAGTGCGTCTCATAGTGGTCAGGAAACCAACCCAGAAACCCTGCACCGTGAAGGGAGAATAAGTCATGTTAATATCTCCTTCCAAAGGGGAGAGGAGGTGAGAGAGAGTAGAAGAGAGGAAACTCAATCGCTGTTGTTTAGTCACTAAGTTGTGTCTGGATCTGTGACCCCACGGACTGTAGCATGCCAGGCTCCCCTGTCCTTCACTATCTCTCGGAGTTTTCTCAGACTCATGTCCATTGAGCTGATGATGCCATCCAACCATCTCATCCTCTGTCACCCCTTTCTCCTGCAGCCTTCCATCTCTCAGCACCAGGGTCTTTTTCAAGGAGTCGACCCAGGGATCAAACTCGCGTCTCCTGTGTCTCCTTCATTGACAGGCAAATTCTTTACTACTGAACAGGTGAACTCTTTACCATCTGGGAAGCCCGAAACTCAGTTGCTTTATTTCAAAATTTAGTTCCCCTTGGGACTTCTCTGGTGATCCAGTGGTTAAGACTCTTCCCGTCCACTGCAAGAGATGTAGGTTCAATCCCTGGTTGGAGAACTAAGATGCCACATGCCGTGTGGAGCGGCCAAAAACAAACAAAATTCAGTTTCTCTTGTAATCTAGCAGGAAAAAATGTTATGGAGCTTTATAAGCACTGAATTGAATTCACTCTTTTAAGTGAAATATTTAAATTGCTGTGCACAGAGCTTTAAATTGCACAGGGCTATGTATGTTCTGAAAAACGAAGCATGTCTTTAATGCTGAGTTATAAAATCCACATAATTAAGGTAATAAACGTACACTTTAACAGAAACACAAGATGCAACCGAACCTTCTTGCCTGGAAATACAAACTATATATGTTTTATTAACAGCCCCATGTTAACAGAGGGCAGATGGCGAAAAACGCAGAAAGGTATGACTCACTTCTACCTTGAAGGGGTTTGCTATTCTCTGGTATCAGCAGAACAGCAGATATCATATTTTTTAAACTTCCAAACAGGGTACCTTAATTTTTCTGAGAAAGGCTACAGGGAAAGCGAAAGAATTCAGGTCTTTTATCCTTTTCCAGATCCTCTGCCTTCACCATTGCTCATCTCCTGCTGGCAGGTCGATGAAGCAGGAGGTAAACATGAAGCACGCGAAGGAATGTAGGAAGAATCTGGAGGTGTAATTAAAAGAATTATATGTCTGCCTTTTCGCACCTTTAATTTAGGAAGTCAGTGGCTTAAATAACCTACTCCACAGCAGGAGTAAGGCCCTGCTGTCACCACATTGAGAAGGACTCTGCCACCCAGACAGACGCTGAGCAGCACTTTTTTCACTTAAAACCCTGAAGTGATTCCCGCAATCACCAGCTGATGGTAGCTTTATCCAGACATTCCTGCCATTAGGATCTTTCTATCAGCTTCTTCAAATAAACTCCAAGCTGCATTCAAGCATTTTTACAAAGCACAGGCTCATGTCCTAGATGAGGGGTCAGGACAGGGTTTCATGCATTTGGGTCATGTCAGCTAGACTGGGGTTAAAAGCTCTTGTTCATCATGTCAAATATTGAACATCAAGTTGTAAGACAGGCCTTTCTGGTCACTTGAGACGAATGGCTGATGGTTGAGCTGCTGGACTGTGGCCTCCCTCCCAGGATAGTCTCACTAGTCCTCTAGATGACCTGGAAACCAGCAGCAGCCTGAACACAGCTGTGTGTACTAAGGCCATTCTGATCACCATGCGTGCTCAACCCAGTCAGGTGAGCAGGTCGCCAGGGTTGGTGGCCTTTCTTGCCAGGCCATTGGCCTTTGTGCAGGCAGTAGACAAACCCATGGGAATACCAATGATTCTGTGTAATACTATGTTACTATACATAAAGCTCTGCTATTTTCCAGTAACGGTTAGGTAGGTAATTTGGGGCAGTTTTGTATTTAAAAATGGAAGACATGCAATTTAGCAATGGCAACCCCATTCCGTTTTTGGTTGTTTTTTTTTTTTTTTTTTTGGCTGCCCTGGGTCTTTGTTGTGGTGCACAGGCTTCTCTTGTTACAGAGCACAGGCTCTTTATCATACGGGCTCAACAGTTGTGGCTCAGGGGCTTAGCTGTCCTATGGCATGTGGGATCTATGTTCCCTAACCAGGGATTGAATCCATGTCTCCTGCATTGGAAGGTGGGTTCTTAACCACTGGACCACCAGAGAAATCCCTATTCCCTTATTTCTGCTGGCTACTTCCAGCGACAGAGCTCAATGACGTTCTCTTTCCCTGGATCTTCAGCTCAATTTCTTTATCCTCATCCTGTCCCTAACTCACACAAAGTTGGGTTGTTGTTTAGTCGCTTAGTCATGTCCAACTCTTTATGACCCCATGGACTGCAGCATGCCAGGCTTCCCTGCCCTTCACTATCTTTTGGAGTTTGCTCAAACTCATGACCAGACTACTGACTGATTACCCTATGTAAATATTTAATGTTGACTATTTTTTTAATATTTATTTATTTGACAGCATCGGGTCTTAGTAGAGTCATTTGGGCTTCAGCAGTTCCAGCACACAGGCTTAGTTCTCTGACCAGAGATTGAACCCAAGTTCCCTGCATTGCAAGGCAGATTCTTAACCACTGGACTACAAAGGAAGTCCCTTGACTGAATATTTGCTACAGGCAACACCATACATTATAAATTGGAGATAAACAAATGCTCATGATAAGGTTTCAACCAATGATAAATATTTAAGGTAAAAATATGAATATTCCCCCTACCTTTTCCAAATTTACTCCCTCCCATGTACTCCTAGAATGTGTTGCAGATGGGTTTATCTTTATTTTCTATAGCTTTGAAAATGCGTAGGGACCTCCCTGGTGATCCAGTGGTTAAGAATCTGCCTTGCAATGCTGGGACACAGGTTTGATCACTGGTTGGGAAACTAAGATCCCACATGCCACAGAGCAACTAAATCTACACGCCACAACTAGAGATTCCATATACTGCAACAAAAAGATCCCACATGATGCAGCTAAGATCTGATGCGGACAAATAAATAGTAACAAAGCATACATTTGTGCTCACACACACAGTCTATATGTTATATTCAAAGCATATACACATGGGAATGTTGGGGTGTTTGTGTATCCATACACAATTTAGATATGGTACTCATGAAGTTACAAGTTGAAATTATTGAAAATTATACTAAACGTTCTTTTAAAATTCCCACTCTGATCTTTTTGTTTATACACATTTTCCAGAGTTTGCAGAAGGAAGATACCACTGGACTCACAGCCAGCCAGCCCAGAGGTTTTTGTTCTGTAAATATGCTTTTCACTCCATTCATTCAAAAAATATTTCTTGGGTTTAGACCATCTTCCAGACACTGTTCTAATGAGTACAAAACTGAAAATGTGCCCTTACCCTCCAGTCCAGGCCGCTGCTGCTGCTTAGTCACTTCAGTCGTGTCTGACTCTGTGCCACCCTATGGACTGTAGCCCACCAGGCTCCTCTGTCCATGGGATTCTCCAGGCAAGAATACTGGAGTGGGTTGCCATGCCCTCCTCCAGGGGATCTGCCCAACCCAAGGATTAAACTCAGGTCTCATGCATTGCAGGCAGATTCTTTACCACTGAGCCACTAGGGAAGCCTACCAGTCCAGACTACATGGGATTAAAATGAATATATCAACTATTTTTCCAAATAAAATTCTCACTTTTTAAGAAAATAAACTCAGTAACCCTTTTGATTATATGTTTTTTAAATTGCATAACAACCAAGTGTTATAATGATAGCTGAGAAGGGATGACAGAGGATGAGATGGTTGGATGGCATCACTGACTCAATGGACATGAGTTTGTGCAAACTCAGGGAGATAGTGGAGGACAGAGAAGCCTGGCGTGCTGCAGTCCATAGGGTCGCAAAGAGTCAGACATGACTTAGTGATTGAACAACAACAACGACCAAGTATTATAATGATAGTTGTTCAAATGTTGGCCTCCACAGGTAACAAGACAGGGTGATTCAGGACCAGTGGGTGTCTTCCCATAAGAACTTTGAGTGACTTTTTCAGGAAACTTGGGATACTGGGCAGCTGTCACATTGCAAACATGCTCACAGGCTGGCCTGATGGTAAGGGTGGTTTGGAAGCGCTGTGTTTTTCCTTTGTTTATAACTGAGGTTGGCTTAGTCAGACCAGATCGATCTGTGCCCTGGTTCAGGGATGGTGGAAGAAGGGCCCTGGAGATGGTGATGTGGGTTGAAAGGCTGAGGACTTCATTCAATGTCAAGCTTTAACACCATCTTTTCCCTCTTGCCTTACGTGAAGACAGCCTCTCACTCCTTTCCTCTGATTGGGAAGGAAAAGAAAGAGTGTTTGGAATGTGCTATAGCTGGGCTTTTATGGCTGCCCCTAAACTCTGTCTTAAGAACAGTATCTTCTAGTGAGAGAAAACATCATACAACAAACATCCCTGATCATTTCCCTAAGGAGAGTGAAAGCCCAGCCATAAATGACAATGAATGCTTCAATCATGGGATGACCTACCAATGACCTTCTGCCTTCCATCAGTCCAGCCAGGCTGGTGACTCCCTGCCACCGTCACCATGGACGCCGTATCTCTGGAGGAGCGAAGGCCATGTGGGACTTACATAACTACAGGCCTGTCTCCACCCCAGCCCTCTGCTCACACGAGTGCTAACCAGTGTGTAATTTAGATAGAGGGACAGGCGATCTCAGCTTTTGCCCCCACGCTGCTATGAAATTCCAAGCTTTTATGTGCAGGAAGCTCCATGTTGATCTTGGCCTCCTGATGGGTTAAAAAATCCTGTTTAAATGCTGCAGCCTTAGAATAGTCTTTGAGGTTTTTCGATGTTGTTTTATAAAAGACTCTGCCTGATTATTTACAGATGCTGTCTCTGAGAAAGCTGAAAATAGTCTCACTACAAATGCTGAAATCTGGACCCAGGCTTCCCTACTATTTAACAGTGAACAGTTCGTCAGAGCTGAAATCCAAAGCTCAACCAGCTTTCAAACAGGGTTCCAGTCAGCGCCTCTGGCCTTGAGGTCTCTGTTGACCTGATCTCAGCCCATCAAAGGGTCACTCATCAATGCTCTCATTCAACAAGTATTTGTCAAGCCCTACTACCTTCCAGAGGCTGCCCTGGTGGCTCAGATGGTAAAGAATTCACCTGCAGTGCAGGAGACCCAGGTTCGATCCTGAGGTCAGGAAGATCCCATGGAGAAGGAAATGGCAACCCACTCCAGTATTCTTGCCTGGGAAATCCCATGGACAGAGGAGCCTGATGGGCTACAGTCCATCAGGTCTTAAAGAGTCAGACATGACTGAATGACTAAGCACACACATACACATACACACTACAGCCAGGGGCTGGGGACACTGAGATGAAAACTAAGGCTCTGCCTTTGAGGAGAGGAAGTCAGTCAACCAACATCTTTTAGTTGTGACAGATGAGCTGTGACAGATGAGCAAGGTGTGCTGGGTCACCTCCCGAGGCACAGTTCATCAGGGGCAGTGAACTGGGAGGCCGCTCAGAGGCTTGGGTTCCCCTCGCCCCCTAACTCCTACTCAACAAGGGCAGACAAGCAAAGTGTCTAGGTTTTTCCTTCTTTAAATCTGAACTAGGCCTCTGCCTCTAGGGGAACATGATCTGCAATGCTCTCAATTAAGAGAGACCCATTCTTGTTCTATGAAATCTCTAAAGAGCAATTGAGTACAGCCTTCATACACATGTTGGCAGTAGTCCCCACACCACGGGCAGGAGGGTCTTTGGTCTCCACAGTCATAACCCTTGAGCTGCTGCTGCAGTTCGCTCGTCCCGTCCCAGCCCTGGGGGAGGAGAGCTGGCTTCTAGAAACCTCTGTCCACACTCAGGGTCACACCCCCACCCGCTCCTCTCCAGGCCAACGGTCCCAGTGCCTCCCCCTCAGGACTCGTTCATCTCCTTCAGTACATTCAGTGTCAGGCCCTGGCCTCGCTCCAAACCCTCCTCATCCCTTCTCAGTTACAAAACCCAGAACTGGGCCAGGAGAGGACAGCGCTGGGCCAAAGATTTTCCTTCCCAATTCCTGCAAATTCCTGAGAGTCTCCACACGCTGGTTGAACAGAGTCTTCTTTTACACGACGCTGGGATGACAGCGCTGGGGGAGGGGTCGGGGAGAGTGAAATACAGCCCTTCCGGGCTTCGTGAGGGACACAGGGCCCCGCGGTCATCAACGTTACCATTCCTGGCACTACTAGCTTCTCTCTAGGGCCCTCAGGACTTGGTGGGTGACTATTGGAGAAGTGCTTTTGGGTTCACAGCAGTGCCGTATATCACTGTGACTGAGTTAAAGCCTTCTCTGTGTGATTTACAACTTGCAGTAATAATGACCAGGAAAGGCTGAGAACTCATCACTCCATCTCTTATCCTATAGCCTCTCCTTAAAGAAAAATGAGTCAAAATCTAAACTGAGAGTAATAATACAATCACATCTCATCTTGGTACAGCATTTTTTATTTTGCCACATACTACCTCATCCAATCTTCATAGTAAACTTGTGCAGCGAATCTTAGGTACTGACTTGCAGCTAAGAAAAACAAAGGCACAAAGCTACAAAGTGACGTGCTAATGGTCATATTTAAATAGCAGAACTAATATAATATTATACATTAATTATAACTCAATTTAAAAAACACTTGAAGTGTCAGAGGTCTCAAAGGCAAATCTATGGACTTCCTTGGTGGCTCAGTGGAGAAGAATCCATCTGCCAATGCAGGGAACACAGGTTCGATCCCTGGTCCGGGAAGATTTCACATGCCAGGGAGCAACTGAACCTGTGCACTACAACTACTGAGCCTGTGCTCTAGAGCCCAGAAGCTGCAACTATGGAGCTCACATGCCCTAGAGCCCGTGCTCTGCAGCAAGAGAAACCACCGCAATGAAAAGCCTGCACACCACAACTAGAGCAGCCTCTGCTTTCCACAACCAGAGAAAGACCAAGCAAAAGCAACAAAGAACCAGCACAGCCAAAAATTTAAAAAAAAAAAAAAAAAGACAGGTCTACCTCACCTCTCTCTTTGACACTATAACTATTAGTATTTGCAAAATACATCATAGTTACAACTCTTCATGTACATGATTTCATTGGTCCTCAAAACATTCCTAGGATCCAAATAAGCAATAATAAAAACTGTGTAGGAAATAATTGTGAAACATTTTGAAATGCATCAGAAGGATGAATGAACACTGCCTAGTTTAACATTGCTGGGTTATCCGATTCTATGAGGACTCTGCATGTTTTGTGGTCTTTGAGTTCTTTTATAACTCATAAATCATAAGTTACTGAAAGTGAACAGTTCTTGCCCACACACTCACAATTGTGTTTTGCCCCCTGGAAGTTGCAATTGCTTTCCCTCTCCCTGTGAAAGGAGCCAGCTTTGCATCTCCTAAGCCAAGCCACTTCAGCATCCCTGGTTGCCTATGTACTGATCCTTTGATTCTCCTTTGAACTGGTTATAACATCTTATTGATTCATCAATTATTGACTTAAATAAACCCTTGACACATGTTCATTTGATATCTGTATGAGACCATGACTTCTAATCTTTTAAAATAGTTATGCTTTAACAACTGCTAACACACTGAGCAGGTAGGTGGCTCAGTAGGCAAAGAGTCCACTTGCCAATACAGGAGACATGGGTTTGGAGCCCTGGAGGAGGAAACGGCAACCCACTCCAGTATTCTTGCCTAGAGAATCCCATGGACAGAGGAGCCTGGTGGGCTACAGTCCATGGGGTTGCAAAGAGTCAGACACAACTGAAGCAACTGAGCATGCACACATATCATCTTTTCAAAACCCACAATTCTATACCCACTCTTATTTGCTCCCATAGAGGCTGCTACTTAAAGAGATTTTTCCAACAAATATCGATTGAATGTTTACCATAGGTTATGCCTTGTCTTATACACTGGATGAAAACAGAAAAGGTCTCTCCTCCTCTTGAGTTTATTTACATTTTAGGATGAGATGGGGGGTTTTGAATTCTAAAACTAAAAAATCATGCAAGCAATAAAAATCCATACCTTTCATATTTCTCTAGGACACATTAAGCGTTGCCAAAGAAGGTTGCTTTCCACGTAATTCTCTAGTATCTCCCATTTTCAGACAATAGAGAAATGGGATCTTTTTCGTTAGAACTTTTTGTTAGAACTATGGCTAAGTAATTGGTTATTTCAAGTTACTCATTGAATTACGGAAGCAAATGGATCAAACACACCATAGATTGCTCAACAATCTGTTATCATGGCTAAAAAAGTAATTGATTAGAAATTATATCCATTTGGCACATATACAAGCAGGTCCACGGGAGCTCATAAAAAAATAATTACTTTAAATAAAGTAGTATTCCCCAAATGAAAGCAGCATTGCATTTAATTAGGTAACTAAAAACTTTTTTGACTTAAATTAAAAATTATGAACCAATTTAGTTTGTAAGGGTAATAAGTAAGACACCAAACTACATATAAATATAATGGCTTTCCATTAAGATTTCATTAATATGCTTTTCCCGTTGGATTATATTACATCTGGCCAAAATGAACTTGCCCCAGAGCAAATATTCTAAGGAACAAATAAAACATTTACTAGGGGACACTCAGTTAAAAAAATTTTTTTTAAGATATCTTTTAACCAGATGGAGTATGTTACTTAAAAAATGTAAAAGGTCAGAAAAGTCCCCTTTAGGGGGATGTTCCTAATTTTTTTAACAAGTCGAAGTGAATATTATTAATATACAAGTGAGACTTTTAGTTCATTAAAATGCAGTGGGGTGTGATTTTTCCCAAACAATAAGATGGAAAATCCCTCTGAGATTGTGAAGTCACAGAATTTGAGACTAAAAATTTGCTCACGTCAAGACGCTGTCAGTTAACCATCTGCTCTGCTTGTGTGTGTGTGTGTGTGTGTGTGTGTGTGTGTGTGTGTGTGTTTTCTTAATGAAAGCACTTTGTCTCCCCCGCAGTAATGATGCAGATTGCAAAATATTTAAACTATTGTTGGAACAATGTGTACCACACACAGATAATCCCTATACTTGGCTGATTCGATAATAAACAAGGCAAGTTCTTTTCTCATGCAGTTCTTTACCCACACAAGCTAGCAGAGAGCATGCAAGAGGGAAAGGGAAGCAGGACTTGTGATCATAGAGGTGGATCTGAATGTCTAATTCCAGGCTTGTGTGAATGAATAAAATCTCAGAGCAGAACCTAGGAGGTGGAAGTGGTACAACCTCTGGGAGATTCCCCACCTGTCTAATCTAGAGCCCTTTACTCTCTAGCCCTTACTGCTCTTGTTTTAATTCACAGCTCTCATCACTGCCTGGCATTGCAGGTGTACTGTTTATTGATTACTTTCAGCTCTCCCAATAGGGGAATCCCTGATGGCTCAGTGGGTAAGGAATCCACCCACAATGCAATAGACACATTGAACCAGACGACTCTGGTTCAATCCTTGGGTTGGGCAGATCCCCTGGAGAAGGAAATGGCAAACCATTCCAGTATTCTTGCCTGAAAAACCCATGGGCAGAGGAGCCTGGAGGGCTACAATCCAAAGGGTCAGACATGATTGCATGACTAAGCATGCAAGCACACTCCCAATAGAATGTAACTGGATCCACAGGAAACTGAAATTTGATTATGCCCATTCATTGATTTCATTAATTTAGTCATTCACTTACTAACAAATATATATTCAGTACCAGATAATTATTTTAAGTGCCAATATTTACACTGAAGAGTTAGTTCTGAAATCTACATGGAAACAATTAAATACTAAAATCATGCTATCATCAGCAATAAAAATGACAGTGAGTGACAGTTGCTCAGTTGTGTCTGACTCTTTGCGACTCATGGACTATACAGTTCATGGAATTCTCCAGGCCAGAATACTGAAATGGATAGCTGTTCCCTTCTCCAAGGGATCTTCCCAACCCAGGGATCGAACCCAGGTCTCCCTCATTGCAGGCGGATTCTTTACCAGCTAAGCCATGAGGGAGGCCCAAAAATGACAGTAGGAGTTTATAAAACACAGCAAAAGAAGCAACAGAGTATGTGGACACTCCTACTGAAAAAGGAGCGGTGAAAACCACAGGTTGAGGGAAGAGAGAAGGAAAGGAGGAGGGTTAAGACTCAGCAAAGCCTACCACAAACATCACACTCACACCCCATGAATGAGTCATTACACACATATGAGGCCATCCTTGTTATTGCTAATAATATAACACTATTAAAATGTTATCTATCAGTCATTAAGCCCTCCTCATTGGTTGACAAAAAGGGATAGGAATTATTAGAATATATGCACTCTATGCCAACAAAATACCGTTTAGAAGAACATGTCAGCAACTGTTAAGGAAGTAAAAGCCCATGTGAAAATGCAAGGAATAAAAGAAGATATATAATATTTAAAATTGCAGGCATTAAAAAGTACATAAACCAATAATGGCTGATAATGACCCAGAAAGATAAACGCAGTACATGACAATTTCATGACAAACCTCCATAACCCAGCTAATGTTTCGCTTCCGTCTTCAGTTGTGCACTAGGTGTGTGTGGTATCTGAGTTTCTATCACCCACATTTCCATACTGTCTGAGCAGCCACCTCAGGCCCACTCTTCCCCGTTGGCCTCTCTTCCTCAGGCCAGGTCCTGGTCACTGTCCTGATCAGCTTCAGGCTGCCACCACCTCCTACCAAGCGCAACACAACAGACTCTTCAATTCAAATCCTTATCTCAGATCACTCTTTTCTCCAATCACTTCCCTCCTCAGACTGCCATCAAAAGCTCCCATCTAAAGCTCACTCTTCCCCGAAATCACACGATGACTTGTTTTCCTCATAGACTCCTTACGATGGCTTTTAATGCAAACATCATCCCCGCTGCACTCCACTGATTTGGCCTAAACCATTTTTTTCCGTTTCATCTCTCATCAGAGTCATCAACACATCCTCCCAACTGAGCCATACCATTTGCCATTCCCAGAAGTACCCTACCCAGTCCCTCCTCCAAGCCAAAGCCCATATCATTTGCTTAATTTGGAGTGTCAATCTCTTATCCTGGCCTATCTTCTCATTGACTTTCCTGATCTCCACTAGAAGCTTTTAGGTAGGTGTTTGACTTATTCCTCAGATTGTAATTCTCTTCACTTATATTTCCCTATCTAGATTCTGAGTTTCTTAAAGATTTTAGCAGCCTGTACATGCTCTCCAACATAATAAACAAACTCTATTACAGCTCACTAAAATGTAATTGAGCTGAACTTCTAGTTAGAAAAAAGATGAGAAGCTAGATTCTTTGCTATATATATGGCTGACATATTTTTTAAAGTTTCCTTTTATACATTGGCTTTTTCTGAATACCCAGAGTAAAAGCATTCAAAAGTTTACCTACTTAAAAAAATATTCCTTTGGACATCCTAAATCTGGATATTGCATTATATTGAGTAACCAACCTGCACATAAGTTGAAGAAACTCATTTTTCTTCAAAATGCAAAAAGTGTTGAAATAGAAGGACTATTATCTTGATGGGTCAGCCTGAAGGATTTCCTGGAACCTTTCACTCATTCCTGATAACACACAACAGAAATTTGGACTGAAATCTAGGCTTTTTCTACTTGCAGCAAAAGTTCACAAAAGACTGTGGCTGTGTTTCTGGCCATCAGATATTCTTAATAACGGTTCACCTTTCCCCTTTGGTCTTCCATGTGTCTGCTTTGTCTCTGGAGAGAATTTAAGTCAGAATCCGTGACTAACATGCAGAGTATGTCAGCCAGACTGTTTCTCCAGTTAGCCATCAACTCTCTGTCATAACATTGCTTCTTGGTCAAGTTCCTTGATTGCATGAAAAACCCAACTTAGTGATTAAAATGCTGCTCAAAAAGGCCCTGTAGTGCCAGGGGAATAATCAGAGAAATAAGGTCTTTCTCATCTACTGGAAAAACCATAGCTTTGACTATACAAACCTTCGTCAGCGAAATCACCTGGCTGTTTTTTACTACACTTTAGAACTGTGATGCTGGAAAAGATTCTTGAGAATCCCTTGGATTACAAGGAGATCAAACCAGTCAGTCCTAAAGGAAATCAACCCTGAATATTCATTGGAAGGACTGATGATGAAGCTGAAGCTCCAAAACTTTGGCCACTTGATGTAAAGAGCCGACTCATTGGAAAAGACCCTGATGCTGGGAAAGATTGAGCGGGAGGAGAGGGGGACAGCAGAGGGATAGTTAGATGGCATCACTGACTCAATGGACATGAATCTGAGCAAACTCTGTGAAATAATGAAGGACAGGGAATCCTGGTGTGCTGCAGTCCACGGGGTCACAAACAGTCCAACATGACTTAGTGACTGAACAAGAAGTGGGCTGACTGGATCCATACCAGGACCTCTCTTACTAGGACTGAATATTTTCAGAGAACAGCTCCATTAAATATCAATGATATGACTGTGAAAGACCTGGAATTAAACTCCAATCGTGTTTTAATTTTATGGGCCATGCAACATAAAGAGTGAAGGAGAACATCTGGGCCACTGGGCCACGAGGCACATGTTCACAGCTGGAAGAGATCAGAGATGACTCGAGTTAAATTAGCTTCGGGGTGGCCACCTGCACCATTTTCCTTTCTCTAAAATTCTTTCCCCTGCCCATGTTGACCTGTCCCAGGACTATCCATTTAAGCTGGATTTTTTTTTTTTCAAATCTATTTCCGGAGCCTCTTCTCTCTTCTACACTCAAGCTGGTTTGGGCTACATCCCTGATGTGTGTGTGCACATGGAATGAGGAACTGGCCATTGGCTGCTGAGCTGATAAGCGGGAAGGGTTCTCTCTCGTTCCTATATTCCCCAGCATAATTAGAAAGGACAGGAAATGACTCCAGGGCTAAAGGTTTTATTCTGATTTAGATAAGTGGCTTGAGTCAACCCAGATGGTTATATTTCATGTGACAATGGCATTTGAGTCACATGTCTTTGGAGAAATAAGAACAATGACACGAATTTGCATCAACTGAGCCCTCCCCAGGTGTCAGACACTCTTCTAAGCTCTTCTGTGTCTATTAATTTATTTAATGAACTGTTTGACCCACAGATTGGGTACCAAAAAAATCCCTAAAGTTTCTCTGGCAACTGATAAAATAGACTAAGAAAAGTAAAATGTAAAACTCTTGGATGTATCTTGAGTTTAACTTTTTAAAAAATTATGAAAGGGGTAAGGTGATGTATGTGCTAGATTGTAAGGTAAAAGCTATGTTCTTAAATAAATGCAACAAAGGGATTAATTTGGCCATACAGATACTATTGGATATAAAAAGGTAGACATGAGTGATTTCAGATGTAAAGTCAGAGTGCCAGCTCAGACTGCCTGCTATTACAACCCCATGGAGAGATGAATTAATCATTTACTTTTCCTAACTCTTTTCTTCTAAGCTAATAGCTTAACCTCCAATATAAAGTGGTACTCTATCATGGAGCTAAAATTCATTCAAATTTTAACATACTCTATATTTCTGCCAACTATTAATTAATTTTAACCATATTAAAATCTTCAGTGAACATTTGTCATTTTACTTCCAATACTTTGAAGGTTTATATATCAAGTTTAGCTGCACTTTATTAAAAAAGAAGGCATACAAGGGAAGATCAAAAGTTCTCATTCCATAAAGCTCCAATCACCCCACAGTTAGCCATGGAAGAAGGAAGAACAGACCTGTAGTTAGGGGGCGAGGCCATGATTATGGGAAGTCAGGTGCAACTGGCAGGAAGGAACAATGAATAAAGGAAGCAGGAATAACAATGGTGCATAGGAACCGGCTGCCTTGAATATCACTTACCTCTCCAGGAAACCTTGTTAAGACCCTACTCAAACCTCTCTTCCTTCCCCTGACAGTGTCCTTGTTCTGAGAAATCATCTGCACCCCAGTATTTGTATGTACTTCTTTGTACATACTTTGTACACACTTCTTTTATAACTATTTGTTTCCATATCTGTCTTTTCCTTAAAACCATGAACAACTTAAGAGATTTTTTGTTTTCTTTATATTGGCTCTCCATATGCCTAGATCAGCCAAAATGGTAATTCTCTTCCTTGCTTAACATGTATTAAATGAAGGAATGAATGAATGAAAGGGACACCTAGGTGAGCAAGGAAGAGAAAACCGAGAAAAGAGAACCACACTAATAGCCACAGCAATTCAGATTTTCTGAAGCTCACTGTCTCCAGAAGCATTAATTCTTTTCCCCGTCTTTCTAATTTCATCTACGTGTCTATCTATCATCTATCTACCTACCTAACAACCTTTGCTTTTGCTGTTGCTGTTGTTGTTGAATTGCTAAGTCATGTCTGATTCTTTTGCAAGCCCATGGATTGTAGCCCACCAAGCTCCTCCATCCATGGGATTTTCCAGGCAAGAATCCTAGAGTGGGTTCCCATTTCCTTCTCTAGGGGATCTTCCTGACCCAGGGATCCAACCCATGTCTCCCGCATTGCAGGTGGATTCTTTACCAATGAGCCACCTGGGGAGCCCCCCCCCAACAATCTTTATTAAGATATAATTCACATACCATCTATCTGGAGAACAGTATGTGCAGTAATAATTGAAAACAGGATGAATACATCACATGTAAATAGTTTTACATAAATGTATTTTCACATAGGGGCTTCCCAAGTGGCGCTAGTGGTAAAGAAAGAATCTGCCTGCCAATGCAGAAGACATAAGAGACATGGGTTTGATCCCTGGGTCGGGAAGATCCCCTGGAGGAGGGTGTGGCAACCCACTCCAGAATTCTTGCCTGGAGAATCCCATGGACAGAGGAGCCCGGTGAGCTACAGTCCATGGGGTCACAAAGAGTTGGACACGACTAAAGTGACTTAGCACACACTTTCATATATGTTAGTGCACTGGATTTTTTTCAGAAGTTTTTTGAACTACAGAAGGTATTTGAGCTACATACCATAGATTTTACCATCTCCATTGTACGTATCAGGTACATGATTCACAATTACAGACGATTCTGGGAAATGCTGAATTAGATCAAGTTAATTAGGGTCCCTACAGTGGGGCTTCACTCTGAAGTGATAGATAGGCACCTGGCACATTCTCACAGAATGCTACAATAGGAGACTTTTCCCGCAATGACATGATCAAGGGGCAATTTTCCAAGGATCACCTCCGAAGACTATTCCCACATTTATCACTTTGGAGATCAATGAGGCAGAATCTAGAAGAATCCCTAGCTAAGGGCTAGTTCCATGGAAAGGCTGTGGCAAATGCTGACATCATTGAAGCCACACCTAAAGATAACATACCATCTGTACAGTTAATACAGTCATGTGGATAGAAACTATAATAAGCTCATACTTACATTTCAGTGTAAAACATAATAAGCAGTTTTGATATTAAATTAATTTATTTTTGAGACATGGTATTTTCAGAAGTGGCTTCTAGTCCTGACCCTCAACATTTTTTAGAAGGATATTCCTTTGTTTCTTTGGGGCAGAGGGCAGGGTTTGGGGTCAGGAGATGGAATAGAGAGGGCAAATAAAAGGTTAAAATATAAGCATAGCTATGAAAAACAAGAAAACTCTTGCTCCATGTGAAAATAACCTTTATTTGAAAAATATGTATTTATATGTAAAAGAGATAGACACATGATATTTCCATACTGTCTTAAAGCAAGAAATTTAGAGTTGTCAGAAACCATATCCTGGGACTTCCTTGGTGGTCCAGTGGTTAAGACTCTGCATTTCCATCATAGAGGGTAAGAGTTCGATCTCTGGTTGGGGAACTAACATCCCACATGCTCTGTGGCATAGCCAAAATGTTATTAATTTTAAAAAAGAAGAAGAAAGAAGGAAACCATATCCTGAAATCATCTCACTGGGCCCCAAACCCACGGTGACCACAGTTCTCTAAGCGGTGTCCGAGATTTGACAAGGCTCTTCCAGATCTAGGAAAACACTCTCTCTTGGTTTGTTATGTTTTGTTTCTACTTGATCAGTTTAAGCTATTTTTTATTTATTAAGATACTTTTCCGTAAGTATTATTTTACAGCAGAGGTCAAATCTGAGACACTGCCCTCCTTGTATGACATTGACAGTTCGTTTCTTCCACTTGAAAATGGTGTTCTCACAGGATGTTTGCACTCTGGGGTGAACATATAATAAAGTAATCAAACCTGACCGGGGCAATACTTTTCATTGTGAGTAAGTCCATGTCAGCAAATTCCATTCAGTGCACATTTCAGAACACCCTGGAAAAACCATTACCCGTCTCTCACAATAGAGCTACCGTTTCTCAACCTTGCTCCTCTTAACTTGCAGATGTTCTCATTATATTGTGAGATCTTATTCACCTGAGCACCAATTTTTCTTTTTTGTTGTTGTTGAAGTCTTTATTGAATTTGTTACAATACTGCTTCTATTTTATGCTTTTGTATTTGGGGGTTTTTTTCTGACTGACAGGCATGGGGGAACCTAGCTCCCTGATTGGGGATCGAACACGCAACCCCAGCATTGGGAGGCAAAATCTTAACAACTGCACCACCAGGGAAGTCCTGCCAAGTATTCTCGTTTATGGAAATCCTGATAGTGATGTACTGATATGTATCTTTTTTTTCTTTTAACAGAACAGCTTTATTGAGATATATTCACATACTATATTATTCATCCATTTAAAGTGGTTCAATTTAATGATTTTCAGTATCTGCCCAGAATTGTGTGACTATCACCAGAATAAATCTGGGAATGCTTTCATTATCCCAAAAAGAATCAACACCCGATAGCAGTTCTCTTGCTCCTGTTAACTGCCTAGCAACCATTAATCTACTTTCCTTCTCTATAGATTTACGTATTCTCATGTTTCCTATAAGAATAACTCTTTTGTATCTTTGATTTAGCAAAATACATTCAAGATTCATTCATCCATGTTGAAACAAGTACCAAGCAGTACATCCTTTTTATAGCTGAACAATATCCCACCTTATGATTATACTATATGTTACTGATCCATCCCTCAGTTGATAACATTTGAGTTGTTTCTAGTTTTTTGGCTATTATGAATAATGCTGCTTTGGACATTTGTGGGCAAATTTCATATGGACATGTGTTTTCATTTCATACCTAGAAGTGGAATAGACGGGTCATATGAAAATCCATGTTTAACCTTCTGAGGAACTTGTAAACAAGTTGTTTGAACCATGGATCTGGAAGATCCGCTGGAGAAGAAAATGGCAACCCATTCCAGTGGTCTTGCCTAGAGAATCCCATGGACAGAAAAACCTGGTGGAATACAGTCCATGGGGTTGCAAAGAGTCAGACATGACCGAGCAACTCAGTACCAACTAACTAAACAAGTTTAACAAGTTTGAACAAATTCAAATGCAAAATACACACACAAAGAAAGTCCTGCCTCTTTTTAAAATTGTAGCACTATTTACATAAAATTGTTGCAGTGTTAACTGCAAATTATTCTATTTTATCAGAGAAACTCCAGTTGATTTTGATGCAATTACAATGTTTTGTTCACCATTCATTTTTATTACTGAACACCTCAAAAAACAATCAAAAAGGCATTTATTTCATTCACATTTTCCATTTGACTTCTCCCTAATCATCCTGAATTACCTGACCCATTTATCCTCTGAATACAAGGGTCTCGGGACACACAGGCACATCCACAGGCTTCTGAAAAAATTATGCATCCCTCTTAGTTTACACTGAGAGGACAGTATCGCCTTCAGAGCTATTCTTGATCACTACTACTGGTTTAGCCTCCCATGCTCAAGATGCTGACTCTTTATGGGCTCCTCTGGCACAGATGATTGGAAGCAATGGCTTCCTTCCAGATATTAACATACCTTTAAGAGAGCCATATACTGAAACTCTCCCCGTGATGGGCAGTTCATGCTGCACAGATGACACACGTATTCAGGCTTTCTCCTTGGCTCATACCATTGTTAACCAACAAAAATGGTATCTTTGACTACATCCCTTGTCTCTACCCATACCTGGGGATCAGTTATGATTGTACCATCTAAGAGATGGTACATACCATCTCTGTATCAGAGATACTACCTCCTACGTAGAAACAGACCCTGCTTGGAGAAGGATCTGACTTCATCAGGAGGCAATTCCAGACCCCTTCATCTCCCTCTGGGGTAGCAGGAACCTTCTCCATTTCTCATGGAGGTAGAGACAAGGCAGAGCAGCCTACAACTTCTGGAAATTCACCCACAGTTTCTGCCTGGCCTGCTGAATGGAGGCCACCCAGTCTGGCCTGTTGAATAGAATGTGACGACTTCACCAGACCAGGCAAAACAGAGCCACTGTAGAGGCACTCCAGGAAAAAACCCCACATGCTAAGAATCTTCTACACTGCTCTTTATGCCTGCTGCATGCTAGGTTGCTTCAGTTGTGTCTGACTCTTTGCAACCCTATGGACTGTAGCCTGCCAGGCTCCTCCGTCCACGGGATTCTCCAGGAGAGAATGCTGGAGTGGGTTGTCATGCCCTCCTCCAGGGGATCTTTCTGACGCAGGGATCGAATCTGCATCTCTTATGTCTCCTGCATTAGTGAGCGGATTCTTTACCACTAGCACCACGTGGGCCACTGTCAAAAGTGGAAGGGGATAAATCCAGTTTCTCCTGTTGCAAAATTCACCCCAACACATATACTGGACAAACTAGAAGCAATTTCTAGTGCTTGGATCTCTTACTAACATGTAGGAAACAGACAAGTAACACCAAACCCAGGTCTCCTTCTCTCTGATTTCACTAAGTATAAAGCTACAGATTGCAATTTTTTTTTCCTCTGGCAAAATACATCAATAGTGTAATCACACAGAGAGGAAAAAACTCCAACCTTCATTTCTGATAATTGTATTTCTAGAACTCTTTTCAAAAATAGACAGCAGTCAAGGTACACTGTGATAGGGGTGGGGATGGGGAATCTGACTTTGGGGGATACTGTGCATGAAAATATGTATCTTAAAAGTTCAGGGTGTCTCCATTGCTGCCTTGCAAATAACTTCATCAGTACCATCTCTCTAAATTCCATATATATATGTTAGTAAACAGCATTTGCTTTTTCTATTTCTGACTTACTTCACTCTGTGTAATAGGCTCTAGGTTCATCCACTTCATTAGAACTGATCCAAATGCATTCCTTTTTTATAGCTGAGTAATATTGCATTGTATATATGTAACCATAGCTTCTTTATCCATTCATCTATCCAGACATAGACAACAGACTTACGGACATGGGGCAGGAGAGGAAGGAGAGGGTGGGATGTATGGAGAGAGTAACATGGAAACTTACATTACCATATGCAAAACAGATAGCCAATGGAAATTTGTTGTATGACTCAGGGAACTCAAACCGGGGCTCTGTGACAACCTAGAGGGGTGGGATGGGGAGGAAGGTGGGAGGGATGTTCAAGAGGGAGGGCACAAATGTATACCTATGGTTGATCCACGTTGATGTTTGGCAGAAACTAACACAATTCTGTAAAGCTGTTATCCTTCAATTTAAAAAATAAATAAATTAAAAAAAAAAGGTCAGGGTGGAATGCAGCACTACTGTGACTGGAAAATAATCTTTATGTTCCTTTCAAATATCCAAATGGTGGTCACAAAGTTTGCCTTTCTCTAAAGCCTGTCTGTATCAATACCTTTTGTTTCTCTTGAACATAGTACTTTGTGGAGTAATCCTTTTTTTAACTACTTTGTCATCATCACAGGATAAGCACAATAGAGCTTCCAAGATGAATCAGGGAGACTGGGGTCATCTAGATAAAACAGGACTGATTCCATTTGGCAAACAAATGTTCACAAAGAGCTTGATCTAATCATCTGTGTGTTGGCAGAACACTGCTGTAGTGGAACTTGGTTTGGCCAACTTTGTATAAAAATAAGACTCTTGACTTAAGACACAGTGTAAACAGACTGACTTCCCTCAATGGGTATGTGGTGAATGAATGAATGCTTAGGCCCAGACCCCGCTATGTAAAATCAAATTAACTTGAAATATAATTTTTCTCTTCTCTCTATATTTTTCATAATATATGGGCAGCCCAATCCCCACCCCTCCTGCCAGGAACTTCACAATTATTGTCCAAAATTCTGTGGAGTTCAAAGAGGAGATGGGGATTGTGGTTGTTCAGTTGCTAAGTTGTGTCTGACTCTTTGGGACCCCATGGACTGCAGCACACCAGGTTTCCCTGTCCTTCACTATCTCCCTGAATTTGCTCAAACTCATGTCCACTGAGTTGCTGATGTCATCCAACCATCTCATCCTCTGTTACAGAGCCCCCTTCTCCTTTGGCTTTCAATCTTTCCCTACATCAGGCTCTTTCACAGTGAGTCGGTACTTTGTATCACGTGGCCAAAGCATTGGAACTTCAGTTCCAGCATCAGTCCTTTCAATGAATATTCAGGGTTGATTTCCTTTAGGATTGATGGGTTTGATCTCCTTGAAGTCCAAGAGACTCTCAAGAATCACTGTTTATTGGCTTAAGGCTCTGGTGGCTACTTCCAGGAACTGCCTCTACAGAATCCTCCTCCTCCTTGTCACCATCATAAAAAAAACATTTCTTTCGACTCTTGGAATAAATCGTTCATTTTCAGGTGTTGGCTCTGGCAGAGTTCTGTGGGAGTGAAGATCAGCTGATATCACTCCTAACAAAGCCAAAGCTTGCTCCAACCCACAGCGAGAACCAAAGATTGGATCTCCAGGACTAACTTGCAGGTTCTTCTCTTTAAATCTCTGTGTCCTGCCAATATCTTGTTCTGCCTCATGTGTCTTTGTGGAACTTCACATCCATTCCTCTTGCCCCACGAACACCTCAGGGCTTCCAACGGGAGGGCTAGGCTTTGGGAGAGGGAAGGAAGAATGCTCCATGAGACAGTGTCACTTAGGGACAAGCCGTCAGAAGTCCTGACCCATGGGAATTTGAAGCTAACATTCTACAAGTGGAAAGAATGTAACCAAAAGACATCATCCTAAAACCCAGCAGGAAACTGGAGTTATTCTTTATTGCACACTGCCAAATCCATCTGCTGATACACAGAAGAACTTCTGGACAACAAAGAAGGTCTCTGGGGACTGCTGGTTTGTTTTTCTTCTTCCTCCACCACAAGTCCAACTCCCCCTACTTAGGGGAGGCAGTGGATTTAGCCAGCAAGAATTCTGAATTACTGACACATGATCAGCATCACTGGGCTTGTTCTGGGGATCAGCAAGGATTGGAAAGTGAGGAGAGGCCAGAGCAAGGTCTGCTTTTGGCCAGGTTGAGGAACGCTAGAATTTGGGAATCAATCAAAAGGGAAGGAGGAGAGAGCAGGAAGGGAAAGAAAGAGTGAGGAAAAAGGAAAAAAGCAGAAAAATGAGGGGACTTCCCTGACAGTCCAGTGGCTAGGAGTCCATGCTACTACTGCAGGGGGTATGTGTTCGATCCCTGGTCAGGGAACCAAGACCCTGCCTGCTGTGGCATGGTTAAAAAAAAATGAAGGAAAATGAAGAAGAAGGAGGAGGGGGAAGTTAATAGGACCTGCCCCCAACACATAGGAAGAGCACGGAGCTATAGGCTGGGAGTGAGAAACCTGTGTGGACAATTTAGGTGTGAGCACGTTGGGTACGGTTCAGACAGTAAAGAATCTGCCTGCAGTGTGGGAGACTCAGTCTGATTCTTGGGTCGGGAAGATTCCCTGGAGAAGGAAATGGCAATCCACTTCAGTATTCTTGCCTGGAGAATCCCATGGACAGAGGAGCCTGGAGGGCTCCCATCCATGGGATTGCAGAGAGACAGACATGACTGAGCGACTAACACTTGCACTTTCTTTCACTGAACTTCGCAAAACGGAACACTTAGTTCTTCCTCCTCTTCTCAACCTTTAATACCGAGGACCAGTCCTAGCGCCCATCTTTCCTGTCTATCTCTTCTTACACAATTGGCCCTCATCCCCTGACTCAATGCTGAAGATCTCAATTTCTCTCCGCAGCCACAACTTCTCCACCGAGCTCCAGATTCATGCAACTATGTATCTCCCTGGAAGTACCATAAGCATCTCAAAATTGACAAGTTTAGGGCAAAATTCCAAACTTGTTCCTTTCCTTAGGCTCCAATGCCAATAAACACACCACTGTTCACCAAGATGTTGAACCAAACACCTAAACATCCTCAATCTCACCCTTCCCCTTACACCCACATCAGCAAGTCTCAAAAACACACCTCCAGTCCCATCACTTCCCACTACCTCCACTATCTCTCCACTCCAGTCCAAGACACCCCACCCCAATCCAGTCTACTGACACAACTCTGTCCAAGCCTCCTGCCTTCACACCTGCCTCTCCATCCTGACCCATGGAGGAGTCAGAGTGGCTTACACAATGAGATGTAAGTCAGAGCATCTTCTCTACTTGAACCCACAGAGGCTTTCCATAGACCCCAAAGCCCTCCCCATAGACCCCAGGTCTTAATATATTCTAGCCATGCCCCCATTTCTTAAGCTCACCTCCTCCATCTCCCCTTTATTCTAGCAACACTGGTTTAGTTCTGCTCCTGTGCTAAGGAACCGTTCCTTGTACACTCCAGGTGTTTCCACTTCTGGCTATAAGGCTTTCCACAAATTGCAACATCCATCACTCTATTGCTCCAGTGTCACCTCCTCCGAGAAGCCTTCCTTAACCATCCTGTCCAGAGTACCATACACTGCCCCCACACACTAGTCCTCCATCCTGGGGTTTCTCCACCGCACCTATTGCGAGTTAAATTATTTTTATTAGCTGATTACCTAGGTCTCCTGCCTGCCTGAGGACAGGCACTCTCTATCTTGCTCTCCACTGGAGGCGCAGAGTCTACAGCAGAGTCCGGCGTATGACATTCAGTAAACACCTACATTCATTCAATGCCTGAATAAATAAATGTTGAGTCATTGAGACTGGCCAGAAAGGACTTCCCAGAATCAGAATTTTGAGTTTGATTTTCAAAGAGAATGAAGGATACACGTTGGTTGGAATCATCCTTGATGATCCCTGATATATTTTTTTTAATATACTTTTATTTATTTTTGGCCATGCTGGGTCTTCATGGCTGTGAGGGGCTTTTCAGTGTGAGGGCTTCTCATTGCGGTGGTATCTCTTGTTGCAGAGCACGGCTCTAGGGCATGTGGGTTTTAGTAATTGCAGCACAGGGCTCAGTATTTGTGGCTCCCAGATTCTAGAGCACAGACTCAGTAGTTGTGGTGCACGGGATTAGTTGTTCTGCAACATGTGGGATCTCCCCAGACTGGGGATCAATCCTGGGTCTCCTGCATTGGCAGGCAGATTCTTTACCACTGAGCCACCAAGTGGCTGATGTTTCTGGTCACACTGATGTCCAAGCACCCCTCTCCCCAGCACCAGCAGGGGACCCTTTTATGATCGCAGATCACACATATCACCGTTCAGACCACGCCTGTGAACCAGACAGAAACGGTGTGAAAAATCACTGCGTCCCATCCCCCCACGATGGCGTGACAGCTAAAGTGGAAAGCCCTGCTGGAAGATAAACAGAAAGGAAAGGCACGGTGATGGGCTAATGTTATACAAATAGCACCATGTCTTTTAAATGACCCAAGACTTGAGTGTATCAGGCACATCCGAGCAGGGTGTGAAATCAGACCATGTGTTAGTCCTCAGGTGGGATTACAGAGCACGTGGCTGAAACCTGGCTGGTCTCAGAGGGCCTTAAAATGCATTCTACAGAGCCTTTTACTGTTTCTCTGAGTTGAATGTAGCCGCAGAACTGAGAAAAACCATCTGACTCCCACATTTGTGTGTGTGTGTGTGTGCTCAGTCATTCAGTCATGTCCAACTCTTTTTGACCTGCTAGGCTCCTCTGTCCCTGGAATTTTCCAGGCAAGAACACTGGAGTGGGCTGCCATTTCCTTTTCCAGGGCATTGTCCCAGCCTAGGTATCAAACTCGTGTTTCCTGCACTGGCAGACAGATTCTTTACCACTGAGCCACGTGGGAAGCCCACATTTACTCCGTCTCATAGAGGTGGGCACAACTGCACTCACACCCCCAAACACTCTCCGTAGCTGCGTGCTGTCTGAGTTCCCAGTGCAGAACTACACGGCTGGCATTGTGCTGCACGGGTTTCCATCCTGCACACAGCTGAGTTCTCCAACCTTCCTACACAACACTCACCCCTCACTGGTCAGGAAGCACCAGGGGTTTGGACCAATCATGTTCGGTGAGCAACTTGCTCTCCAAGCCAGGCCCACACAGTGGAAACCTTCTGCACATGGAGACGCACTGCCCAGAAACCTCCCCTGGAGAGCTACTCAGAGTTGGCCGGGCTCACCCCTCAGCGCTGGAAACAGCAGCGTGACTTCTGAGTTACTAGGGAATGGGGGCCTCCACACACCTCCGCTCAAGACGGCCACAAGCCCACTCTGGGTTAAACGCTCTCACGGCTTACTGGAAACCTGCTGGCAGCCAAAGCTGTGTTTTGAGAATAAACTGTGTAATCTTCAAGGTTTCCAAAAAGGGACATTTTCTCTTCCAACAGAGAGCAGCTTCTGACCAGGCTATGGGCTGTGGGCACTTGGTCACCCCTCGGTAACTCACCCTTTTGAGTCTGGAGGGATTGCACCTGAGGATCAAAGGCTGTTGGGAAGGGGCAAGGTCAATTTCCTAGGCAGAAAGTGAAAATAAAGTACAGGTGGTTAGCAAGCACCATGCTCACAGAAGGCACAACCCTGAGAGGTCCCGCCTACTGCTTCTCCAGGGATGAGCTTGGAAAGGCCCTCAGGTTCTGAGATACCTCACTGCTGCCTGGTGTGTGTGTTGTTGTTCAGTCGCTCGGTCATGTCCGCCTCTCTGCAACCGCATGGACTGTAGCCCACCAGGCTCCTCTGTCCATGGGATTTTCCAGGCAAGGATACCGGAGTGGGTTGCCACTTCCTTCTCCAGGGGATCTTCCCAAGCCAGGGATCGAACCTGCGCCTCCTGCATTGGCAGGCAGATTCTTTACAGCTGAGCCACCAGGGAAGCTCCTTCTGGTGGCTTACCCACTGGCATTTTGTGAGGATATGCAAGTTTTCTCTTGGCAAAGATCAGTCCAGCTAGGTGACAGCTCTTCCTCCTAATGAGCCTTAATTAGAGTATATTTAACAGCAGGGACTGCACATCGAGACCCACTGATCTGCATACGAGGAGTGGCTTACCCTGTAAATTAATAGGTCTGCCTGGGATTAGGGAAGCTGGATGGTATACACGCTCGGAGCCCCGAGAGCCAACAGTCCTTGGCCTGCTGACACAGCTGCACCCGCGTACCCGTCACTGGAGCACCCGGGGATATTCAGTTACAGTGAAGAAATCATAACAAAGACAGGAAACAGATCAGCACACTCTGGATTTAACACCCTCCCTGGGGAACTCTGCTGATTTCTAGGCTGCAGATGTTTTTAAACCCTGCCTTGAAGAATGGTTATGTCACATGCTCTGGCCAATGGAGGCAGACACAGTATTTAAGTAAAGCATATATGGTCAGCAAGTGGACCGAGTTCTGTCCATCCAAGTTCCTCACCTCTGAAATAAAGGTGGGGCAGCTGTTCCAATCCACAAATCCTTTGATGGTGTTTGCTAAGCTGTTGAGAAATGGATGCCTGCCAAGTGCATGATTTATTTACTTAACGTAAGGTGTTGTTGTTGTTTAGTCGCTAAGTCTTGTCCAACTCATTGCGACCCCATGGACTTCAGCAAGCCAGGCTTCCCTGTCCTTCACTATCTCCCACAGCTTTCTCAGACTCGTGCCCATTGAGTTAGTGATGCTATCCAACCATCTTATCCTCCATCATCCCCTTCTCCTCCTGCCTTCAATCTTTCCCAGCACCAGGTTCTTTTCTAACGAGTCAGTACTTTGAATCAGGTGGCCAGAGTACTGGAGCTTCAGCTTCAGCACCAGTCCTTCTAATGAATATTCAGGACTGATTTTCTTTATGATTGACTGATTTGATCTCCTTGCTGTCCAAAGGGCTCTCAAAAACTCTTAGTCCCTCCACTGGGCTTCTCAGCAGCTTCCTCATTATGCTCCTCTCAGCACTCCATGCCAAGGAGAGGAAAAGAAAAGCTTTCTTCACTCTGCATCTGGAAACATCACTGCCAACAAAAACGGGATCCTTGACCATTTCGAGCATATGATTAAGGGGATGGCATGTCTTACTGGCAGGATATGGGTCGTTTTTCAAAAGTTACAGTAAATTTATCATTTTAAATTCTTCGGAGCTACATAAATACATTGTAGACTGCATAAAGATGTGGTCAGCCAGAGGCACTGCATCTTCTTTGAGGCAAAAGGAACCGGGCTAGACCTGGCAGAAAAGAGCTCAGACCGGGGGAGACTGTGGCTGAGATAAATCTCAAGCCCAAGAGTTCTCCTTTCTCCATCTGAGTTTCCAGGTTTATCCAAACAACTGGGAAGACATGAGGATGGGCAGGGAAGGTGAGAGGAGGAGAGGCTGCCTGAATGACCCAGGTCGGCCCTCTGTCCTTGCCCTGGGCATCAGGGAACATGGCTCCTGACCACACAGCCCCTCTTCCCAAAGGCCAGTCTCAGCTTTAGTGAACAGGTGGCAGTCCAGGACCTAGGAACTGAGGATGACCAACGAAGTGGCCAGGACCATTGCTGGCCAGTCCCACCTGTTAAAAAGCCCCTCCTTATTTTTAGACTTTTTCCGTTTAAGTTCTTGACCAGCAGAATTTATGATCCAACAGATTCCTGAGATTTCCCTTTCCTGGGTGAAGCCTTTGCTCTCAATTTCCTCTCTGTTCCATCACTGCACCGGATGGAATTCCTACTTCACACACTGGGTCCTCGACACCTTCTTCCCTGCCATCTAATTAGCTGGTGGACAGAATTGGGTCACCCAGACTGTGTGAGGAGCTTGGACTGGTTTGAGACAGGATGGCTCTTCTAGAATTCCCTCTAGGATAAGAAGGATGCCAGCGAAACGGCCTCTGTCCCACCGAGCTATCCTAAGTCTCATAAGTCGTGTGCTGTGTGTCCTTCCTTTGGGTTAGGCAGGGCTCTATGACAAAGGTCTACTTTTTATTTTTTGTCGGCTGCTCTGGGTCTTAGCTGAAGCTTGCCAGATCTTGTTGCAGCAAATGGGCTTTTTAGTTGCTGCATGTGGTATTGCCCAACCAGGGATCCAGCTCAGGCTCCCTGCGCTGGGAGCGTGGACCACCAGGGAAGTCCCAAAGGTCTACTTTTGAATGATCACTTCAAAGACTGAGTATGCACAGTGCCTGGTACATATGTGCTAAGCAAGATTATAAGTAAAATCCTAAATCAGAGAACTTTTCTAACCGGGAGAGCTTGCAGGAGTGAAGAGATAGGTAGGTAAAACCTGAGTGGAGGAGACATGAGGGGCATTTAGACAGTTCTATCTACCTAAAACTGCAAGCAGTGGTGCTGCAGAATACTCTTGAGAGTCCTTTGGACTGCAAGGAGCCCAAACCAGTCAATCCTAAAGGAAATCAACCCTGACTATTCATTGGAAGGACTGATGCTGAAACTGAAGCTGCAATACTCTGGCCACCTGATTCTAAGAGCTGACTCACTGGTAAAGACCCTGATGCTGGGAAAGATTGAGCGCAGAAGAAGGGGGCAACAGAGGATGAAATGGTTAGAGGGTGTCACTGACTCAAAGGACATGAGTTTGGGCAAACTCAGGGAAATAGTAAAGGACAAGGAAGCCTGGTATGCTGCAGCCCATGGGGTCGCAGACAGTCGGACATGACTTAGCAATTGAAGAACAACAACAAAACTCTGCTAAAGCCAGGTCCATGTGAGGAGACCCCAGACCAGCTTCCTCCGCACACCCAGGGCAACAAGTATTGTGCATGTGCCAGAATGCTTTTCTTTACTCCTTTCTCCACCTTCCAGAAGCTTCATGGTGGACATGAAGTCAGGCAGGACAAAATTTCCCGATTCACCATGCCTCTGGACTAAAAGGTAGGAGAGCACAGGGGAAAAACAGGATGCTCAAGGCCTTCTTAAAAGAGGATCATTGCTCATAAGGTTGGCCCCGAAAACAACCTGGAAACCCTACACAACACATGTGTCCAACACACGAATTCATTTATACGATTGTTATCTCTCTCTTAATGATCCTGTTTTTCAATAAACCATAATGACCTCTCAGTACTTCCCAGGGGGACTGCCCTGAGGTTCTTCCTTTAAAACCAGTAAGTGATGAGTGATAACTGATTAGTCTGCTGATTCCTTCCCTTATGAACTCGTCAAGAGAAAGAAGAAAATGAACTCAGTTATTCTGATCTGGCCATGAGCTCAAGTAAGCAACATCAATAAAGAATGTTTTTGACAAGAGACATCATTTAAACACACGTGGAGTCCCTCTGCTGTCATCCAGAAATAAAATCCTGGCCGGTCCAATCTCTTTTTCTTCTTCTTCTTCTTCCACCATCACTTGGGATGGGCCACAAGAGAGATCAGATTTCTTCATTCACTCTATGCCCTAAGGTTTTATGGACTTTGTCTCACCTTCTGCATCTGCTCCCACCCCAAGTTTCTTTTTATGCATCAGCGAAAGTTTCAGCCAAAGGGGAAGGAGTTTTCTTCCTATTGGAGTGGAATTCAGGAATTTATCTGTCTTGAGGTCTGGAGTCAAGCTAAATTATGTTACCTGGGGAAGCTGCCAAAACACAGGTCTGTTCTCTGTTTCGAATCATGAAACCACTAGTGGTAACCTTATGTCCAGATACTTGAGATTAGAAACACCAGTATATACGTGTGTTTTACAAAAGAGGGCTGCCAAGGAGGTTACACCTTTCACATAACTTTCCTGGTAATCTGAATATTGATCTTCCAACAAAAGAGGCAGGTGAGAAGCCCCCACCTGACGCTCTCTATTTAGGGTTAAGTGATATTCACATGTTAGCTACAGGATGACTCAGTGATCAACCTACCCAGCATCTTCTCCATTGTTTGTCACCATGCATCCCATCTCCTCTTCTTTTTCAGTCTGCAACATCCACCAGGTTACGTAACAGAGAGGGGCAGCATCTTAGGCCAGATCAGGAGTGGGAGGGTCAGGCAAGGAGCTGTACTCAATTATCATGGCCATGACGTTCATCAGGGTTTTGTCCTATTTTGTTGGGTAGGGATGGATTCACTTTTAAGGAAGGCTGGCTGGTTGGTCAGTTAAAGCCCTATCGCTAAAAGCTGACTGACACTCATTTGATTTGCTGTTCTAACTCAAAGGACAGATTCTTGGCGATAAAAAGGTGATAGGAAGATTTGCTAATAATCATCTGAGTTTATCCAAAGGATATTTAGGTGACCTGTTTTTCTTTTTCCAGTAGTTCTAAAACAAGCCTTAAAAATAATATATAACAGCACTGTCCAACAGAAACGCCAAGTCACGAGTCATTAAAAAATGTCTAATAGCCACATTAAAAAAAGTAAAAAGAAACACAAATGTATATTAACATGTACATATGGAGTCTAGAAAAATGGTACTGATGAACTTATTTGCAGGGCAGAAATAGAGGCTCAGATGTAGAGAAAGAATTTGTGGACACAGCAGGGAAAGAAGAGGATGGGATGAACTGACAGAGAAGTACTGCCATATATACACAACCATGTGTAAAACAGATCGCTAGTAGGAAGCTGCTGTACAACGCAGGGAGCTCAGCTCAGTGCTCTGTTATGACCTGGAAGAGTGGGAGGTGGGATGGAGGCTTAAGAGGGAAGGGATATGCGCACACTTGTGGCTGATTCGCACTGTTGTACAGCAGAAACCAACACAGCACTGTACAGATTATCCTCCAACTGAAAAAAAAGAAACAGGTGAGGTGTCTTTTTAAAAAAAAAAAACAAACATTGTATTTTATTTAACCCAATAGACCCCAAATACTATCATCTTGATACCTATATATAACAAAAATTATCGTGAGATATTTTACATTCTTTCTTTCATATTACATCTTTCAAGACTGGGAGGAGCTCAGGCTGACAGTGTGTCTCAGTCTGAATCAGCCACATTTTCAAGAGTTCAGTAGCCACATACAGCTCTGGGCTGCCAGGCTGGCCACCTGTGCACAGCGATGCTTGCCCCTCACTGACTTAAACAGGGACTTGGGAAAAGGGGGAGTGCACTTCTGGTGGTCCAGTGGTTAAGTATTCACCCTCCAATGAAAGGGATGTGGGTTCAATCCTGGTTGGGGAACGAAGAGCCCACATCCTATGGAGCAACTAAGCCCTCGAACCACAGCTAGAGAGTCCTTGTGCCGTAAGGAAAGACCTCACATGAACGCGACTAAGATCCCGCGTGCCGCAACTAAGACCCATCGCAACCAAGTAAAAATAAATATATGTCTTTAAAAGAGAAAAGGAAAAGGGGGAGAAGAGAAATGTTGACCAGACCATTTTTTCCCACATAGTAGAAAACTAAAGTGTATTAAAATGTACAGATATTGAGATGTAAATGATACCATATCTAAAACCACTCCCAAGTCATTTCAATTCTACTTCTTTTTACTACATATCATCCCTCTAGGACAGCAAAATAACTCAAGCTAAGTTTCTCTCTTTGGGGACAAAAAATGAGAATACTCAGTAATGGAGTGATGCAGCCGCTTTGGCAAGTAGTCTGGAAGCACCCCAAAAGGTAAACATAGGGTGACATGTGACTTGGCAATTCTGCTGCTAGGTAGCACCCAAGAGAAGTGAACATGTATGTCCACACAAAAACTGGTACATGGAAGTTCACTATGATTCATAGTAGCCCTACTGCACCAGGGAATTATATGATAGGTACACCCTGTCTCAATAAAACTGCTAGCAAAAGAAAATATCAAAGAAGCATCGCTGCCTGAGTCATAATAGCCAGAAACTAGAAACAACCCAACAAGGCCTATTTGTTGATGAATGGATAAACGAAATGTGGGTAGACTATAAGGAGGAACGGAGAACTGGGTCGTGCTATGATCTGGATGAACCCTGAAGACAACTGTGCTGAGTGAAGCAGGCCAGCTGCAGAAGACCCTATACTGTTTGATTCCATTGATATGAACTGTCCAGAGCAGGAAAATCCAGAGTCAGAAAGCAGCTTGGTGGTTGCTGAGGGATTTCGGGGAGGAGGGTTTGGAAGAAATGGAGATTGACAGCTAATGGGTACAAGGTTTCGCTGTGGTGGGGTGAAAATGTTCCAAAATTGTGACAACTGTACAGCTGTGAATATGCTAAAGACGACAGAACTGTGGGCTTCAAGCCAGTGGATGTACAACACGTACACTCTGTCTCAATAAAGCTGTTGTTAAAAGAAAGCATGAAGAAGCACCGCTGCCTGATGGCTGTGGCCCCTGCAAACCACATGCAACTTACCATCAGGGTCCCGGATGAGACAGACCACGTGACCACGGGAATTTGGATAGAGAAGCATTCTACCAACAGAAGCAGTGGGTGGGATGTGGAAGCCAGTCTGTTTCTTTTATTAACAGCCTCAGGTTAATTTTTCCTCAGCTAAACTTTGTTCAGGGGCATGCTAAATCACTTCAGTCATGTCAGACTCTTCGCGACCCCATGGACTGTAGCCCGCCAGGCTCCTCTGTCCGTGGGATTCTCCAGGCAAGAACACTGGAGTGGGCTGCCATGCCCTCCTCCAGGGGATCTTCCCAGTTCAGGGACTGAATCCCCATCTCTGTCTCCTGCATTAGCAGGCCTGTTCTTTACCACTAGGGCCACCTGGGAAGGGATTCCCTGGTGGCTCAGATGGTAAAGAATCCACCTGTAATTCGAGGGACCCGGGGTTGGTCCCTAGGTTGGGAAGATTCCCCTGCAGAAGGAAACGGCTACTCACTCCAGTGTTCTGGCCTGGAAAAGTCCATGGACTGTATAGTTCATGGGGTCACAAAGAGTCAGACACGACTGAGCTACTTTCACTTTGTTAAAAGGAGTCAAGTGTAATATCTCAGATTTAAGCCTTCCTGGCGACAATGGAAAAGCCAGTTCTTTCCATCTCTGCGCTTTGGAGAGGATGAGGTGGAGAGGTGAGATTTGGAGCAAGGCTGGCAGATTCTGAAGCACTGGCTCCAGCTTAGAGCCCCTCGCTCTTAGCCCTGAAATCCCACGGTCTTCCCAGGGCCTGGGGTCAGCTCCCCTCACTCACCACTTCCCTTTCCTTGACTTGCTTCCCAAAATGAGCTTCCAACCTCAGAGCCGGCTTTTCAGCATCATCTCTTCCAAGAAGGGATTTGCTTATCCTTGGCAGAGGACAACCCTCACCGACTTTTCATCTCATGCTTCTTTCACAATGTCTGCTTTTAGGCTTGGTTTGTTGTTATTAAATTTCCCCCCAAATCAAAGATCCCTAACAACACACTGGCAGCAGCTGCTTTGTAAAAAGTGCCTATGAACTATGCCTGCTGATACACGGTTGCATTCAAGATGTCTGGCAATGGCCAGCCAAACCCAAAGCCCTAATAAAATCGGGAAAGGAACAAACCACACACCCACCAAGAAAAACAATTAGTTGCCTAATAGTCTCAAGGCAATGAAAGGTGGCGGTGGCCCGCACTGCAAACACCCTGAGTGCCCAGCGGGGCCGGAACTCTCCTGAGCTGCGGCTGCCTCCTCCCTCGCTGACCTTTGAACTCAGTGGCAGAGGCTGTATCAGTGACCACGTAAGACTCAGAGATGTCCCAGAGTCACAGATCACAGCGACGCCCTCACTTCATTCCCATGTCAGGAGCACTCTATCAGCTCACTCCCCCTTCCCCGTAAATTCCACTTTTTCTCCTTTTTGCGTAAAACTAGGTAATAACAGCACATCGGTCGCACTTCATACTTCTTCTGTTACTCAGATGGTTCTGTTAAAACACTTTGAGAAGGATCACTTTTTTTTTTTTAACTATTTTTTTATTTTTGGCTGTGCTGGATCTTTGTTGCTCCTCAGGCTTTTCTCTAGCTGTGACAAACAAGGGCTAATTGTCAAGTTGCGGTGCTCAGGCTTCTCACTGTGGTGGCTTCTCTTGGGCAGAGCACTGGCTCTAAGGTGCGTGGGCTTCAGCAGTCGTGGCTCCCAGTCTCTAGAGCGCAGGCCCAATAGTTGTGGAGCACGGGCTTAGTGGCTCCATGGCCTGTGGGATCCTCATGGACCAGGGATTGAACCCATGCCTTCAGCATTGGCAGGAGGATTCTTTACCACCCAGCCACCAGGGAAGTCTGAGACCAATTACTTTTAATCGGATCAAATTTAAATTCTTCTCCCTAGTTTTCCGCCTGGCCCATCTTCCACCCTGCCCTCCAACAAGCCACCCCAGCTCGGGGGGCGGAATGTTTACTCTTTCCCTCCCTGGAGACCTTTTCTGCCCATCCCCACAGGCACATCCCTGAGCTAATTTCTGCCTCACTTCCCGCAGAACCCCAGACCACAGCAATGATTTTCATTTTCCTTTCCTGATTTCCCCCGGTCTAGACTCATCTTTGGCACAAACCTCTAGGATATACCAGCTGGGACTGTTCACTATCGTTTCATGCGAGTGCAACTTCTTGTCCTCTTCACTTGACAGTGTCATCCTGACAGCAGAGACCATGACTTGCTCTTCTGAATCCTTCAGGCATGCTCAGTCGCTCAGTCATGTCTGACTCTTTGAGACCCCACAGACTGTAGCCTTTCAGGCTCCTCTATCCATGGAATTTTCCAGGCAAGAATACGACAGTGGGTTGCCATTTCCTTTTCCAGGGGATCCTGCCAACCCAGGGATCAAACCTGCATCTCCTGCCAGGCGTACCTTGCTTGTGTGTGTGTGTGTGTGTGTATGCGCTTCCCAATTGGTAATTGCGGCATCCTGCATTGTCAGATGATGGTTAGCATTTTTTAGCAATATTCTAAGTTAAGGTATGTATCATGGTTTTTCTTTTTAGACATAATGCTATTGCACACTGAACAGACTACAGTGTAGGGTAGACATTACTTTTATATGTTCTGCAAAACTAAAAAACATCTTGTGACCCATCACACTGCGAGTCTACCATCTTCCTCTCTACAACTGCCAGGTGTGTGTATCTGCACTTCACAAGAGCTCTGTGATCTTAACTCAGTGTAAGCACAGAAGACATTCGGATGAAGCCAAAGAGCTTTCCCAGGGTCTTTCTGAAGAAGCAAACAAGGACGTGGGCCCCTCAGGTAGACTCAGGTCAGTGTCTCCTCCTAGGAGACCCCCCACCACCACCCAGTGTCAGCTCTAGTTGGTCTTCTCCCTAATCCCCGCCATGCCCCTATCCTGGCTTGGAGTCTCTGCCATGACTGGCTGCTGGATTTGGGGTCCACACCTCTGTCTCCCCAGAATTCAACTCTGAAAAATATTCTTGGTCCACACACAGGCACCATCAGGGACATAACCCACCAGGTCATGAGCTTCTGTAAGATTTACGAAAATCCCCTGAGTAAAACACATGATATAAGCACCAAAGCATATTACTCTTCCTTTCTCAAATACTTGTGGAGCCGAGGCCTGTCCTAAGTCTGTGATGAACAAAACAGACGCTATCTTCGTCTCTGCTGAACTTACACCATGACAAGGAAAAAAGACATCTTTGAAAGGTAAAAAACAATAGGGATGCAAGGGTTTGCTCACTCCCTTCTTCTTGTGATTTAGTTTTTGAGAATTAAATCCAACTGCCTGAACCCCCATCCCCAGCCAGCTTTCTCTCTCTCTC
Source organism: Antilocapra americana (assembly GCA_007570785.1). Classification (NCBI taxonomy): domain Eukaryota; kingdom Metazoa; phylum Chordata; class Mammalia; order Artiodactyla; family Antilocapridae; genus Antilocapra; species Antilocapra americana. Next base: position 32,792,380 of record ML662445.1, read on the forward strand.
CCCTGTGGCGTTTCCTTCCTTCAGTCCCAGGAACCCCAAATCTTTCAGCTCACCAGCTACATACCTAAATCTACACAAGTGTCCAGCAGGTGGGGAAAAAAAGACTCAATTTATCAAAATCTACCATTTCTAGGTGTTTGCAATCATGAGCAGGGGGAAAAATGCAACATTCTTCTTTTCTTCCTTCCTTTCTTCTTCCCTTCATTCAAATGCTGTTTTGCTTAGTCGCTAAGTAGTGTCCAATGTTTTGCAACTACATGAACTGTAGCATACCAGGCTTCCCTGTCCTTCACTATCTCCCAGAGTTTGTTCCAATTCATGTCCACTGAGTCAGTGATGCTATCTAACAGTCTCACCCTCTGCCACCTTCTTCTCCTCCTGCCTTCAATCTTTCCCTGCATCAGGGTCTTTTCCAGTGAGTCGGCTCTTCACATCAGGTGGCCAAAGTACTGGAGTTTCAGCTTCAGCATCAGCCCTTCCAAACAATATTCAGGGTTGATTTCCTTTAAGACTGACTGGTTTGATTTCCTTGCTGTCCAACAGACTTTCAAGAGTCTTCTCCAGCACCAAAATTCAAAGGCAACAATTTTTTGGCGCTCAGCCTTTTTGTGGCCCAACTCTCACATCCATATGTGACTACTGGAAAAACCATAGCTTTGACTCTACAGACCTTTCTCAGTAAAGCAATGTCTTTGCTTTTTAATATGCTGTCTGGGTTTGTCATAGCTTTCCTTCCAAGGAGCAAGTGTCTTTTAACTTCATTTCAATTTTCAAAGAGAGGTTAACTATTTTACAGGCAGAGATGGAAGGAACCGACCTAATAATTTCCCAGCAGGGGAAAAAGTCTAGCCCACAGGCTTTTTAAATATACATGCTCTCACTTTATATAAACATAATCTTAGAAGAAGGAAAAAAGCCCCAAGGCACAGAAGACCACCTGGTACTCTCTCTCTTGCTCTTTTTTTTCTTTTTTGGGGGGTGGCATATTCTAATACTTCATCAGTAACCAAAAAAGTGAGAAAGTCACAGCTCCTGGTAGGCCTTCTTCCCAATAAGGGACATGGCTAAAGAGATGCTTTTCATTTGTTGATAACTAGTAGATTTATGTTCTCATTCAATACGTCTTTCATTAATATAAGAAGCACAATGAAAAATTTCATACTATGATAAGTATAAACAGATCACTGAATTGAGAGAAACTGCCAATTTTTCTTGGGGATTATTAATGGAAACATTATGCTTCTTATTAAATTTGCAGACACATGTATTTGTATAATTACCCACTGATTTTATGAAGCTTGGAGGGAATAGAATCTTCCTTTTTTGAGTGTAGAAATCTAGAATAAAGTGAGTTCAAAACACTCAAGCCTAGAAAATGTTTCAGTACATCTAAAGCTACATGAAAGGAACATACAACCAAATGGCAACCCCAATAATCATGAGATCACTGATATAAGGAACAAAACTAATGAGAAGAGAAGATAGTTTCCATTTGCCAATTTTGCTAAATTTTGTATCAGATATCTGGGGAAAATATATGTGAAATGAGGGTTGTTGTTTTTGTTGTTTAGTCACTAAGTCATGTCCGTCTCTTTGCGATGCCATGGACTGTAGCCCAGCAGGCTCCTCTGTCCATGGGATTCTCCAGGCAAGAAAACTGGAGTGGGTTGCTGTGCCATCCTCCAGGGGATCTTCCCAACCTAGGGACTGAACCCCTGTCTCTTAGGTCTCTTGCATTGGCAGGCAGATTCTTTACTGCTGAGCCACCAGGGAAGCCCCTGAAATGAGGACATCAAAATACTTATTCTGAACTATTGGAGTACGTAAAAGGAAGGGTGAAAATAATATAAATATATATATATATATATATTTTTTTAATTGCATGTAGTAGCAGAAAAGAGTCTTGGATCCCATTACAGATGCAAACCCATAACACAATAAGGCCTAAAGAAGTCACTGAAATCACCTACTTCAAAACCCCCTTCCTTTCAAAAGAGCTTACTTGAGACCCAGAAAGTTTACATCATTTTGCAAAATTCACAGAGTTAGTTAACTGCAGGAAAGACTATAGAACTGATGTCCATGCTTCCAGTTCAGAACTCTTCAAATACCCAGTGATGGACACACACAAGCACACACACACAGATGTGTGTGCATGTGTGTGTGTAAGCAGAGAGCCAAAGGAGCAAGATAAGTACTGAACTCACTTTTCAAAAACCTCTGGTTCTCTTTCACTGATAAGCATTTATGGAACAGCTTCTAAGGGTCAGGCATTGTGCTAAGCACTTCACTTCCATTAATTAACCTTTGAGGTGCCCCTCCCTTGCGTAGTCTTGTCATCCTTCTTTCCATAACAAGCAAATGCAGACTTAGTGGCAGGAACTTACATGCTGAAGGTCACTCAGGCCCTCTGATCCTTAGTCACTGTTTATAGGAGGTACAGTTTGGTCCATCAAAAGAGGAGCACATACGGGACTTGTCTGGCAATCCAGTGGTGAAGACTCAGTGCTTCCACTGTCGGGGGGGGGGGGGTGTAGATTCTACTCTTGGTTGGGGAACCCAGATCCCCACATGCCATGCAGTGCAGCCTCCCCCACAAAAAATAAAACGAATAGTGAAAGAAGCTAAACCAAACTGCTTTACTCCACACTTTCTGCATTGTGTTTTAAACACACAGAGCTGCAGTTAATAAGCAGAGCGGGCTCACATGGCTGCAGTCTGGTAACAACTTGGTCCATGGCATGAATACCATCTGGAGACGGAAATTGCCTTCCAACCTACTCTCACCGGCTTATACCAAACAGGTTCTCACACCTCATTGTGAACCTTTTCTGGGGAGCAGAGGACAGGGACTCCATGTACACCTTCTTCCTGTGCACAGAAGGGAGGGGCAGGTGCGAAGGCGCACCCCCAAGCTCATCCGGAAACCACTGAAGTCTTACCAATTACTGAACTTAGATCAGCAGAAAGCCACGGCAGCTGGCACGCCATCTGGCACGTGGTATCTTGAATTGTGCTTTGGAAATTCTGAGGGTAGGAGAGGAAGCAATGCCTAGGGATGGCCGATACTTTTCTTCTATGCAAACACACCCTTGTTGGAAAACTCTGTCTGCTTTTCATTACACTTGAAATTCCCAACGGCAAAAGGTCACATCTTCCCTCTTTACTGTGCATGATGCCCAGCATAGTATGGGTGGTTAATAAATGTCACATCACTTTCATTCCCCATTGACTGAGAACGAGGAGTCTTGCTTGCTTCAGTTTCTCAGCAAATCTCACAAACTGCAGACATTTCCCAGAAAGAAGGCACTGTTTAAGGCCAGCATTCTCAGCTTGAATCTCTTCCCTAGATTCCATCCATGTTTCACTCATCTTTTCCCTGGGCCAGTGGATTTCCCCTTCCCAGCCCCATTCCCCACCTGTTTTACTCTTTTTCCATGCCACCCTGCAGAATTTACAGGTAAATCAGTGACACCTCATTTTACACCACTTCCATCACAAAGTAGCAGCCCTCTGTTCTATATCTACTTTATGATACTTTTCAGAGGAGCCTTTGATGAAGCTTAGCAACTGGGCTATTCCTAGTATAAACATTTTTAGGAGAAAAATTTGCTTTCATAATGACTTTTATATCTTTTGTTTTCTAGAAAAATTTTAAATGAATTATAAATGTTGGTGATAAAGAACAAAAGGTTCAAGAGCAGAGACTTTGTTTATTTATCTTTGCACCCCAGTTCATGGCACACAGGAGGCAGCTAGTGAATGCTTCTCTGTGAAGCATTTTAGTTTCTTCTTAATTGTTTCCAAAAGTGATTCAACAGGAGACTTTATGTAAAACGTGAGGCGGAGTAATCAATATACCTTGATGTTCCTTGTCAAATGGCCCCACATTTGACAAGTATTAAATGTAAGCTACCACAAGGACGTCCTTTTACAAGTACAAAATAAAACCTAAAGGGAAAGAATATGGCTCTCTCTCATTTATACAGCTTTGAATGCTTGAGCTTAGATTGAAGATTCAAAATTGAAAACGTCAGCAATGATTTTACTGAAATGCTTCCCTGCTTCATAGAACAAAAAAGGACATGTTAGAAAGATTATTTCAAATATTAGCAAAGAGAGGGCATCTTTCATTTGGAATAAGAATGTAGTCTTATTTGCCAGAACTTTTGCAGAGTTATAGTTCCATTCTCCTGTTTTCCTGACAAGTCTCAAATCCTTTATCTTTGGCAGTATGTGAAAGAAACTGATCTGTGTATGGAAACATTTACACCAGTGAAGAAGCAGCCCAGTCATAAAAGAGAAGACTGTTTCAATCAGGGCCAAATGTCAGGTTTTTTTAAACTTATAAAGGATAAAAATGAAATATCAGAAGCAGCAGAAAATGTTTATAGTTATGACTCAGAACAGAAGACCAATTTCACAATGCTTCCTGTGGTAAAAGTTGTATTCACTGAGATTTGGGACTTTCTCCTTTTTTTTTCTTTCTTTTTTCAAGTTCCTCTTCGGGGGAAAAAAAAGTTTCTTCCAAATCTGCTGAACACTACTGAGAAAGCTAAGTTCCCAGAAAACAAAGTAACTTTTGTTTACTCATTTATTTATTTCCTTCTCAATCATACTGATCTCCTGTCTTTTGAAATTTTTTCTTTTTTATAAACTGTCAAAAACTAAGAACTCTTGGTGCTTGAGAGTTCAGCACCTGGCAACTCCATTTATAACAAAATTCCAAATCATAAAAGGAAACTTACAGCTATTTTGTGAATAAACTGAATTTTCAATGTGTTACATAAAACAGAATAACTTTATAAGTGGAACAAATTATAAATAAGAATGGATCAGATTATACTTATATTATTTAATAATTAAGCACTCATTGAGTAATTTAATATTAAATTGCAAATATAACAGCTTGTTGTTGTTTAGTCAAAAAGTCCTGATCTGACTCTTGTGTGACGCCGTGAACTATAGCCCATCAGGCTCCTCTGTCCATGGGATTCTCCAGGCAAGAATACTGGAGTGGGTTGCCATTTCCTTCTCCAGGGGATCTTCCCAAACTAGGGATCTAACCCACATCTCTTGTCACTCCTACATTGGCAGGTGGGTTCTTTACTGCTGAGCCACCAGGGAAGCCCAAATATAACAATATTACATGTTACAACATAATATACATATTACGTATTTCTTTTTTGTTTGTTTGTTTAGGTTTTTATTTTTATTTTCGCATGGTTTAACCTTACATTCTTTATTTTTTTTGTTAGTTTTGCCATACAATGACATGATATCACCATGGGTTTACATGTGCTCCCCCTCCAGGACCCCCCTTCCTCCTCCCTCCCCCCCGGGAAATCTCGTTGCACCAGCCCCGAGCATCAATCCTGGGCTGGCGATTGATTAGACATATGGTAATTAACATGTTTCAATGCCATTCTCCCATATCATCCCACCCTTGCCCTCATCCACAGAGTCCACGAGTCTATTCTATACATCTGCGTTCCTTTTGCTGTCTCGCATGCTGGGTTCTCATTACCGTCTTTCTAAATTCCATATATATGCGTTAGTATACTGTATTGTTGTTTTTGCTTCTGGCTTACTTCACTCTGGATAATGGGCTCCAGTTCGGTCCATCTGAGTAGAATTGATTCAAATGAATTTTTTTTTAATGCTGAGTAATATTCCATTGTGTATATGTACCACAGCTTTCTTATCCATTCGTCAGTTGATGGGCATCTAGGTTGCTTCCATGTCCTGGCTATTGTAAACAATGCGGCGATGAACATTGGGGTACACGTGTTTCTAATGGTCTATATTATGGATATTAATTTGTACATAATAACAGTGGCCAGAGTGTTAGTTCCTTAATTCCTCATCATTCATTGCACTCAAATGATGAGCCCAAGCCACCCAGAGCCAGTCGGTTCCCTTTGGCTGTAACTGATTTATGGAAAGACTGACTCAGTGTTGGCCAGCGACACGAGAGGGAAGGTCTATGAAGGGCTTCTGGGAAAGCGTCCCTGCTTCCAAAAAGGCACAAGAGCCCAAGACCGTCACCCATCTGGAGTGGCCACAGCCACCTTGTACCCATCTGTGTCCCTCCTCATGACGCACCGTTTGTATCTTTCCGTAAGCAAGGGCTGCTCTAACTCCTTGAGTTCTCAGGACAGCTCAATAGGCAGATACCATAATTACCCCCATCTTTTAGACAAGCACACAGAAGCCTTGGGAGGTTACCTGGCCCGAGGCTGTCTCATGGGTGGGTAGGTGGCAAAGCTGGAAGCTGAGCCAGGCAGCCAGCTTTGGGGTACAGTCCCTCAGCCAGGAAGCTGCTACGCTACTTCCATGGAAGTTGTTATTAACCACCCCACACTACCCCACCCCGCTATAAGCCCCACCTTCCTTCAAAATATTCTTTGCTGGTGGCCACCAAGCCTTTCAATTAAAAAAAGAAAAAGAAAAGAGCCCTGCAAGAAAACAGACTTTTCTGATATTCCCAAAAAAAAGATGGTCCCGGTGCAGGACAGAGAATGCAAAAGTAAGGGTAGCAAGATTTTTTTTCCTTTGTTTCCCTTCGGACAGGCTCTGTATTTTAATTTTTTAAATGAGTTTTTATTGGTGTGGAGTTTGTTTACAATGTTATGTGAGTTTTTACCATACAGCAAAGTGAACTAGTTTTATATATATACATACACTTTTTAAAGATTCTCTTCCCATATAGGTCATTATATTGAGTAGTATTTCCTGTGCTACTCAGCAGGTTATTATCTATTTTATATATAGTAATGTGTGTATGTCAATCCAAGTCTTCCAATTTATCCCTCCCCCAGTCTTTTCCCCTAGGTAACTATAAGATTTCAATAGAGGGAGGGTAGATGGGATGATCAGAAAACGGAGACCTTCCCTGGTAGCTCAGCTGGTAAAGAATCCGCCTGCAGTGCAGGAGACCCCGGTTTGATTCCTGGGTTGGGAAGAACACCTGGAGAAGGGATTGGCTACCTGTTCCAGTATTCTTGGGCTTCCCTGGTAGCTCAGATGGTAAAGAATCTGCCTGCAATGTGGGAGACCTGGATTCGATCCCTGGGTTAGGAAGATCCCTTGGAGGAGGGCATGGCAACCGACTCCAGTATTCCTGCCTGGAGAATCCCCATGGACAGAGGAGCCCCGAGGGTAAGAGTTCACAGGGTAGCAAAGAGTCGGATGTGACTGAGCGACCAGGCAGATAGCACACAAGGGAGAACTGAGGCTACATGAGACCATGGAAGCTGGAGAGGGAGAAGAGAGCAAGGGACCTGAGGGTGGTCAGCAGTCTAATGATAGACCTACCACTCACCTGGCCCCTCATATATTTGATTTATAGATTTTGCAATCGAGAAGGTATTCTTGCCATTCCCATTTCACAGATGAGCAAAGTGAGGTTTCCACTTGCTGGAAAGGGACAGAGCCTTGCTTCCTAACTGGCCACTGTCCTGAATGCCAAGGACACCAGGAAGGAAGGTGAGAGAGAATAAAGTCACTCTAGTCTACTACTGAGGATCACAGTCATCCATCAAAATCTCCAGGGTACCTTTCCTTTCCCAGGGCGCCTCCCAAAATAACAACTCGAAACTTTCAAGGAAAGTTGCAACGGTCATCTGTTTTAAGTTGCTTGGAATTGCTACCAAAAGGAGTAACTCTTTCCCACCCAACCCCCAGCCACTAAACATTGGAATCAACCTAATGGCTTCATGCTGTCTTAACAGAAAAATGGTTGAGCAGATTTTTTTTCTTTAATTTTTCCAAAAAATAAAAGCAAACTATTTTCAGCTTCAACCCAGTGGTAGGAAAAACAAATGATTCCCTCTCTCTCTTTCCCCACCCTCTTACCAGGATTCACAAGTGAATGAAAACCAGAAAAGGGAGAAAAGAAATACACTTAAAATGGTTGACAATTTCAGCACTCAAATATTTAAGTTCTGCATCTTATAAAATTGTGAAATGTGTGTGCTCAGTCGCTCAGTCGTGTCTGAGTCTTTGGACTAGAGGCCATCAACCTCCTCTGTCCATGGGATTCTCCAGGCAAGAATACTGAAATGTGTTGCAACTTCCTCCTCCAAGGAATCTCTTCCCTACCCAAGGATCGAATCCACATCTCTTGCATTGGCAGGCAGATTCAATCAGGTATTTTCCCACCAAAATCTTGGGATCCTCTGAGAAGGGACATACCTGTGAGCAAGAACAGTGGGATTGAAGTCAAGTCGAACTCTGACGTGGACAATGCCCCTCAGCCTCAGTTTCCTTATTTGCAGGTAATTCTCAAAGGATTTCTGGGAGAATTAAAAGAACTAATGAGTAGAAACCCACTGACACATGTTCAAGAAAGCATATGCAAGAAAAGATGCTTAATGCTTTCTCTCACATGAAAATAGGAAAAAAAAGTCATAAGCTTGCAGGAATGTGGTATTGAATGAATTTCCACTGATGAGCAAGACAGATGAAGCAGGGGGACATCTTTAGCAGTCTAGTGGTTAAAAATCTGCCTGGCAATGCAGGGGATACAGGTTCAAATCCTGGTCAGGGAACTATTAAGATGCCCCATGCTTCGGGGCAATGAAGCCTGAGCGCAGCAACTACTGAGCCTGCATACTGGAACTAGCGAGTCCGTGTGCCGCAACGAAAGCTCCAGCATGACACAGCTAAGACCCAACATGGCCAAATAAGTAAAGGAAATAAACTTAAAAACAGAAAACGAAAGATGAGGCAGGGAAGATCGGAGTCACCCCCTGAGAAATTCTTGATGGGAAGGAAAGAAGGGAAACTTGGGTGAATATTGTTGGCAGGGGAGATTGTGAGTATCATCTCTAACCCTAAAAATAGGGGAGAGGGGAGGAGAGGGTGAGATGTATGGAGAGAGTAACATGCAAACTTACATTACCATATGTAAAATAGATAGCCAACGGGAATTTGCTGTATGGCTCAGGAAACCCAAACATGGGCTCTGTATCAACCTAGGGAGGTGGGATGGAGAGGGAGATGCGAGGGAGGGTCAAGAGGGGATATATACATACCTATGGCTGATTCATGTTGAGGTTTGACAGAAAACAACAAAATTCTATAAAGCAATTATCCTCCAATTAAAAAATAAAAATTTTTTTTAAAATTAGGAAACTTCAGATTATTGTAAAGAAATGATAGCCAGAAAACCCTTTCTCAGGTCTCAGGAACCCTGATGCTTTCCTGGAAGTGGGGGGTGGGGGGAGAGGGGCCAGGTGAACTATTCTGAATCTCTTTGCTGTGTCCACTTCTCCACATGCCATTTGACTCCAAATTCTTATAAAATCAGAAATATCACCTCCATCAGGATGTGCAAAGCCACATAAAGAAGACTCTGCCATTCAGGGAAGCAAACGGCTTTGAAGAGAAACCCCGCAGGAACACCATGTTCATCTCCCATCAATAGTCACTTATCTCTGCCCAGGGTCAGTGCTTTGCCTGCAGTTGTACCCTTTCCATTTAGAGATGTTTGGAAAAGGTGCCATTGAAAGGACAGCCTCATGCTGGGCTCCTTTAGCCATTCCCTACAGGAAATGATGGAAATTCCTGGCATTCTTATCAGGGAAAGGGGTGAACTCTGCTGGTCTGTGCTGAGAGGAATGCTAGATCCCTCCTTTGTTACTAGAGGTGATGACTTCAAAGCAGCGCCTTCTTCAGATCTAAAGATGCAGCCAGGCTTCTGGGAAGAGTCCCAGGAGAGCAGAGACAGGCAGCCTGGTCCCCGAGCCCAAACAAGCAGAAGTGGAGGCAGCCAAGTGTTTATCTTGAGCAGCTTCCCTGAGATAATTCAGCATCTTCTTGGTAAACTCTTGCAACCTTCTCTCCACCAAAAGCAGAAACTCGCCATGTGCCTCAGAAAGCACCTTTCTTTCTGGCTAGCTGGCTAAGCATATCTGTGCTGCCACTTTTCTGACGCCCAAAGTGGTCCTCTGTCCTTTTAGACATTCAATGCCTCAAGCCCTCTTGCGAAGACACAGCTCCATGATTTAACAAGAGTTCCTGATTAGAAGTTTCATGTGTTATCTCACTTAAGGATGGGTTGGGAAGTGGTGGTGGGCGGTGGTGGTGGTGGGGTGATGATGAAAAAAAAGGAACAGATAGGGGCAGTAGCATGCTAAGTCGCTTCAGTCATGTCCGACTCTTTGTGACCTCATGGACTACAGCCTGCCAGGCTTCTCTGTCCATGGGATTCTCCAGGCCACAGGACTGGAGTAGGTTGCCATTTCCTTGTACCTGGGTTCTTGTATTCTACACAGATCTCTCAGGCTGCTCTCACATGCCCTGCCCTGTGCAGATTAAACTGTTACAAATACTCTTGTTCATCCAAAATTACTGTCCTAGACCAGCCTGTGTGAAACTATAGGCAGAGTGAGGCCTGTGAAGTTGCAGGTAAACAAAACTCACTTTTTCTTGAAAAAATTCAAGAACCAAGTCTGGTAAATATACTTAGGAAAAGGCATCTGCTACCCCTTTTTGTTTGGAGGGGGTTTTGCTTTGTCTTTATTTTTTCAGCTGCGCTGGGTCTTCATTGCAACATGCGAACTTTGAGTTGCAACATATGGGATCTAGTTTCCTGACCAGGGATCGAACCCGCGGCCCCTGCATTGGGAGTGTAGAGTCTTAGCCACTGGGCCACCAGGGAAGTCTCGGTACCCCATTTTGGGCTGTTACCCCTCTGTAACTTTTCAGTAGTTCTCTGAGAATTTTTCCACTTAGTTTTTACAAAAGACTTGAGTTCCTCTCCATAGCATATGCTTCCTTGTACTTTTTGCTATTTTCTAGTTTGCCACTTTTGCAATCATTTTCTCTCACAGCTATTAACACTCCCAATAACTGAGCCCCAAGGAAGCATCTTGGGCAAAGCTTTGTTTGTCAAACACAAACAACTAATATTTCCAGCTGCCCCCAGATGCTCACAGTCAACCCTTAAATCTACCCATGCAATTCAAGGCAGAAGGAACCACGCAGCTCTGACTCCTCTTATCAGTACAACTTCTGAGACCTTGTTATTACACCAGATCCTATTCCAGAGATAACATGAGAAAACCCAATGCAACCAATGAAACAAAGTCAGTCTTGGTGCCCCACTTATGCCCAGCACAGAAAAGGAGCAAAAGAGAAAGTGTCAGTCGTTCAGTCATGTCCAGCTCTTTGCGAGTCCATGGACTGTAGCCCACCAGGCTCCTCTGTCCATGGATTCTCTAGGCAAGAATACTGGAGTGGATAGCCATTCCCTTCTCCAGGGAATCTTCCCGACCCAGGGATCGAACCCAGGTCTCCTGCACTGCAGGCAGATTCTCTGTCATCTGAACCATGAGAAGGAGGCCCAGGTGCAGTGTGGGAGGCACTCATCACTGGGTCCCGCACTGCCCACCAGAGTACTGGTGCAGAGTTGCATCCCCAAGTCTTCTCTCTTCTCCTGATTTTTAGCAGGAAAGTGTGGGGAGGGGCACACAGGTGGGAAGGGTGAAGGGAGCCAAGTGGACACCAGAAGTTTTCAGGGGCCTACTAAACCCTAGTACCATGGTCAAGCAGCAGGACCCAAAGGTTCAAGAACGAACCAGATAACAGGAGAACAGTCAACATTTATAGGATCCTCACAGAGTGCCAGGCACTGTGCCAGCCCAGCCGTATATTTAAAACAAATTTTTTTTGCTGTATAATTGCTTCACAATGTTGTGTTAATTTCTGCTGTACAACAAACTGAATTAGTTATATGTGTGTGTGTGTATATATATATCCCCTCTTTTTTAGAAATCCTCAAATTTCCTTCCCATTTAGGTTACCACAGAGCACTGAGTAGAGTTCTCTGTGCTATGCAGCAGGTTCTCATTAGTTACTTATCAGTTGTGTCTGACTCTCTGTAGCCCCATGGACTGTAGCCTGCCAGGCTCCTGTTCATGGAATTTTCCAGGCATGAATACTAGAGTGGGTTGCCATTTCCTCCTCCAGGGGATCTTCCCAACCCAGGGGTCAAATCCACGTCTCCAATGTCTCCTGCATTGGCAGGCAGGTTCTTTACCACTAGCACCACCTGGGAAGCCCATTTTAAACATAGTGATGGATTGATGCTCGGGGCTGGTGCAACGAGATTTCCTAGGGGGAGGGAGGAGGGAGGGGGGTTCTGGAGGGGGAGCATATGTAAACCCATGGTGATATCATGTCATTGTTTGGCAAAACTAATAAAAAAAATAAATAAATAAACATAGTGATGTATATATGTCAGTCCCCATCTCCCAATCCATCCCACATCCCTCACTTCCCCCTTGGTATCCAAAAGTGCTCTCTACATCTGTGTCTCTATTTCTGCTTTGCAAATACGCTCATCTGTACGGCTTTTCTAGATTCCACATATAAGCAATATCATACAATATGTTTTTCTCTTTTGAGACCTTCAAAGGAGAACTTCTATCACTTTATATGACAGTCCATATGATAGTCTTTAGGTCTATAGGACAGTCTCTAGGTCTATCCACATTTCTGCAAATGGTACAGTTTCATCCCTTTTTATGGCTAAGTACTATTCCTTTGTATCCAGCAGCATATTTAACTCCACAACAGCCCAGTGGAGTTGGCCCATGATAACCCAGACTTCACAGGTGAGGAAACAGACTTTACAGCTTTGGACAAGCATCTGCCTAAGGTCACACAGTTGGTGAGTGTTGGAACTCAGATCCAGAACCACCCACATGGTTCCAGCATCCACACACCCAACCATTGCACCCTGCTGCCTCCAGAGACGAGGACAAACAGCCATCAAATAGGAAAGATGATGCCTGGCCTGTTAGCCTCAGGGAGTCCTGGTGAAGGAAAACTACATCAGTATGCCCTTTGAAAAGATGAAAGTGATACACAAATGTGAGCTGGATTTGTTACAATCATTTCTAACATGAGTTAAAGCAGGATCAGGAATTCACCCCCTCTTCCCACACATCTCTCTTTCTATGGAACTGGGATTCACTTATTCCTTGGAGCTAAAATGACATTCTTCTTCCCTCCTACTCTATCATTTTAATGGGGAAAAAAGACTTTTTAACTTGAATGCACTCGCGTTAATCACATGACTAATCAGAAGGTTTCAGAAGCTATTTTTGGAGCAACTTACTGAAAATTCCAAATTTTATGAATTCATATTTGTCCTGTAGAGTAGGAGCAAATTCTCTTTCCCTTTCTGCGAACTATGCTAATTAAGGATCCTAGAGCTACATGTGATATTTTTGAAGAAAACAGTAACTGGAAAATAAGCAGAAAGATATCATTGTAATATATATCATATTCTAGCCATAGAAAATAAAACCTGATATACTGGTACCTCATGTTCCAGAGAATGAACCCTGCCAAGCTGTAACTATAGTTACATCCCAAATTAATTAGCTCTGCACACTGAGGCCAAGAAACACTGCCCCACAGAACCTGATGAAAATTTGAAAATGCTCACTTCATTAACCTTTCAAAGTTTCCCCTCATTGGAGCTTTCATCAGAGGAGCAGATAAGTGGCAAACCCAGCAGACTTAAATCAATCTCTTCTCTAGACACCTGCTCAGAACTTTGGGGAAGGGGCTAACAAAGCAAGACATGAAGACATATGGAAGAAAAACAGAAGCCTTGGTTGAAACCAAAATGTGACAGTGAATCCTTGAACAGACAATGGATGACCATTCCAAAATAATACCATCACATATGAGACTATTGGAGATGATCACCCATTTTGCTCTTATAATACTGTACCGAATTTGGAAAAGTATGATATTATCATGTAAACAAGCCTTGACTTTATGTAGCAAATGTTTCTGAATAAATATACATGAATAATTTTGGAAGCAAGCTACCAGATAATAATTTGCTAAAATAGTAGTCCCTACATCCTGCAAATAATTAATCCCTGGTTCATCTACAGTCTAAATTCAGGTTGTAACCACAGTATTTGCACAACTAAGACTTACCTAAAATTAGACAATGTGGGTTAGTTGTCTAGTCATATCCAACTCTTTGTGACCCCATAGACTGTAGCTCTCCAGGCTCCTCTTTTCACGGAATTCTCCAGGCAAGAATACTGGAGTGGGTTTCAACTTCCTTCTTCAAAATTAGACAATAACTAACCCCTATGCACAGCGTCAAACACAACTGAAGCCACTTAGCATGCATGTATGCTTAGCTTATCAATCTCTTTTTCAAAAATAAAAGCCAATGATACTACCATGCTCATCTTCACACCTCTTTTCAGGAATGAGATTTCAGACTTGTCACATTTCCATATTCTGCAGTGTGTGCTTAGTCACTCAGTGGTGTCCAACTCTTTGCGGGCCCATGGACTGTAGCCCACGAGGCTCCTCTGGCCATGGGATTCTCCAGACAAGAACACTGGAGTGGGTTGCCATTTCCTTCTCCTGGGGATCGTCTCAACCCAGGGATCGAACCCAGGTCTCCCACATTGCAGGCAGATTCTTCACCGTCTGAGCCACCAGGGAAGCCCATATTCTATAGCGGCTGGCTTAAAATGTCCAGAAAGTGATAACAGCCCCAAATCCCAGGCAAGTGGTACCACCATCTTTGTTTACATAGCACTGCACATTCAAAGCACTTGTCCATCTAGTAGCCTTCTTAGTCTCACCAAAGATTCGTGAGGTGGACTTAAGACCACGGCAGGTGTCACTCCGCCCAGCAGGCAGATGCAGCATCAGAGACCCACAGAGTGGAAGTATCTGGTCTCAAGTCACAACAGTAAGTGGGGGCAGGGCCGACAGGACTGCCTGGTCTCTGGATGCCTCCCACTCACCGTCTTTCACCAACTTTCTTTCCCTTTCATGTTTAAAATTGAATCATATCTGAAGGAATGGGTTCTTGGGCTCTGCCACTTTCAATGACCAGCCACAGCCACTTAGGAACTAAAAATCCATTTCCATGCATGCCTAGCTGCTCAGTTGTGTCCAACTCTTTGTCCAACAACTAGCCCATGGACTGCAGCCTGCCAGGCTCCTCTGTCCTCTGGATTTTTTTAGGCAAGCATACTAAAGTGGGTTGCCATTGCCTCCTCCAGGGGATTTTCCTGACTCCAGGTTGGAACCCCCACCTCTCCTACATTAGCAGGCTGGCTCTTTACCACTGAGCCTCCTGGGAAGCCCCAAAACCCATTAACCTTCTATAAAACCAGGTCCAGAGTTTCAGGCACTGTGAAAGTGATAAGGCCTCCCTGTTGGGGCCAAATTGGGGATTCAGCTCACTTAAGGGTTCCAGAACAGCAGGGATGCTTCCAGGACACAGGAGTTGAGAGGTCAACCTCAACCTCACTGTTGGACCTTCCTCAAAACTATGCTAGCCTGAGACCCAGCATCCAACCCAGCTCCAGTTAACCTTCCTGAGCAAGGACTTAATCTACCTGGGCCTCACCTTCCTTATCTGTAAAATTAAAGGCCAGTACAAATCACTGCAAAATCTCTTCCAAATTCTACTTGACCTCAATGCTGGATACCCAGCACTGTGCCTACCAATTGAACCCAAGAATTGTCAAACTCGGTATGTCTCTCTCACAGTCCATTCTAAAGTTTCCCATTTTCATTCCATCCCTCTGTTCTTCTACTAGCACTATTTGGTATCAGTCTCTCCACATCTCCCTCCTTCTCCAGTATTTGTACATTGTTATCACATCTCCCCTCTTGAGTCATCACTTTGCAGTTTCCACACATCACTTAACCACCGTAAATTAAATCCCTTCAGCAACTTACTAAGCTTTTGTGTCATCCATCAAACTGCCCATCTAGCTAGTTACAGAGTCACTAAATTTTAAATAAAATTTCTCTTCATGTCACTCTTTTCTCTTGGCGCTTCAAGTTTCTACTGATTTCCACATGGAGATCTGCAATCTACTCCTTTCTAAAATACCTGGGCATGTCAGTATTCATTCTGCCTTATTTTTATAAGTTTGATTTTCCTCCTTATTTCTACCTTTTAATTTTTGTTTTGCTTTTCCTCTCCTTTGTCATGTCTTGCTTCCTCTTCACTCCTATGATGACCTTCAATGAACCCACGATGGGAAAGCAGCCTGACACACAGTACTAACCCTGAAACATGTAATTGTGCAGATAAAGAACAGTCGTGGGGGGAAGGGGAGGGCATGGTGGGCAGAGCCTCTCTGCCAGCACATGAACCGAGGGGCCATGGGCTCCATGCCACTGCATTCCCACATTAAACCCTATTTTATTCCCAGAAAACAATACATAAGCGCATATCCAGAAGAAAAAATGCTAAAGTGATGAGAGAGCCAGAGCAGCTGGGGGATGTTAACTTTAATCAAAGTCTGGCCAGGATTTTTTTTTTTAAGCAACAGGAAGTAAATTTATTCTCTTTCGTATTGTCTCTCTCTCACACACACACACAGACACACACACTCTCTCTCTCATTCCTTTTTACTCTACCCTTCTTCATTTCCTCCAACCAAGGCATAGAGACACACTGGACAGAAAAACCTCAGTTCCTTTGAACTGTCTTTGCAACTTTTGTCATGTTTTCACTGGTGGTTCAATGCCAAACTGCAGAACCCAGGAAGCGTGGTCAAAGACAGAAGGCCATCCATGAACAGCAGCCGAGGAACACAGGCACTAGCGTGTGTTTCCTGTGGCTGTCGTGACAGATCACTGCAAACCTGGTGGCTTAAAACAACACTGATGTCTTCTAGTTTGAGAGGCCAGAAGTCTCAGATGAACTTCAGTCGGCCAAAGTTAAGATGTTGGCGGGGCTGCACTCCCACCAAAGTTCTCCAAATGGAAAATCTATTTCCTTGCCTTTTTTAGCAGCTAGTGGCCACCTGCATCCCTTGGCTTGTGGCCCCTTCCTCCATCTGCAGTGCTCACCACACCATCTCTGTTCCCATCACCCCACCTTCTCTCCAGAGTCAAATTTTCCTCTCCCTCCCTTTTACAAGGATACTTATGACCGCATTTAGAGTCCACCCAGATAATACAGAATAACGTCCCCTTCTCAATCTCTTGACTTAATCACATCTGCAAAATGCTTTCTGCCACAGAAGGTAACATTCATGTTCTGGGGATTAGAATGAGGGTATCTTTGTTCAGCCTACCATGGAGCGCTGGTGTCTAGATGGGTTCCTGGAAAAAGTCTTACTCTCACTTCTCTCTTACCAATGACCAAGTTAAGAGCATGGGCCTTGAGGAAAAAGGGAAAAGATGTTTCCTAAATCTCAAAACAGAGAAATGCCTGTCTTGTCACAGATTGACCTTCCCCACCACGTTGTGCCTGTTAAGCCATCTGGTTTGTATTTGGCGAGCCCCCTAAGCATCCCATCCCTTCCCCAACCACGCCTGGGTGCAACTCCTGTCCCACGGCCCTCTGATTTCATGACAAATCACCTACTTGTTAGTACAGAAACTCAACATGCAACCAGAACTCGGCCTCAGAGCCACACATGTTCTTGTGCATCAAAGGTCCGGCCACAGTCACATTACCATTTCCCAGATGGAGCACAGAGAAGGAACAGAGCTTTGTTGGAACTTACCAAACCGCTTGTAACCGAAGGAATGTACCTCCTCCTCCTCTGCAAAATCGTCTGTGGGGGGAGATGGGGAAGAGAAGACAGAGCATTAACCCTGGTGAGACCGGAAGTGCTGGACTCAACTCCTTCCGTTTCCACCTGCTCCACCCTCCCCTGGCACCCTGCTCCTCACTTCTGGAGCACACCAGGAGAAAGACCAAAGGGTCCCTGCACTGGCTGCTCCCTCAGCCTGGAATGCTCTTCCTCCAGCTCCTTAGGCAACTCCTCCTAATGCAGGTCTCAGCGGAGATATGGTGCCTCTGAGATGCCTTTCTGGACCACCACTCAGCCACTCTGTGGCAAACCATCCTACTTTAATATTACTCTCTGATGTCATTCGCATTTATGTGTATGTGTGTGTTATCACACATCCCATGAGCAGAAATTTTTTTTTACTGACTTCATGAATGAATTCCATGTATCTAGAATGGTGCCTGTCACAGAAATGTTAAGTCACTCAGTCATGTCCAACTCTTCGCGACCCCAAGGATTGTAGCCCACCAGGTTCCTTTGTCCATGGAATTCTCCAGATGAGGAGACTGGAGTGGATTGCCACTCCCTTCTCCGGGGGATCTTCCCGACCCAAGGATTGAATTCAGGTCTCCCACATTGCAGGCAGATTCTTTACCATTTGAGCTTCCCAGAAAAACCGTGTCACAGCATGAGCTTAATAGATTTTGGTAAATAAATAACTGAATAATCAACTGAGGCAAGGGTTAAGTTATCGTCATATAACTGAGCCTAGGGCCTGCCTCTGCAGATGCCAGACTGTGGGGTCACCTCTTCTACCAACTGTGGCATCTCAGGAGCCCAGCATGACTCCTGCAAGGATAGCCAAATCTTTCCCCACTCTCCTTCCAATGGATAACTGGGACTGATGGATGGTTTCCCAGTAAGTTAATTTCCTTGCTGTGGGGATTCCTAAAGTGGCGCCACTGTGAAAATGAGGGCAATGTTGAGTCAGTCATGCTTTCTACCAAAAGCCTAAATACTCCTCTTCACGTGGTCATGATGCAATTCCTTATCACACTGATAACGAACATCTCATTTCACACTCCTGTCTGGTGTGGGTGTACAATTACAGGATACTTTTTAAAAAAATACTCCGATTTTTTTTAATTTATTTTTTTATTGAAGGATAATTGCTTTACAGAATTTTGTTGTTTTCTGTCAAACCTCAACGTGAATCAGCCACAGGCATATACATATCCTTTCCCTTTTGAATCTCCCTTCCATCTCCCTCCCCATCCCATCCCTCTAGGTTGATACAGAGCCCCTGTTTGAGTTTCCTGAGACATACAGCAAATTTCCATTGGTTATCTATTTCACATATGGTAATGTAAGTTTCCATGTTACTCTTTCCAAACATCTCACCCTCTCCTGCCCTTTCCCCATGTCCATAAGTCTATTCTCTATTTCTGTTTCTACACTGCTGCCCTGTAAATAAATTCTTCGGTACCATTTTTCTAGATTTCATATATGTGCATTAGAATGTGATATTTATATTTCTCTTTCTGACTCACTTCACTCTGTATAATAGGTTCTAGGTTCATCCACCGCATCAGAACTGACTCAAATGTGTTCTTTTTATAGCTGAGTAATAGTCCATTGTATATGTGCACCACAGCTTCTTTATCCATTCACATGTCGATGGACATCTAGGTTGCTTCCATGTTCTAGCTATTGTCAATAGTGCTGCAATGAACAACAGGATAAAAATACTCCAATTTTTTAAAGTCTTTATTGAATTTGCCACAATACTGCTTCTATTTTATATTTTGATATTTTGGTCCCAAGACAAGTGGGATCTTAGCTCCCCATTCAGGGATCAAACCCACACCCCCTGCATTGGAAGGTGAAGTCTTAATAACAGGACCAGGAGGAAAGTCTCTAAAGGATACTTTTTTTCTTCTTTTTTTAAAAAAATGTGTTATTTTGTGTTGGGGTATAGCCAATTAACAAACAATGTTGTGACAGTTTCAGGTGAAAAATGAAGGGACTCAACCATATATATACATGTATCCATTCTCTCCCAAACTCCCCTCCCTTCCAGGTTGCCATATAACATTGAGCAGAGCTCCTTGTGCTATAAAGTAGGTCCTTATTGGTTATCCGTTTTAGCAGAGTGTACATGTCAATCCCCAAACTCCCCCCATCCTTCCCCACGTAAACATGTTTGTTCTCTAAGTCTGTGAGTCCGCTTCTGTTTTTTTAAGTTAAGTTCATTTGTATAATTTCTTTTTAAATTCCATATATAAGAGATGACATATGACATTTTTCCTTTTCTGTCTAACTTACTTCACTCAGAATGACACTCTCCAGGTCCATCCATGTTACTGCAGGTGGCATTATTTCATACTTTTAATGGTTGCGTGATATTCCATTATATATATATATATATATATATATACACACACACATATATATATATACCACAGCTTCTTTATCCATTCCTCTGTCGATGGACATTTAGGCTGCTTCCGTGTCTTGGCTATTGTGTAACCACTTATTCTTGAGTTGCTCACCACCAGGGCTCCAGCAATCAGCTTCCCTCCACCCACATACAGGGCAATTCAAAAGTGCTGACTCAGCAGTGCTCACTATGGCCCAGAGACTGCCAGGCAGTGGGGCTGCAGAAATGAGTGAGACATGGTCTCTTCCCTCAAGAAGCAGATAGGCTTTCAAAGAAAAAAGAAACATAGCAGGGAAATAAAGCCTCTGTGGTTACCTTTTTCAGCCCACAATAGGACGCAGGACCTATTTCTAACTGAACCTTGAAATGCTGTGGCAAAACCAAGGTGTGTGAGATAGCCTACACAATGTGCTGAACATCAGCACACTAGTCTGTCATGAAGTGTTGTGAAAACACTGTTATGAAAAATGAAAAGAAGAAGTACTCCTAAGACCATGAAGAAGTCAGAAATCTCTGTGTTATACCATATTTCCTTATTTAGTGAGCAAGGAAGAGACCTTCTTGGAATCCAGAAATCCTGGGTTTCATAATTCAAGTTGTCTTCTTCTGTCAAGGATTAAAGCTTTCATTATTTCTAAAGAATGAAAAAAAAGAAGAGTACCTTTTTCTCACTGACTTGGTGATTGGTTTGTTCACCAAAGACATATCAAGCCCCTAGCCTGTGCCCCCTTTCCTAAGTAATTCTCTCACTGATGTCTGTGAGGTCTGATCTAGTGTCACTTAAAGGGAAACCCCTGGGAGACTTCCCCGGAGGTCCGAAGGTTAAGACTCCACACTTCCAATGCGGGGGCGCGGGTGCCACCCCTCATCAGGGAACTAAGATCCCACATGTTGTGTGGCACAGCCGAAAAAAGAGAGAGACCAACCCTTATCTGCTGCTTCAGCTTAGAAATCCACGCAGTCACTAAATAGGTGCTTATAGACCAGTGGAGTTGACGGGACACTAGCATGGTGACAATGCCACCCAGGTGTCAGTTTCCCCTGCCAGCTCCAGCCCCTCTGCTATGGAGCAATGACGATACAGGAATCCACTCACACGCACAGGTTATGGGCCAAGGACCCACCAGTGATGACCTCAGCGTGGAGACAAAAAAAGCAGCTTACGCTGTACTCTCAGTAGCAAACAGCTTAAAAATTAGTGTTCTCCCCCAAGCGTCCTTTCAGCAGACCTACCATTAGTTTGTTTGTTTGTTTTCTTTTTCCTCTCTGGTCTTTTTCCCATGCAGCATTTTTAGTCTGCCTGACTCCTCTCTCCTTCCTGAAATTTCCCTGGGAACTTCAAACCTCTCAGACTATTATTAAAGCAATTCAGCGCTGCCTCCAAATTAACCTACTGCAACCCATTAGCGGCTGAAGGAAACAAAGGCTTTATGGGCAACCCCTAATAGGACTCAAAGAGGATATCCTGTTGCTCGGTTTAACCTGCATCCCAAGAGAATGAGAAACTTTTTTTTTCAATTAAATTTTTTTAAAATGTCTTTATTTTTAATTGGAGAATTGCTTTACAATATCATGTTGGTTTCTGCCATACATCAACATGAATCAGCCATAGGTAGACATATCTCCCCTCTTTCCTGAACCTCCTTCCCACCTTCCACCCCTTCCCACCCTTTTAAGTTGTCACAGAGCACCAGGTTTGAGCTCCCTGCATCACCCAGAAATTCCCGCTGGTTATCTATTTTATACATGGCAATGTAAAGGATGAGAAATTATTATGTGCTCAGTCACTCAGTCGTGTCTGACTCTTTTCGACCCCATGAACTGTGGCCTGCCAAGCTCCTGGGTCCATGGGATTCTTCAGGCAAGAACACAGGAGTGGGTTGTCATTTCCTGCTTCAGGGGATCTTCCCAACCCAGGGATCGAACCCAGGTGTCATGTCTCCTACGTTGGCAGGAGGGTTCTTTACCACTAGCACCACATGGGAAGCCCCACAGAAGTTACTAATATAAATTTCTATCTCATCCAACTCTACAAACAGGTACTAAATCATCTGAGATACTCAGGGTACAAAGTACCCAGAGAACAAATTATTGGGATTATCAGGGAAGGTATCTTGGAGAAGCATCTGAATCTTTCTTAACATTTGTTCTTTGGAGGGAAAAAGAGAGTTTGGGGGAAACACAGTATACCATCCCTTCTTGAAAATTCATTGTGGTTTTGGAACTATTAGAGAGAGAAATAGTTCAACTTTGTTTCATTTGATGTTTTTTCAAGAGCTGACTTTTCACATCCTTAAAAGCTGGGTCGCACTGGGCAGGTTGGGCAGGTGATGCTGCAGAGACATTCCATTGTGGTGGGGGTGGTACAGAGCCCCTGTCAGAGTCTCCAGCTGTGTCATTAGCAAACAGATGATTCAGGGTGGTGATGGAGTGACTCATTTTAGTCAGGGGAAGAAGCAAGAGCTGCCAGGGCTTGTGGCTGTGTGGATGGCCTGCATCGAACTATAAAAGCCATAGGAGAGAGGAGGCAAGGTCAGCTGTCCCCAGTGCCTGCGCATCTGAGAGGGCATCTCAGGGCCCACACAGCTGGTAGATGGGTTTGAGGAAGACAAACATCCTGATCTCATGTGCAAAGTTATATTTTGTTCTCAAAACCCTTCCCTCACACTCAGTGGACCCAGGTTAAGTGCATCCCAGATTTTCTTTTCTTTTATAAAAGTCATCTTATATATTTATTTATTTAGGCCATGCCTCACCACATGTGAATTGATGGCTTTCGAATTGTGGTGCCGGAGAAGACTCTTGGGAGACTCGTGGACTGCAAAGACCAAACTAGTCCATCCTAAAGGAAGTCAACCCTGAATATTCACTGGAAGGACTGATACTGAAGCTCCAATACTTCGGCCGCCTGATGCCAAGAGCCGACATGTTGGGAAAGACCCTGATGCTGGGAAAGACTGAAGGCAGGAGGAGAAGGGGCAGCAGAGGATGAGATGGTTGGCTGGCATTACTGACTCAATGCACATGAATTTAAGCAAACTCAGGAAGATAGCAGAGAACAGGGAAGCCTGGCGGGCTGCAGTCCATGAGGTCATGAAGAGTCAGAAACAACTTAGCGATTGAACAGCAACAGCAATTGTGGCATGTGAGATCTTAGTTCCATGACCAGGGATCAAACCCTTACTGCCTGCATTGGAAGCTTGGAGTCTTAACCTCCGGAAGGCCAGGGAAGCCCCCCAGATTTTCTTTACAGTCTCGGGGGCCTGCAGAGGTGATGGGTTCAAATATGGATATCACCTCTCAAGAATCTAGTCACCTTTGCAACCTGCCAGTTCTCAAAATCTGTCTCTGACATAAGCTATGTCATGCAATTGTTACACTCTGACATGAGCAAGGATTTTGTTAAGATTTAAGGCCTCAGTTCTGCAACGGCCAGAACTCTATCCCCGCTTCTGACAGCAGTTAGCCTGCAGGGAAGAAGTAACCTTAACATCCTAAATAACAAAATGTGTTTAACTGAAGATTCATATCTACAAGCACGTACTTTCTCGGCTGACACTGGTGTACTACAGCACTTTTATTGCAGTACCTATGGGCCACACTGTTTTTTTGCTTGTCTATTTCAAAATATGATTTTTATTTACTTTATTTACTTTCCTAGGTAACTGGCACAGAGCCACGCTGGCCAGAGGTTTCATGATGGAGAACACTGAACAGAATTCTTGCTGACATTCTTTGAGCATCATTGATTTCAGTACCACGAGTTCAAGTGAAGTTTAGTTTAGTTGGCTTGGAGAACTGAGAGTCATACATATTAATATGTTCCAATCAATCTGTGGACCAAGTTGTGCAATATCCCTGTGGTTAGAATTTACCTCTCCTTGCCCTGCACCCGCTCTGTATCAGTGTGACGGTGATTATCTCCATCTGTCTTACATTTCTGTTCTGGTTTTGACTTCCCACAGATGGAAAGCCCTCTAAAAACGGGACATTTATCATGTTGTACCCTCAGCAGCTAGCACATCTGTGGCATATTACAGAAACTCAGGTGGCGCTAGTGGTAAAGAATTCACTTGCCAATGTAGGAGATGTAAGAGATGCGTGTTTGATACTTGGGTTGGGAAGATCCCCTGGAAGAGGCATGGCAACCCACCCCAGTATTCTTGCCTGGAGAATCCCATGGACAAAGGAGCCTGGCAGGCTGCAGTCCATAGGGTTGCAAAGAGTCAGACATGAGTGTAAGCGACTCAGCACACACAGACGCACATCATATTAATATAAACCCCAAATATTGATCCAGCCCAGATTGTGATACAACTATATTGGGATGATGAGGGCCATCAGGAGGTGTCCATGATAGTAATCAGGTGGAGATGAAGGGTAGGAGATCTAAATCCTTATCTACTATAAAGGAAAGTCAATATATAATGCCTAAAACCAAAATAATAATTAAAATAACAAAAATGACTCTTTGAGACCCGCCAGGCTCCTGTGTCCATGGGATTTCCCAGGCAAGAATACTGGAGTGGGTTGCCATTTCCTTCTTCAGGGGATCTTCCCAACCGAGGGATCAAACCCGTGTCTCCTGCATTGCAGGAGGATTCTTTACTGCCTGGGAAGCCCAATGAAAATGAAGAATGCTATAAACATGTCACTTAAGGACATGGAGCTATAGGAGCTTGTCCACATTAAGAACTGCCAACAACTCTTTCCATCCCTTCCTCATGCAAATTCATGTCCACTCTCTTGAATCTGGGAGGACCTTGTGACTCGCTGTGGCTGATGGAATTTGCCAGAAGTAGCACTGGGTGACCTCAGGGCCTAGGTCTTCTCCAAGACCTCTGCTCTTCAGCTTCTGTTCTCACCCCCTAGGCAGTTGTCTACCATGGGAAATATCCAGGCACCCTGCTGGACCAGAGGTGACCTGGTGAGAGGGGATCCCTGGGGAATTAGAGACTGTGATGGGGAGGAGAGAGCCTGGCCAGCCCTTGGCCCTTCCAGCATCTCCAGGATGCTCTAAACCAATCAACACCTCAGGAGGCAAAGACTAGCCTGAATCGCAGAGTCATGAGCGAATATAAACAGCTGTTATTTGAAGTGACAGAGCTTGGGGATTCTGTCTTCTAGGCATCGGCAGAGAACTGAGAGAAAAGCCGATGCCAAAATCAAATGCAAAAAATGTTCTCAGGAGGTTGCCTCTGGGGACTGGAAAATGATGAAATGAAGTGGGCTGGGCAGGAAATTGCTGTTTTTCATAATAAATAGGATGTTTTTTGATTCTCTAAACTATGTGCATCTCTAACTTTGATAAACACACACACAAAAAAGAAAGAACAAAAATCAAACAAACAAAACAAGGAAATGTGTAGGGAAGATAAAAGTCAGGTAGACCAACAAAAAAAAAGCCCACCAGTCCAACGGATGCTAACGACTGGAAAAGGTCCCTGGGTCCGAAGAGCCAGCAGGCAGAGTTCACCCTGGAGCGACCTCACAGAGGATCTGGGCTCGAAGCCTTCAGGGCTGCCCTGGGTAGCTTCTGGCAAATGCCATGTTGATCAGAACAAGTTCAGGCACTTTCAGGAGCCACATTGAAGGACCGTGGACAGAGGCAAGGCTGGATGCAAACTTATCCTCCAAGCTGGGCTCAGCACTGCCGTTCACCCTGTCCTGTCTCCACCCTGAGACAGGAGCCCCGGCTTCTTTAGTAGCATCATCATCGCTAGAACAGAACAGCATGGTCCCCCAGGCTCTCAAAATCTTTAACTGCTTCCAAACCAGTCGGCAAGCACCACTCCTGCTAGTTGTTCTTGTGTGTCCCACCACCCTCCTACTAAGGCTGGCCCAGTGGGGGAGGAGGAGAGAAGGGCACCCCTGGGGCCAAACACCCAGTGCCCACTGGCCCCAGGAGTCCACAGCCACCCTCCAGTGGCCACTGCTCTAGGGGAGTGGCTGTCATGTAGGCATTTGTAAGAACCGTGGCTTCAACAGAGTGTCACCTGGGTTGCTAAATATTTTGGGTATCCCCTTGGATACTGGCAGGCAGATTCTTTACCACTGAGTCACCAAGGAAGCCCATATCACTTGATTAACTTAACAAAATGGTTCATAATTGGCAATTACCTTCCTGCCTAGAAGAAGCAGCAAGTCATAATTATACATTGTTGCAATACCTAAAATATCTTGAGTTCTCCTTAAGTGCAAGACACCATTCTAAACAACTGAGCTAAACTAACCTATATAATCCTCAAAAATAGAAAAAAATGGCATCCAGTATATGTCATTATTATTCCCCCATCTGACAGATGAGGAAACTGAGGGGCCCAGGAGGTTAATGTGTATGCATGTGGTCACCAGGCCCTCTGGTTTCAGAGCCCACACTCCTCACCACACTGAAATTGTCAGGCTTCACTCCTGGGAACACCACGTATAATCACATTTGTTGAGATAGGCGTATTTTAAAGTATCAATATATATTAATACTTTGGATTATAAATTTAGAATATAAATTTGGATATTTTGCCTTTGGATAATGTCATATATACATATATCAGCTACTTTCCAAACATTTCTATATCATAACTAAGTGACTTAGGCCTCAAAAGTGCAGGTATTTTCACAAACCAATGACAAGTTAGTTTTTACACGCAGAATGTCAAATGTCCAACCTCTTAGGCAAGTGCATATGACTTCACAAAACAAAGAATTTTCATCCCAAATGAGTCAGGAAGCATAAGTCATATTTAATATGTCAAATTCCAATAAATATATTTTTAATCTCCCATGTTGAAAACATCTTTCCTTAATAATTTTTAAGAGTATCGATGGACTGTGATAAATTCAAGGGTTAAGAAACCTCCTGGACTCTCTTTGGAATTTTAATTTGGGATTACTCATTTCTGCTTTCACTGCTATGTAATTTCAAAGGTCCCTTAAGCAATCAGCAGGACCTGTTCAGGGTACTATTTTGGTTTGGGCCCTTCAAACATCATTCACTTAAATAGAAATCAAATTACTGCTTGATTGAATAGGTGCCTTCCCCAAGCTTTGGATGACTGGTGTGATTAGAAACCATGCTATCAGTAGTAAAGAGTGAAGTTTCTATGAGTAATGTCAATACCTTCCTATCCTTTGTTGAGGTGTTTATTTATTGTTATTATTATCATCATCATCATTATTATTGCTGATCATTGGTGGTTAAGTCTGTTCCTGAATAGCAATTCTGACAATGCTACACTGTCTGAAGGCAAACCTGTCAGCAAGACAGCACAGGGACTGTTTGCAGAGTCAGTGACTTCAGCAAGCCATTCACACTCATTCAATCTGTCACAAGAAAACCTCTCAGCAGATAAATTCTACAAAGGGCAGCAACCTTGGAATGTGCCTTATCTCTGCAGGAGCTCCAGCCTAGAGAAGTTCCTCCAGTGACTGGCTGAAGAGCACAGCAATTTCTTCAGACCTTTGATGCCACGTTATTAAGGTCTAAGGCCAGACAGGAGGGGACCTCTTCTGTTCTGCTCACTCAGCATCTACGGACTGTGGCACATGGTAAAGTGAAGTCACTTAGTCATGTCTGACTCTTTGTGACCCCATGGACTGTAGCTTACCAGGCTTCTCTGTCCATGGGATTTTCCAGGCAAGGGTACTGGAATGGGTTGTCATTTCCTTCTCCAGGGGATCTTCCCAACCCAGGGATCAAACCTGCATCTGTCTTTTATGTCTTCTACCTTGGCAGACATGTTCTTTACCACTAGTGCCATCTGGGAAGGCCTTCCAGCACCTAACCACTTTTTCCCTTAGTGAGAAGACATGAATCAGACTTCCTCCTAAGAGATCACTCACATGCTAGGTTCGCTCAAGGCATAACATTTTTCTATCACTAAACTTTAAATGTCTATTTTCTCATTTGAAAACAAACACTTTGAAGGTCACTTAGCTTCAATAAGAATAAGCATGAATTCAGAAAATTAGAATTATGCTATAGCTTAGAAGTTATCATCTGCCAGCTTTTCTCATTCACACCATTATTGCGGAATGAGCCACATGGTTGGGGTGGGGGTGAGGGTCAGGGGATGGGAACAATCTGGAAACATTGCATAGGAGAACACTGGGAAGATATATACTTAGCAATAATTAAACCTCAGATTAAGAATGTCAAGCATCTTCAAGCTAATGAAAAGTCAAAAGTGTAACTGGGTTGCAAATTTGTCTTTCAGAGGAAAAGAAGCCTCAATTCCTAATCAGTGAAAGGAAAAAAGCCTCACTTTTTTTCCATTTTCCTGCAGAAAACATGATTCTTTCAATGTTAAAAGCAGTCAGACCCTACACGTGTGTTTGCTTATTCCAGTTAAGGACAAGAAATCTTAGACACCTGGAAAGTCAAGAGACTGCAGGTCTGGGAAAACAGAGAGTAGAAATACACTGCTAACTAGCACCTTTTAAAAGTATCATTGTCAGATAGCATTTCAGAAATGTTTACACACAAAAGCACAAAAATAAGCAGTTGGACACTATATTTTAATGGCACTGACCTCCTCCCTGCGTTAAATTAGAACACTGGTTTGAACCACTCTGGTCCTGTGAGCTGGTAGTTGCTTCAAGCTGTCTCTTAAGTAACAAGTGCTACTGCATTAAAACTCACCAAGATTCCCAACTTCCAGAACTAGAAATGTGATTTCTTAATGACACACCTAACTCTAGAGGAGTCAGAGTGAATATTAAAAACCATGAAATTTATGGTGCAGTACAGCTAATTGAAAATGTAATTAGAAATAAATTAAAATAAACTTCATGTTTTAATGTGTGGAACACTTCAAGCATTACAAGTATTACAGCAGCAGGGCAAGTAATTTTCTTGCGGAAAATGTATAATGATGTCATTATTTTGGTACTTGGGACTCCCAGAAAAGGAAGAAATATTAAGAGACAGATATTTGCCGAACGCAACAGATAGGTGGCGCTGTGGCTCATCGAAGCCTTGGAATTAGACTCCAAAGGCCTGGGTTTTTACAAAGGCTCTATCTCAAGTTTAAAAATCAGAATTAGAAAGTCAAATAAGTGCCTTGAAAAGGCATCTGACTCGCATAGTAGCTGACTTTTGGCCTTGACAAATAAACTTCTGTAGTTTCTAAGATGTCCACTAATTTTCTATTTGGCTAAAGAATGTTTTGGGTTAACACTTCAATTTTAAACATTTGCGAGGTCTGTCACAGACTTCTATCACATAGAGAAATCAAATACTAATGAAGCATTGGCTTAAACATAATGAGTTCTTTGATTTATGACATAATTACGAACCCAAGGAAGACTCTGCATTGGTTACCTATGACAAATTGTCCAAATAATTTTACTTGGTAAAGGCAACTTTCTTTTTTAGCTAAAAACACACTCTGCTTGGCTTCAGAAGGCTTGTGTCCAATTTCTTGGCTCCATCCCTTCCTGGCTGCTGCACCAGCTTCAAGTTACTTGGCTTCTTAATCGTCTGAGAATCAACTTTTCTTCCAGTCCAGGGGTTCTATCTGGTGTCCTAGGTCTCTCCAAGACACACAG
This sequence comes from Antilocapra americana, assembly GCA_007570785.1. Classification (NCBI taxonomy): domain Eukaryota; kingdom Metazoa; phylum Chordata; class Mammalia; order Artiodactyla; family Antilocapridae; genus Antilocapra; species Antilocapra americana. The sequence goes on from ML662445.1 coordinate 32,821,909, forward strand.
GGAACCTGGCAAAGCTTGTCTCTAGATGTCTACTACTCTCCTTGTTGCTGGTTTCTATTTCTTCTGGACTGTTTCCACATCTATGGTGTAGGGGTTAAAATGCCTACCTTATAGGGTGTTTGAGAGGGTTCATTGATAAAGTGCTCGTAGAGGGTGGAGCATACTGGCGCACTCAGTAGGTACAGAAAAAAACATTACTTTCTGCTCCCTTCCCCACCTCACAAAACAGATAAACACAAATTCTATGGCAATTGTTGGTAAGGAAACCTCTCACAGAACATTTCGTTTTAAAAGAGGCCTTCAAAGTGACTAGCCTCCCCAGGAATTCAGCCCCTCAGTCCCCTTCACCTGTTGGGAGAGAAGGTAAGTGGGGTGTTGAGGCAGTGCCCCGACCACAGAGGATAAGCAATGAGCCTTCTCCAGGCAGTGCACTAGCCGGTCTAGAATGTAGTGTAAATCATATATATATGTACTTCCCTGGTGACTCTGACCGTAAAGAATCCACCTATAACAGAGGAGACTCAGTTCAATCCCTGGGATGGGAAGATCCCCTGGAGAAGGGAACAGTTCCTCGTTCCAGTATTTTTGCCTGGAGAACCCCACGGGCAGAGGAGCCTGGTGGGCTACAGCCCATGAGGTCGCAAATAGTTGGACACAACAACTGAAGTGACTTAGCACACTGCATATATACATATAACCTGTAGGTATTTATTCCATTACAGATTTGAATTAACGTTGAAAAAAATACCCAAACTGCAGTAACAGTAACTGACCCAGTCAAAAGCATAAGGAGATTTTCAGGGTTTAGGAAGCCACATGGGAGCTGATGAAATGAGGAGCTGGCTTATCTTTCCAAAAGTTCAAAACCTCCTAGCCTCAGTGACCAACAATGAGAAGATTAACTTCTGGCTAAAATGATGGTAACTGAGCGCCAGAGCAAAGTTTAGCCGCATGAACTCTTGCCACTCTGGGAAGATCCCTTAATCAGTGCTGGCTAAGCAAAGTGCGCCTTTCCTAGAATGTAAGTGAGAGAAGAGAATGGAGAGAGAGGGAACGCATACACTCTGCGCTTTGAAATCCTATCTTTTGTGTCTCTTGCGTTGTATCCTGTCTTTTGTGTCTCTGCCCCGGGGGCGGGACCCTTTCCACCTGGCGTTTTGTCCCCTTCCTTCCCAGGGTCTCCAGAGAAGGACACAGAACTCCCCTGGAAGGAGAGCTAATTGGTAGGACGTTATCGCTCCAAACTGTTTAGCGTGATCTGCCTTGCAGAGAGAAACCTAGAGCCAAAAGTTACTTTCCAAGTCTGTGGGGCTCCCGAAGAGCGCGCCTGGATCAGCAACGCTTGCAAGTCAAAGTGGTCGCATCCCGCGTTCTCGGATTGCTGGAAGCTCGGTCCTAGCGGTAAGATGGCATCTCGAACCGAGGCCCCTCACTCGGGTCCGGCAGGTACGGGGACCGAGACGTGTTATCCCAGCACAAATCCAGGAGTCCAGTCTCGTGTAAACACCACGCCGGCCCAACTCCAAACGATTCCCTCGGTTACCTCCGCTGTGATTATTTATCTCACATACATATCGAGATTCTGTTGACAGATCTTCGTTTTCTACTCAACAGAAGGCTTCCCCTGCGAAGCCCTTCTCGCGATTCCGCTAAAAGGTGCGATAGCATCTGACACCTCCTTAAACCCGCCTGCGGTGTTTAAGCCCGGGGGACTGTGTGTGTCGCCCCTGAACACACGTGGCCACAGCTCCGCAGGCGGGCACATGGAAGGGACGCGAAACCCAGGGCGGTGATTTTCCAGCCAGTGGGGCTGATGGAGACAGATGCCAAACTCACTTCCCGAGCCAGCTGAACTCCGCGGGCACCTAATCATTGCCAGATGTAGGGAGGGCGCACCGAGAACATCCCCAAGTCCGGGAGAAAACACCCGTCGACTTCTCAGACGGAGAAGCGGCAACGGCGGGGAGGGAGAGGGACCTTGGAGAGAGTGGGGCGTGCGCCAGGGCGCAGAACGAACTAGGGGGGCCGAGGGTGGGCAGTGATGATGCCTCCACTCTCCTGGGCGTATTTTTTCAATTAAAAAGTTGGGAACTGGAATCCGTAAACAACGATTTGGGGCTTCAGACTACTTTGTTGAGACACGGTGGGAAGGGCAGTACTTGCCGGCTTCAAATGCCCAACCCCGAGGTCTCCGGCGGTATCCGACTCCCGAGCCCCGCGGCCGCCCCCCCAGGGTGCGCGCACCAAACCCAGCACCGGGTCTCCCCCGGGTCTCCGCGCAGAGAAACTCGGCACCTCGCCCCCTCCCGCGCGCCCCGAAGCCCGCCCTACCTTTCATGGTGACCGAGGAGACGCACCGCCAGCCGGGGAGCTCCGCGCCGCCGAGGAAGTCCGCGCTGAGCAGCGGTCAGTGCGCGCCCATGGCAGCCGCGCCGCGCGTCGGCCGTCTGCGCTCCAGCCCTGCCTGCCCGCTCGGCGCTCTGTGCCGCGGGGCCGCCTCGCGCGCCGCTCACCCCGGGCGGGAGGCGCCGCCGCCGCCAGCGCCCCTCCCCCTGGCCCGGCCGCCGGGGCGCGCGGCCCGCCGCGCCCACGCCCCCCTCGCGCCTTCCCGCGCCCGCCCCGCCCCGCCCGCGGGCCGGCCCCAGCCCCGGCCCGGCCGCTTCCCCGCCCGCGCTCCTCGTGCTCCCTCTTTTTCGCGTTGGCTTGGAAGCGGGACGAAGACCGAGGAAAGCGGCTCCCGGGGTGATCAAGTGCTCAGCCTCGGGGTGCACAGAACGTGCTGCCGCTGAGCTGGTTTTTAGACCTCAGCTCCCCAGGGTGTGGGGCGAGCTGTCTGTGAACAGAGGCGTCACGGGGACAGCGTGGCTTGCTTGTCCCTTCCCCAAAGGGCTCTGGGCGTGGAGCGTTAGAGGATGGGACAGGGGGCGAGGCCCAAAGTTTCCAAGTCCGCTCATTGACTTTCCGAAGGGGCCCAAGGGTCGGTACTCATTGTCACCTGGGGAGAGCTGACGCTAAGTTCGAAGTCACTATTAGATGCTCTCCCTGCAGAGATCTGAGCAGGATTACAACTCTTAGACCTCAAGAAGAGAAAACTGAAAAACCCACCACACTCCCCGTGTTTGGAGAAGCCCCCCTTCCACCCACCGCCCCTGAAATGATCAGGTTGACTCGGTTTTACTAGGAAAGGAGGCTGAGCTGTTGAGTGGCTTCATAACGAGTTCCTTTCATTGTGGCCCATCAAGTTGCCCCACTGTGTTTATCTTTCCTTTTAGAAACCCTCCAAAGCAGACCCATTGCTTTATTGCTTTACTGAGAAAACTAAGTGGTGACTGGAGCTGGAGGGGGCTGGGCGGCGAGGGTGGGAGCAGAGGAACTGTCTTCAAGCACGATTAAATGAAAGACGACTCGCTCCCTTGCTAGCACACCAAAAGCAAGGCAGTTCTGGCCGGGCAGTGGTTGCGGCTTCGCAGACTTCCTCACCTGAGGGCTTGATAACACGGTGTAAGCCGCCTACTGATTCCTTCTAAATAGGGAACTCTGCCCTAGTAAAAGGCAGTGCCCAGAAATGAACACATTCTAAAATATTTCACGGATTCTCCATTCCAGAAGCTTTCTATTTTGAACATTAGATTAAAACTTGCACGTGACTGACAAAGAAAAAGACAAAACCTGAAGATTTATTTTTCACATTTGGGGTCGATGCAACTATAGGGTAACTGAAGATTACTTTAAAGATTTGCTTCAGCTCTCACCAAGGTACCTGCCTTGTTTTGTACTTCCAGTGAGAGTCCCTGAAGAGCCAAGAATATGGATTCTCAGCCCAGAACTTACTATTAATAACTAATGGTCTGATGGAATAAGCCCATCACTTTCTTTGAATCATAGTTTCTTTTTGGCCACAATATTTGAAATGAAAAAAAAATCCTTTAAAAAACCTAAATTATAGCTACAATACCAAAACCACACTCAAGAAAAGAAAAAATAGATAAATTGGATTTCACCAAAATTCAAATTTTTGTGCATCAAAGACACTATCTACAGAGTGAAAAGGCAACCCAGAGAATGGGAGAAAATGCTTGTCAACTGTATATCTGATAAGGGGTTAACTTTCACTTTCTTTCATCCAGAATATGTAAAGAACTCCAACAAGTCAACAACCAGAAAACAACCAACCAATTAAAAAATGGGCAAAGAACTCAAGCAGCTGTTTCTCCAAAGATGATATACAAATGGCCAATAAGCATATGGAATGATGCTCAACAATCACTAATCATTACAGAAAGGCAAATTGAAACTACAGTGAGATATCACTTCACACTCACTCAGTTCAGTTCAGTCTCTCAGTTGTGTCCAACTCTTTGCTACCCCATGGACTGCAGCATGCCAGTCCTCCCTGTTCATCACCAACTCCCGGAGTTTACTCAGATTCATGTCCACTGAGTCAGTGATCCCATCCAACCATCTCATCCTTTGTCATCCCCTTCTCCTCCTGCCTTCAATCCTTCCTAGCATCAGGGTCTTTTCCAATGGGTCAGTTCTTTGCATCAGGTGCCAAAGTATTGGAGTTTCAGCTTCAGCATCAGTCCTTTCAATGAATATTCAGGACTGATCTCCTTTAGGATGGACTGGTTGGATCTCCTTGTAGTCCAAGGGACTCTCAAGAGTCTTCTCCAGCACCACAATTCAAAAGCATCAATTCTTTGGCACTCAACTTTCTTTATAGTCCAACTCTCACATTTATACATGACTACTGGAAAAACCATAGCGTTGACTAGACGGACCATTGTTGGCAAAATAATGACTCTGCTTTTTAATATGCTATCTAGGTTGGTCATAACTTTTCTTCCAAGGAGTAAGTGTCTTTTAATTTCATGGCTGTAGTCAACATCTGCAGTGATTTGGGAGCCTTAAAAAATAAAGTCTGCCAGTGTTTCCACTCTTTCCCCATGTATTTGCCATGAAGTGACAGGACCAGATGCCATGATCTTAGTTTTCTGAATGCTGAGCTTTAAGCCAACTTTTTCACTCTCCTGTTTCACTTTCATCAAGAGACTCTTTAGTTCTCCTTTGCTTTCTGCCATAAGGGTGGTGTCATCTGCATATCTGAGGTTCTCCCAGCAATCTTGATTCCAGCTTGTGCTTCTTCCAGTCCAGCGTTTCTCATGATGTACTCTGCGTATAAGTTAAATAAGCAGGGTGACAATATATAGCCTTGATGTACTCTTTTTCCTATTTGGAACCAATCTGTTGTTCCATGTCCAGTTCTTCCTGACCTGCATACAGATTTCTCAAGAGGCTAGGATGACTATTATAAAAAATTAAAAATTTTCGAAATACAGGAAACAAGGATTGGCAAAGATGTGGAGAAATTAGAACCCTTGTGCATTGGTGGTAGGAATGTAAAGTGATATAGCCACTGTGAAAAATGGCACGGTGGTGTCTCAAAAAATTAAACATGTAATTATCATATGATCCAGCAATAACTGGATAGATGCCCAAAAGTGTTGAAAGCAGCAACTCGGATATATTTGTATACCTGTGTTCCTTGCAGCATTATTGACAATAGCCAAAATGTAGAAGCAACAGAAGTGTCCATCAAAGGGTGAATGGATAAAATAAATGTGACACATGCTAGCAATGGAATATTGTTGTTGTTGTTCAATTGCCCAGTTATGTCCAACTCTTTGCGATCCCATGGACTGCAGCATGCCAGGCCTCCCTGTCCCTCAACATCTCCCAAAGTTTGCCCAAGTTCATGTCCATTGCATCAGTGATGCCATCCAGCCATCTCATCCTCTGACACCCTCTTCTCCTTCTGCCCTCAATCTTTCCCAGCATCAGGGACTTTTCCAATGAGTCAGTTGTTCACAGCAGATGACCAAAATACTGAAATTTCAGTTTCCGCATCAGTCTTTCTGAAGAGTATTCAGTGTTGATGTCCCTTAAGATTTAATGGTTTGATCTCCTTGCTGTCCAAGGGACTCTCAGGAGTCTTCTCTAACACCATGGATCACTGCCCTGTCATGGCGAAGGAGCTTACATAACTCGATGCTGTGTAGGGTCACCCAAGACAGGCCATAGCAGAGAGTTCTGACAAAATGTGATCCGCTGGAGGAGGGAATGGCAAACCACCCTAGTAAACTTGCTGTGAGAACCTCATGAGCTATATAAAAAGACAATGAAATATTTTACAGATTTAAAAAGGAAGCACATTCTTTTTTAAAATATTTATTTGGGGCCGCGGGCGCAGAGCAGCCCCTGCCCGATGGCAGCAGTAGTTCTAGGGGGAGACACCATGGGTCCTGAACGTATCTTCCCCAATCAGACTGAGGAACTCAGGCCACATCAGGGTCCCACGGAAGGCACTGGGGATTGGAGCAGTGAGGAACCAGAGGAAGAACAAGAGGAAACAGGGGCAGGAACAGCTGGCTACTCCTACCAGCCTCTGAACCAAGATCCTGAACAAGAGGAGGTGGAACTGGCACCAGTGGGGGATGGAGAAGATGTAGTTGCTGATATCCAGGATCGGATCCAGGCCCTGGGGCTCCATTTGCCGGACCCACCACTAGAAAGTGAGGACGAAGATGAGCAGGGAGCTACAGCATTGAACAACCACAGCTCTATTCCCATGGACCCAGAACATGTAGAGCTGGTGAAAAGGACAATGGCTGGCATAAGCCTGCCTGCACCAGGGGTTCCTGCCTGGGCTTGCGAGATATCAGATGCCCAGTGGGAAGATGTGGTACAGAAGGCCCTCCAAGCCCGGCAGGCCGCCCCTGCCTGGAAGTGACCACCCTGAGAGCTGACCTCCCTGCATTCCAGGCCAGAACCAGCACAGGACTGAACACATCCTGGTTGTCACATCCATCTCCACCCTCCCCAGCTCCCTTATCACATCAAGGCAATTCAGACTTCATCTCAGAGACACACTTTATTCAGTTCTGTATATATGGGGACATCAGCCCAAGCCCAACCCACCTTAGCATGTATCGCTCTGTGGAGAATAAAGTACCCTATGTACACAGCCAAAAAATAAATAAATTAATTAATTAAATAAAATATTTATTTGTTTGGCTGCACCATGTCTTAGATTTGGCATGCAGAATCTTTAGTTGTGGTGCGTGAAACCTTAGTTCCCTGACCAGGAATTGAACCTAGGCCCCCTGCATTGGAAGCATGGAGTCTTAGCCACTGGACCACCAGGAAAGTCCCAAAAAGGAAGGAAATTCTGACACATGGATAAACCTTGAGGGCATTCGTGCTTAATTGCTCAGTCGTGTCCAACTCTTTGTGACTCCATGGACTGTAGCCTGCCAGACTCCTCTATCCATGTGGATTCTCCAGAGAAGAATACTGGAATGGGTTGCCATGCCCTCCGGTAAGGGATATTCCCGACCCAGGGGTCGAACTCAGTTCTCCCACATTGCAGGGATTATTTACTGTCTGAGCCATCAGGGAAGCCCTTGAGGGCATTATGCTAAGTGAAATAAGCTAGTCACAAAAGGACAAATACTGTATGATTCCATCTATATGAAGTACCCAGAGGAGTAGAATCATGGAGACATGACTGATGGTGGTGGAACGACTGGTAAAATGGTGGTTTCCAGAAGGAGCTGGTGGGAGGGAATGAAGAGTAACCGTTCAGTGGGGAAAGAATTTCAGCTTTGGAGATGTTAACAGTTCTAGAGATGGATGGATGGTTGTACAATAACATGGGTGTACTTAATGCCACTGAACTGAACACCTAGAAAGGGTTAGAATGGTTAGGTTTATATTATGGTTGGTTTCCCCTGGTGGCTCAGATGACAAAGAATCTGCCAGCAATGCAGGAGACCCAGATGCCACCCCTGAGTTGGGAAGATCCCCTGGAGAAGGGAACGGTTACCCACTCCAGTATTCTTGTCTGGAAAATCACATGGGCAGGCTACCATCCATGGGGTTGCAAAAAGTTGGACAGGACTGAGTGACTAAGCACACACATGTTATGTGTATCTTACCACACATATACAACAAAACACACACACTCTAACAGAAGAATTATGAGGCTGGGAAAAAAAAAAACCCAAAACCTGTTAGCTACAGTGAACTGGACTCACAGACCTGCTGATGAGAAAGCAAGCTCAGCAACTCTTTAGAGGACAGTTCTAGGAAATACTCCTACAGGATGGCCTCTTGCCTCCAGCCTCACCACAATAAGGATCAAGAGCTGATTGGGCCACTGAAGGTGGGTTCCAAAGGTGGTCCCCAGCCTGGCACCTCCTCTGAGCCCCACTCTGGAGGATTCAGGGGCTGAGTGTTGTGGTCACAGGCAGATTATCCACTGGCCAAGATTTCTCTGTTCAAGAGCTCTGGGAGGAGTTGAGGAGGGGCTTAGGAGAGAAGAGATAAACCCAGAAGAGAAGGATGTTGTGGTAAGAAAGGACATTGGTGAAGGTGCCTTGCACTCCTCAGCAGAAATGGGCTGCAAGGCTGATGCTCAAACTCAAGCCTCGGAGCTCCAGCAGCAGCCCTGTCCTGCGGTCACATGACCTGTATTACCATAGAACAGGAATCGTTCCACTTCATCCTCACCCCAGCCCTGTGCTACTATTGCCTTTTTGTTTTCACTTGTTTATTTTTTTCAGCCATAGGTATACACATGTCTCCTCCCTCCTGAACCTCCTTCCCACCATCATTACTAGAGAAATGCAAATCAAAACTATCATGATCTATCACCTCACACTGATCAGAATGGCCATCATCAAAAAATCTACAAATAATAAATGCTGGAGAGGGTATGGAGAAAAGGGAACTCTCTTGTACTGTTTGAGGGAATGTAAATTAGTATTGCCTTTTTAGTGATGAAAAAGCCGTTACTCTTGCCCCCTCCCTTTCCTTAACTTTTCATCCTTACCAAGCACTGCTTCTTCCTTCAAAATATATCTCACAAAGTCCCCTCGGCATTCCCCAGGTTCAATTCAGTTCAGTTCAGATGCTCAGCTGTGTCCGACTCTTTGCGACCCCATGGACCAAAGCATGCCAGGCCTCCCTGTCCATCACCAATTCCCAGAGTTTACTCAAACTCATGTCCATTGAGTCGGTGATGCCATCCAACCATCTCATCCTCTGTCATCCCCTTCTCCTCTTGCCTTCAATCTTTCCCAGCATCAGAGTCTTGTCTAATGAGTCAGTTCTTCACAGCAGGTGGCCAAAGTATTGGAGTTTCAGCTTCAGCATCAGTCCTTCCAATGGATATTCATGACTGATCTCCTTTAGGATGGACTGATTGGATTTCCTTGCAGGCCAAGGGACTTTCAAGAGTCTTCTCCAGCACCACAGTTCAAAAGCATCCATTCTTCAGCGCTCAGCTTTCCTTATGGTCCAAATTCCCCAGGTGAAGAACATAAGAGCCCGTCTGGAATTCTGTGATCACCCTCCAAGTGTTGCCCTCTCACCACTCGCCTTATCAGATGCCAATTCTTTCAACTTCCTTCTCCACACACATCTAATGTTTGCTAAACACCTTTACTACCTCCTCTCCCACCTCCAGAATTTATGTACTTAAACATTTGAAGATAAGAGCTAAATCTAAATTTCATACCCCTTCCACCAGAAGAGTCTCAAGCTGGAGTCAAGAGGACTCCATGGTTATTTCAGATGATTTTGGAGAAAGCATTACTTGTTTTCATTCTCCCCATATTCCTCTTCCTTAATGGCCTACTGGAAGAGGAAATGGCAATCTGCTCCAGTATTCTTGTCTGGAGAATTGAATCCCATGGAAAGAGGAGCCTGGTGGGCTACATTCCATGGGGTCGAAAAGAATCAGACACGACTGAGCGACTAAGCACAAACACCTTTACCATCTCCTCTCCCACCTCCAAAATTAATCTACTTAAACATTTGATCTCACTCCTTCTACCTGGTCTCACTGACTCCAATCTTGCTGCCTTGAATCTACCTAGACCAGCACAGCCTAAATACTTCTAAAATGCAAGCCTGACCTTGTCACTCTCCTACTTCACATTTCAGTTCAGTGGTTTGACATTGTTCTCAGGCCAATGTTCAAGTTCTCAAACTCGGCTTACAAGGATTTCTGTGACTGGACCCATACTTGTCTCTCTGGATTCAGTCCACATTCCCCTCTGGGCACTATGCTTTAATGCTTCCACTGCAGGTACTAGAGGGTTCAATCCCTAGTTGGAGTACTAAGATCTCCATCTGGCGTGCCCAAACAACAAAACAGAAAGAGTAACCAAGGCACTTTTGCTCACAGGAGTTAGTTTTATTAACTCAGATATGTCAGGGGAGAGATTGATATGTTTCATTCACCTATATGCTAAGGACACCCATATCTCTCTCCTGTTAGACATTTCTACTGAACTCTTCCAGAGTCAGTCTGAAATTTTTTTCTAATTCACTGCAAGATCACTGATGGTTCTTGAGACTGATTCAGGAGCCTCTTTTTAATATCAGTGAAAAGGTAAAAGACTGAGAAAAACAGGAATATTACCCCCGAGCCTCAGCTTGGAGACTCGGGGACGTCGCAGGGAAAACTGCATCTTGAGGCTTAAGTATTCTCACTGTAAAATGAAAGGTTTTAATCTTTCCACCTGCATACCTTCTTACTTGTTCTTTCTGCATATCCTACAAGCGTCCCAACTCAGTTTTTCTAAAATCAAATCACCTCTTCAAAGGCATGTGCCTTTCTATGTTCCCTACGACCCACAGCCTGGTTGTCTAAGCTAGAATATGAGTGTCATCTTAAAGCTTCTCCCTTTCCTGCAATTTCTCAAGTCACATCCTCTCAGCTCTGCCCTGATCCAAGTGCGACCTCTTTTTCATAAAGTGCAGAAGGCTGGGCTTCAGCTCAGGCCTCCAACTCCAACTCTTTCAGAGAGAAGCTGGCTCAGTTGCTTCTGTTCTCTGCCACTCTTTGACGGGTTTTCTTGTTCACTAAACTCAGAATCATCTCAGCAGACTATGAGCTTCTCAAGAGAAGGACCCTGTCTTATTCATCTTTGGAACAACAGCTTCTAGCAATTAACATTCAATGAAAGACTGAATAAATGGAAAAGGGATTAACAATGAAGGGAACTGCAGAGTGGGAAAAGCAAAATGCATGGCACACCCCTTAGATTAGCTGTCAATGGATGATACCCATGCTCTGAGTCAAGCCTTTGAGGATGGCAGGAGGATGAACTGGATTTTTGAGAAGGATGTTGGCTTCCACAGCTTGGTCATCTGAGTCACTTCACATTCTTTTCCATGCTTGACAAATAATAGACCTTGTTTGTCAGAGGAACCATTGCTGCTATTAAGCAAGTCCACTTAAATGTTATGACTCCATAAAGAGACTAATGGTGTTGTAATAGACACCAGGTGTTTTGTCTCCTTCCTCTGGAATGTGATTATGCCTGAGATTTGCATGAAGGGTGTTTTTTTCTTTTTCTGGATGAAGTAATAACTCTCTGATCTTTAAAAGTTTATGGGTTTTGACAGTGTTTCTATTTCTTTAGTTTTTAAATAACTTCAGGTTTTTGAAAGGAGGCTCTGACTGAGAGCTGCTTCCCCTGTCTGACCAGAAAGCCAATATTTGATTCCATGTCATGTTTTCAGGAGTCAGTCTGGAATTGTTCTTCTAATTCACTGCAAGGTCACTGATGGTTCTGGGGCCTCCTTTTAATTTCAGTGGAAAGGTAAAAGACTAAGAAAAACAGGAATGTGACCCTAAGCCTCAGCTTAGGGTATATCACAAGGAAAAACACATCTCGAGGCCTATATATTCATTCTCACTGTAAAATGAAAGGTTTTAAACTAATTTCCAAGATCTTTTTGGCTCAAGAAACTTAACATGAAATATATGTAAATGTCATTTGACTATAGAATAAATACGTAGAAAGTGTGGAAGTTGGACAGTCAGATATATTTTGGATGTGTATGTCTGAATGTCCAACTCCCACTGTGATCAACTGCAAATATATATGTTTGTCCATATATATTTATACATACACATGATACATATATATTATATACTATGTATATTTGCATATACATATACTTGTGTGTGGAGAAGGCACTGGCACCCCACTCCAGTACTCTCGCCTGGAAAATCCCATGGACAGAGGAGCCTGGTAGGCTGCAGTCCATGGGGGTCACTAAGAGTCGGACACAACTGAGCGACTTCACTTTCACTTTTCACTTTCCTGCATTGGAGAAGGAAATGGCAGCCCACTCCAGTGTTCTTGCCTGGAGAATCCCAGGGATGGAGGAGCCTGGTGGGCTGCCGTCTGTGGGGTCGCACAGAGTTGGACACGACTGAAGCGACTGAGCGGCGGCAGCAGCATACTTGTGCGTGCATGCTCAGTCGTATCTGACTCTTTGTGACCCCATGGACTGTAGCCCACCAGGTTCCCCTGTCCATGGAATTTTCCAGGCAAGAATACTGGAGTGGGTTGTCATTCCCTTCTCCAGGGGACTTTCCCAACCCAAGGATTGAATTCATGTCTCTTGAGTCTCCTGCACTGGCAGGGAGATTCTTTACACTGAGCCACCTGGGAAGTCCACATATACTTGTAGCTCATCACTATTTGTATATATGTTTATATATATATAAAGTATATATATACTTCGCTGGTGGCTCAGCAGTAAAGAATCTGCCTGCAATGCAGGAGACATGGGTTTAGTGATTTCTGGGTCAGGAAGATCCCTTGGAGAAAGGAATGGCAACACACTCCAGTGTTCTTGCTTGGGAAACCCATGGACGGGGAGCCTGGCAGGCTACAATCCATGGGGTTGTAAAGGGTCAGACATGACCTAGCAACTAAACAACAACAAATATATATATATATGTGTAGCTGATCACTGACTTATATATATATATGTGTCCATATATATGTGTTTGTTCATACATACATATATATATATACATATATATGTAGTTGATCACTTTTTAAAGTCTTGGACTAGTTCAAAGGTATACCTTTGCTCATATATTCACACTGGTATTCCCAGTACCTAGTAAACATTCAATAAATGTTTGCTGAAATGACTAAATGAATGAATATGCATATACAACTGAAACAGAGAAGCTGTTTCACCTGTCCATCAATTCTCACTTACCGTTAAAAGGAGTTTCTTCTTTCTGGTAATAACAGTAGTTGACATGTACTGAGTGCTTTCTATGTTCTAGATTCCATGCCTCGTCCTTGATATACAGTATCTTCTTTACCAGATTTGGGAAATACTTGGGGCCTTAGGGAAGCTGCTTAACCTTAAGAATGAACAATAATCCCTATCTTGCAATATTTGGGGGAGGGATTAGAGGTAAAGTTTTAAAATCCCTCATACACTGCTTGTCACTTAGAAGAAGCTTGGTAAATTGTGTTCATTGTTTCTCATAATTAATTTGCTATCTTCTAGTTTGCTTTTTAAGGTAAAACAGAAGATCAAATTGAACAAAGGTAAAATAATTTCCTTTGATTATTTTATATGAAATAACAATTTGGCTGGGTAGGGAGGAGCCTAGTAAAATTCATTTAAAATCTGAATGACAGAGTAGCTTTAAAGAGACAGTTTTATTTTTAAGAGCAAACACGTACAGAAATAGAAATCCTAAAGAGAACTACCTTAAGAGACAGATTAAAATGTTTACAATTCACATGTACATTGTTACTAAGTATGGTGTGCAAAAGATATTTGAACATAAATTGTTCTCTAAAGTAATTTAAACATTAACTTTATGAATTTTGTTTATACTATAAGTTGATTAATAGTGGTGAAAAGGTAAACTTCTGCTAAGCTTTTGTCAGAATTGTTACAAATTCCAAATAAGTATATCATGATTGGTGAGGCTTCACAGTATGGCTTTATTCCTATGTGATATTGTCTGTTGATATTATATTCTTTCAAGATTGGCAGAATTTTATTTTACTCTTTACTTCTCATAAAGAGCTAATTATTTTCACTGGAGTTTTTGACTGCTATAAATAACTTGCACTACATATTTTATTGAAGGTCAAATCCAGTAATTATTTCCACTTTGTTTATATTTTTCATTGAAACAATACATTATACGTGAACGTAAATGTTTCTCTACCTTTAAAAAGCATATTGAATGTACTTTCTTAGCACTTAATAGTGCACATCAATATTCTAAAAGATTTACCTAAAATTAAAGAGCATCAGATATGCAAATAATTTATCAAGTAAGATATTTTCTTTTCACAGGATGCTTTTTGCTGAATTTGAGAGGAGCCTGGAGGGATACAGCTTAAAGGGTTGCAAAGGGTCGAACACGACTGAGCAGCTGAGCACGTGAAGAAAACATGGCTAATGAAATCGTTGTAAAATATTAGAATCCTAGATCCTAACGTGCTGTAAGGAAAATGCCTGCAAGTCAGAAGCCAGGGTCGTCCAACCGGCTGTGCTGGTGGCTGACAGACCTCCCCGTGTCCCTGTGTGTGCTCTGGGCAGCTCACTCCTGTTTTCCTAGCACCTGCTCCTGATCTTCTTCTCAAGGACCCTGCTTGATGCCCACCCTCTTACTCTGAACAAATGAGCTCATCTCCTCTTCTGCGAAAAATCAGAGGCTCTCTGGCAGGAAGCCGCTCAAATTCCTCTTCCCTCCCCCGAGTCCTCTGCAACTTATCTCTCTCAGCACCTGGCCTCACCGCTTCCCTCATCCTCACAGGAAGAGACATCTTATCTGTCCTCTGACTCCTTCCACCTGAAACCTCTCCTCTCCCATCCCCGTCTGTTTTGACTGTGTCTCTCTCTTTTTGTAGTTTCTTCTTTTATTTCCTATACTTCTATACTCCTACTTTCCTATACTCCAAGACTTCTTTTATTTCTTATTTCCTATAAATAAAGAAAATTATTTTATTTTCTTTCCGTTAGAGCCAAGCTCTTGAAGTCGTCCTCAGTTGCAGTGTCCACATCTGGAACCTGTTCCCTGTTCAGCCGTGGTCACACCTCTGCTGCCACACGGTGGCGCCGGCCCTGCCATAACCAACATCAGTGGACCCACTCAAACCTCCAGACCCAATGGTCACTTAGCTCCATCCTTGGTTCCTTTATTTATTTATAAAGTTTTTTTTTTTTTTTTTGATGTGCACTTCTTAGAAGTCTCTATTGAATTTGTTACAGTATTGCTTCTGTTTTATGTTTTGGCTTTTATGGCTGCATGGCATGTGGGATCTTAGTTCCCTAGCCAGGGATCAAACTTGCATCCCCTGCGTTGGAAGGCAAAGTCTCAACCACTGGCCTAATGGGGAAGTCCTCTCTTTTGGAATATTGCTTCCTCACAAATTCCATCAATGCTCTTCTTTTGCAACTAGCTCATACTTTCTGCATATCTCCAAGTGCTTTTCAGGGTTCTCCGATGGCACAAAAACGGGTAAAGAATCCACCTGCAATGCAGGAGACACAGGAGACATGGAGTCGATCCTGGGGTCAGGAAGATCCCCTGGAGTAGGAAATGGTAACACACTCAAGTATTCTTGTCTGGGGTGGGCTACAGCCATGGGGTCATAAAGAGTCAGACACAACTGAGCAACTGAGCATGGCCACACACCTAAAGGACAGGGAAGAGTCATCTCAGGAAAAGGGAGGACATTTTTGGCCCTAAATTATCTTGTACTGCTTCAGAAGCAAGTGTTTCTTGTGTCTCATTATCTAAGTGAAACATGTAATGATTTTACCAGAAATTTAACTTCTAGAATGACCAGAAAGAACTACCTTTAGAGGAGGGGAGTAGTTTGAAAATGGAGCTCAATGTAAAGGACATTTGGAAATAAAAATTAGTTTGTGAAAATTATTCTGGAGTTTGGCTTTTTCCTTTAAGTGTGTGTAAATGGAGCTTCCCTGGTGGTTCAGACAGCAGAGAATCTGCCTGCAGTGCTGGAGACCTGGGTTTGATCCCTGGGTCTGAAAGATCCCCTGGAGGAGGGCATGGCTATGCACTCCAGTATTCTTGCCTGGTGAATGCCATGGACAGAGGAGCTTGGCGGGCTACAGTCCATAGGGTCACAAACTGAGCGACTAACACTTTCACTTTCATGTGTAGATGAAAAAGCCCTTTAGATTTTGAGGGGACCTATCAAGGTATGTTTGGTAGATTTGTAGCAAGAGGAGGTTAGAAAGGGTTAAAGCGGGTGGGTGCGACTCAGTGTTAATTCTTCACAGACCATTGTGGCTACTGAGAGTTTGGCACAGAACAGACTCAGGTTGGGGAATCTGTAATTTAGTAACCATGTGTCAGGGAAGTCTGAGCAGCTACAAAGGGAAGGAGAGGAAGAGAAATGAAGCGTCTTCCAGGGGTAAAGCAAACACAACCCCCTGGTAATGTAGGCCAGTGAGGACAAACTGGCCTTCACCAACCCCGTTCCTTGCCATACTCAGTTCCAACCCAAAGCGTGTCCATAGTTACCACCAGCAAGCCCAGAGGGCAGCCAGAGTTCATTCAGTCCAGGCAAGGAGCTTTGCTTTATATGGAGATTTTAAAGAGGCATCAAACACTCACCCTTCTAGGCTCCTACCTAGTGGAAATGTGACTTACTCACCTACCAAGAGCCCACACTCTGCTGACTGCTTTGAGAGCGTGCTTGTTAACTTATTAGTTTAAGGGCCCACAGCGGGTGGGAGTCAGAATTAGAACTCAATCTCGTGACCGTCTGACCTCAGAGGGCTCACTTGGAACCCTGTCCCAGTTGTCTGGGCAGCAGGACTCACCTCAGGGTTTGGGGAAGCCGGTAGAGTGTCCACAGGCGCCAGTGTCCTGGTGTCTTTGCCAGGGAGGGGAGAAATGAGAACTGGAGAACTTCAAGTGATGGATTATTTTGATGGTTTTCCCTTCACTGGTCTCAAAGGTGGTAGAGGTCCTTGTCTGATTCTTCACAGTGAGTACTCAGGTGTTCTTTTCCAAAAATGATACTGAAAATTGTGGCGTTCATTGAAAGCTCTTTATTGGTCTTTATGTATGCACTGAGTTTTTTTCTGAATATACAGTTTTAATTCTTGTTGGTTTTATTATTAACCATGAGTGCAATTTTAGTTCTATGTTAACTACAAAACTACAAGCTTACCAGAGGATGGTCATGTAAATTTAAATTTCACTAATTGAATGTGCATTATTTCTAAAAAAAAAAAAAAAAAAAATGAGAGTATTTAAAAGAATCTTTGTGTGTTTGTATGGGGTTTGTGGAGAGAGGGAGAGAGACTTTTTCATTGGAATGCTTTGTCTGAAATTTTTCGGAATTTTTCAAGCCCAGAAACAGTCCTTTCTCACTCCGTTTCCTTATCCATATTGTTTTAAAGTAGTAAAATGTATTGTTGCTAAAAATCACTTGAAAAACTTTTCAACCACTTTAACAGTATTTATCTTCTTGATAAAGTGAAATTGCACTAGGTCTTAAGAAAACATGCCAAGCAAGGACTATCTCAGGAATGTGTAAATATTCTTAATCTTATTTCCTCACCTCTTTTAAAGAATAGAGGTTCATTTAGTTGAAATCCCCTCTGGCAACCATCTATTCAGTTTCTGAATCTTCCATTGATTAATTAGATTTTTTATTTGATTTTTGATTGATTGATTTGATCTTCCACTGGTTGATTTTGGTGACTTTTTTGCAATGAGCACACAGAGGCAGGTTGCAATCTTGTGTTTGCTGAGCACTATGAATACAGATTTCTAGGTAGTATGTTCAAAATAAGTAAAGCACAGGTACTAATATAACTACCATCTTGTTATACTGCTGACTACCTTTCAATAAAGATAGCAACTCAATAAAGTTGCTATTTTATTTTATTTTTTGAGAGGGTGAAGCTGGAAAGAACAGCTTTAGTGCCAGGCAAATGGGGCCACGGCAGGCTAGGGCCCTCAGAACTGTGTGTCCCACCCTGGAGGGGGTGGTGCGGAGTTTTATAGCAGTTGTTCAAAGAGGACATCATCAGCTTGTGGACTTTTTTCTGATTGGTTGGCGGTGAGATATTCGGGAGTCAGCATCTTGAACCTTTTGGTTCCAATCAGTCTGGGGTCTACGTGCTTGTGGGCAGCATGCAGTTAAAAATGCTATTTTAAATACAGCTATTTATTGACCAGATCTTGCCTTCCCATACAGTCAGAAAGCAAATCCCCCACCTATAAGCATCTGTTTCTTTAGAGCTGGGTTGGCAGTAAAATGTGCATCTTACTCTACAGCAAGCTGTCCCTACAAGGCACGCTGCTTCTAGCACACTGTGGACCCTCAGCTGTAGGTCATAATGAGTAGAAACATGGATCAGAAGGGATGGTGCCGTAGCTGTGACACAGCACAGCTGTGCAGGATGAGAGCCTGCGCTGTGGAGTCGTGCAAGCCTGGACTCGCATCCTGGTCATGCCGTTGGTCAGCTTGTGACATCGGGCAAGCTGCTTAACGTCTCTTTATCTCATATTCCTCAAGTGTAAAATCTGGGCAATAATATGAACTGGTGTGAGGATAACATGAGATGACACATGTGAAGAGTTGAGAATATAAGTGAGTGAGCTCTCCATAAGTGACAGCTGCTGCTGATGATCAGGCTTTCCGATGCTCTAGAAAGCCCCTTATCTCTGTAATCAGTTGAATGTCCTGTGTCCAGAATAGCAGCTGATTGATTCAATGACCTTCTCTGTGCTGAATTATCCCAGCGTGTCCAACAGAGTGCCCTGACCATTTGTAGTCCCTGATTATTGATGATGATCGACAGTATTGCTCTCTGCCATAGAGTCCACGGCTTCCCTGGTGGCTCATTGGTAAAGAGTCTGCCTGCCAATGCAAGAGACATAAGAAACGTGGGTTTGATCCCTGGGTGGGTAAGATCCCCTGGAGGAGGAAATGGCAACCCACTCCAGTATTCTTGCCTTGGAAACCCCGTGGACAGAGGAGCCTGGGAGGCTATCGTCCTTGGGGTCACCAAGAGTCGGACACGATTGAGCACAGCAGCAACAGAGTCCTCATTTGTCTGACTCAGGAGATGTGACCCCCATGATTATCCAGAATGACTAGGTCTATTCCTAGCCACCCACACTTCTGTCTTATTCAGGACTTACCCCTTCTCTGTTTCCTGAAGGTCCAGGGCAGACTAAGCCCTAAGATGGGTTTCTTTTATTTTTTGTTCAGTCACTAAGTCATGTCCAACTCTTCAAAACCCTGTGGACTGAAGCATGCCAGGCTTCCTTGTTCTTCACTATCTCCCAGAGTTTGCTCAAACTCATGTCCATTGAGTTGGTGAGGCTGTCTTATCATCTTATCCTCTGTTCTAATCAAGGTGAAAATCAAGGTCTGTATCTGAAGGTTTTGTTTCGGCACCAGTCAAGTTGATCTGGTGAGGTCTTTTTTTAACACTACTTCTGACATGTTGCAGGCTCTACATTCCTTTTAACTCAACAGACTTTGTGATGTGGTTTAAAAGAAAAGGGACAAGGAGTCCCATCTCACTGGCCTGGCCTTGAGTTGTGTTATGCAGTTGCTCAGTTGTGTCTGACTCTTTGTGACCCCATAAACTGCAAAATGCCAGGCTTCCCTGGCCTTAACTATTTCCTGGAGTTTGCTCATACCTATGTCCATGGTCTTGAGGGCTTTGGGCAAGTCACCCAGTCCTTCTGACCTCCAAATCCTTGTTTGTGAAATAGCAGTCTCTCCAGCACTTACATCCTGTGATCCTGCAGGCTGTTCTAGGGAATTCAGCTCACTCCATCTTAAATCTTGAGAGAGCCCTTAAACACTGACATATTTCATGAATTTAAATGGGGAACTTAATTTTCTTTCTCTGAACGTGTGCCTGGAAAGGCAGGATGATAACTGCTGAGTTAACCATCCAGAATAACTCAGGCCGAAAAGGAGTGCTGCGACACCGCGGCTGGCCTCTGCCTGGAGGCACTGGTTTGTCTGACCTCCCGGACCAGACCGCACAGTCTCTGGTCCCTGCTGTCCTTTGCCTGGGAGGACCTGACAGGGTCAGGTCTTTCACTGTCCAGATACTAATCATAACAGGATGTCATTGGCCTCCATGAGGAGAAAATGCTGCCTTTGAAGCTGGATCCCAGAAGACAGCATCTTAATTGGGAACAGTAGAAAGAAATCTATTTCAGTAGAGAATTGTCCCTCATTCCATGTGGATGTGTCTGTAACTATTCCCAAGAGGTCCTTCACTCATCAAAGCCACTGTATCTAAAATACATGAATTCCTTTTTTTTTTTTCCCCTTAGAAGAAGAAATTGAAAAAGCAAAGGACCACACCAAAATCAGATCTGAGGAGCATTTAGCGTGGCAGAGGCAGAGCTTGGTGGAGCTGAGAGTGGAGTGGGGAAAGTCTGGTGGGTTCACTTGCAGTCGGAGAACAGCTTGTGGGGTGGGGAGGAGAGAAGGACTTGTAGGGAAGGGGGCATCGACACCCACCCTGGGCTGGGCTTCCTGTCTCCTCAGGGCACGTAATCAGAGGTCTCCAGTTCTCAGTGTTCTGTTTTTTCAACCTGCAACGCCTGTGGAAGTATCTTATCACTCGGCCCCTTTCCATTTTCCTGCCCTGCTTCCTCCCCATCCTCCTCTCCTTTCCTTTCCCCTCAGGGCCCCCAGCCCCCTACCCCCACAGACACTCTCACATAGAACAGCCTCGCAAAGTCAAATTCAAGACTCGGTCTTCCATTATAGTAGAGAAACTAAAAATGGTAATGAAACATAAAGGTGATTTTCGTAATAGAGTAGAATTTTCACGTTGGCAGTATCTTTAGAGAGAATCTAGGCAGAAACGTGAGTTTGATCCTTGGATGGGGACGGTCCCCTGATGAAGGAAATGGCAACCCACTCCAGCATTCTTGCCTGGGAAATCCCATGGACAGAGGAGCCTGGTGGGCTACAGTCCATGGGGTAGCAACAATCGGACACGACTTAGTTACTAAACCACCACCACCAGACAGACTCTGCCTTTGACCTTAAGTCAGCCAACCTGAGGAACTTAAGTGATTGTCTCCAGTTAGGACACAACTAGAGAAAGGATGAAACCCAAGTTTCCTTCCCTCCAGCCGTTCCCCACCATTTTCTGATGATAACCACGCCTTAGATGTTTAGAAAGTTCTGCACTTTATAAAGCACTTTCTCCTGTGGGACTCAACCCAGGAATTAGACCAGGTGGCTATTATTATTTATACAAACAACGAGGCTAGAAGAGCAGCCTCCTTGAGATCCACTGCTATTGAGGCTGAGCTGGAGCTCTGGGGTCTTCGACCAAACGCTATGCTCACTGTCTTCCTGGGCCCTCACAAATGTATCTGTGTTAACAGAAATTATCTGGTTTGAGTGATAAGCTCTTATGTGTGAGATGAGCACTACAGAATGACTGGGGACTGTTTGCTCAGACAGCACTTGCCAACTCAGCCTGTAAGCACCACAGGCAATCTGGACACACCTGCCTGAAGTCTCTTAATGTAATGCTCCAGATTTAAGGTCTCATCTGTTTCATCCTTGATCCTGTGCTGGAATTCAGGATAGGAAGAGCACAGGTACATTCTAGGGCATAAACAACAATAAATGAGGAAAAATACAAGTCGCAGACAGCAGCTGCTGGGTTCAGACCCTGCCCCCCAGCCTTTGGCACAGGCCCCTTCCTGGAGATTCAGTTTTGGTGACATTCAAAAGTAACCTGGAGGCTGTGTGGGGGTCTATGTTTTCCCTGTTTGGCTTCTGTTCCACTTAGTGCTATATCATGAATGTTTTCCACGCCGACAAATACATTTCTGTAATAGATTTGTAATAGCTGCACAGAAGTCTACTGTGTGTTTGGCCGACATCTTGTCTAACCAATCCTGGGTTGCTGAATCAAGGTTGCCTTTGATTTTTCATATTATTAACTGAAAACATCAGTTATATCTAAATCATTTCTCATGACTCATTTCCTATTTGAAGGCACTACGAAAAAGTATAGGAGAGCAGATTTTTTTAAAAAATTATTAAAATATGGTTGATTTACAATGTTGTGTTAATTTCTGCTGCATAGCAAAGTGGTTCAGTTGTACATGTATATGTGTGGATATATATATTCTTTTTCATTATGGTTTACCATGGGGTATGGAATATGGTTCCCTGTGCTATGCAGTAAAACCTTATTTATCTATCCTAGGTATACCAGTTTGCATCTGCTAATCCCAAACTCCCAATCCTACCCTCCCCCACGGCAACCACAAATCTGTTCTCTCTGTCTGTGAGTCTGTTTTGTACATATGTCATCTTGTGTTGTAGTTTAGATTCTGCATATGTGATTATCACATGATATTTATCTTTCTCTGTCTTCACTTGGTATATGACAGTCTCTAGGTCCAGCCATGTTGCTGCAAATGGCATTCTTTCTTTCTTTTTTATGGCTGAGTAATATTCCATTGTGGTTTTTTTAAAGATTTGTCTATTTTTTATTTTTTATCTGCGTTGGGTCTTTGTCACTGCACGAGGGCTGTCTCTAGCTGTGGCAAGCAGGTGCTACTCTCTAGTTGTGACGTGCAGGCTTCTCACTGTGGTGGCTTCTCTTGTTGTGGAGCACAGGCTTTAGGCACACACAGGCTTCATTGGTTGTGGCATGTGGGCTCCGTAGTCATGGTGCATGGGATTAGCTGCCCTGCAGCATATGGGATCTTCCTGGAGGAGGGCTTGAACCCTGTTTCCTGGAGCAGATGGATTCTTTACCACTGTACCACCAGGGAAGCCCATATTCCATTATATATATGTACCACATCTTTGGGGCTTCGTAGGTGGTGCAGTGATAAAATATCTGCCTGCCAATGCAGAAGAAACAAGAGATGCAGTTTATCACTGGGTCAAGAAGACCCCTGGAGAAGGGAATGGCAACCCACTCCAGCATTCTTGCCTGGAAAGTTCCATGGACAGAGGAGCCTGGTGGGCTACAGACCATGGGATTGCACAGTCGGACTTGACTGAGTGCATGCACACACACACACACACACACACACACACACACACACCACCTCTTCTTTATCCATTCATCTGTTGATGGACATTTAGGTTGTTTCCATGTCTTGGCACAGATGGGAAATAAGAATGAATACAAGATAATCTCTTCAGTCCAGTTTAGAGAAGAAATTGTAGGTGAAAGTTAGTGGGGTGAGGGAAGGGCAAGCAGCTGGGCTAGCTTCAGGATTTATGGGGCCCAATACAAAATAAACTGAGTCTCATTTCAAATGTTAGTAAGAGTTTCAAGGCAGTGACAGCAGAACATTAGATCAAGCACACCCTCCGTGCCGTTGAAGCCAACCAGCCTTGGATCGGGGCAACCACAGCCCCGTTGAACCAAATACAGATACTAGGGCTGCTCCTCTCTTGCCAAGGTCACCTCTCTGGATGTCAAGAAGTTCACCTTCTGTTTTCCAGTACTTACAAGTATTTCAGGCCATAGAAGCCCATAAAGGACTACACCCACACCAGGCAGGGGTCAGGATAGGAGAGATCCTAAGCGACAAGAGGGCAGCTTTGTGTGGGACCTACTCCCCTCTGAAGAGATGTCTACCCCTTAGGGTTCCTTTCCCTGAGTGCTCTGCTGTGTTCATTTGACCAGCAATGAAGGCAATGGGAAAAAAGCAAAGCCTTTTCTGATCACATCCCTCCCAAATCCAGCAGAGCTTAGCAATTCCCGGCCCTGCCTTAGAAGTCCTGCCCAGCCCACCCACCCTCACCAACTTTGCCTTTACAATTCTCTCTCTCAAATGTTTCTGCTAAAACCTTAAAACATCCTCAGAAGAGGGATGACACACACCCACGAACAGCTCTGGAGAGGGAGGGGTTCGGGAAGATACCCGGGTTTAGGAGCCCTTGTTTCAGGATGAAAAGCCCACATGTGGCATCTGGACCGTGAGACAGACCCCCTGTGGCACCTGCCCCTGGACCTCCACTGTGCTTTGATCACTTGACCAATGAAAATGGACATGCCCTCTGCTTTGGGCAGACCAAATCTGACACCAAATTGACAAGGTGTTGGGATGGTGTGAATGGGGAGTGGGGAGGTGCAAGGTGGTGAAAGGGGCTTTGAACTAGAACCCAAGGGTCCCACTTTCCTGCTTTGACACAGCTTCTTCCCAAGTGTGTGAGTTTCTAAATTGTGTAGACTCTCTGGGTCTCAAAGACTTCTTTCTGTCTTGTTTTATTTTTTAAGTAGAAGATCTTCTTATTTTATTACTTTTCAGGTTATTTTATAAAAGTTGGAGCATCATTGCTTTGCGATATTGTGTTAGTTTCTGCTGTACAGAAACTGAATCAACTCTATGTATACATGTGTGTGTGTGCTAAGTCATTTCAGTTGTGTCTGACTCTTTGAGACCCCATGGACTGTAGCCTGCCAGGCTCCTCTGTCCATGGGGATTCTCCAGGCAAGAATAGTGGAGTGGGTTGCCATGCTCTCTTCCAGGAGATCTTCCCCACCTAGGTATTGAACCCACATCTCCTGCATTAGCAGGCAGATTCTTTACCGGCCCTCTACATGTACATATATTCCCTCTTTTTGGATTTGCTCCCCATTTAGGGTCAAGGACCTTGTCTTTTTAATGAAGAGATTTGATTCTCTCAACGTCAGTGTCTCCTCCTGTGAAAGAAGAGAAATTCAACACACATTTTGTCGCGAAGGTGTTGAGGGACGATGGGGCCAGGAAAGGGGAAGGGGTCTCTTGAAAGGACAGAGTTTGTTCGTTGATATAAACAATGAAATACCCAGGGAGACTGAATCATGTCCAGGAAACCAGAGAAGACAAGAGAAAAGACTAATATTTAGGGATTGAGATAATGAGCTACAGAGCATGTCAGGGTGGTGGGCCAGGGAATTGAAGTATGTTCAAGGGCAAGTTCTTGGTCTGGCGTCATATAAGAGGCGGGAAAAAGACTGGATGGGAGACAGATTTTAATTTCAAACTTCCAAGAGGTTATTATAAACAACTGGAGAGAAGGTTGTTTTAAACCATGTTTAATGGGAGTATTCACTTGTTGGCAGTGATCAGCACTTCCTATAAATACCGCTTACATCTTAAGGAATGAAGCTGTAATGTGTAACGTGTATGGAGAAGAGGTGAAGAGAGAGCAGTGAGGGAAACTTGGAGCGTGAGCCCTTGGCTTGAAAAAGTGGGGAAATTGAATTCCCCTCCTTTTATTCTATTTGGAACTGATGGCAAACAATTGCCTTTTGAATGGCTGTGTTCTTATTAATATACATTTTTGCTTTGCTTTGGGATATTTAATGTGCTCCCTAGAGAATTGCTCAAAGCATTTAAAACTGCATTTGCCAATTTCTCCTTCTAATTAATACCAAGTGGGTTCATTCAAACTGACATTTCAAGCTGATTCTATATAGGCTGCAGAACTAAGTGTAGAGCTGCTCTTTGGATCCAGAATGACCTAGATCCCCAAACCTGCCCCACCACTTACTAGCTGTGTGACCTGTGGAAAATGATTTAACCCAGCCATCCCCAACTTTTTAGCCTAGGCATGAGGGACCGGTTTCATGGAAGACAGTTTTGCCATGTTGGGGGTGGGGGGATGGTCTCAGGATGATCTCAGAAGGAGATCTAACTTAGATCCCTGGCATGCACAGTTCACAGTAGGGTCCTAGGGCGGAGAGCTGCTGTGAATACGGATCAAGCTTCACTCACTCGCCCGCCCCGTGCAACCCGGTTCTTAACAGGCCATGGACCAGTGCTGGTCTGTGGTTCAGGGGTTGGGACCCTCTGATTTAACCTATCAGAATCTCAAATGCAACTTTCTTATAATGAGGATTGTTACGATTTTCAAATCTAATAGGCAAGATACGTATAACATCTAACACAGTACTTGACACATAATAGGAACTCAATAAACAGGAACAATTCCTCTGCCCCCACTGACTCTGCCCTAGAGGAGAAGCCTGTCATTTTGAAGATCTGAGTTATTATAGCCCAGACAATGACATTGATCACAATACCAAGGATGACTACTTCCCCTGTTCCACTTCGGACATGCAGAGGAAGGCTTGGGTATGAGCCTCTCCTTGTAAACATCCTTGCTCCTTATTTGACGCCTGTGAGGACCCCTTGCCTTGGCTCGTACAGCCCCAGGTGTCTGCAGTGTTCACCCAACTCCACCTTCAGGTTCATTCCAGTATGTAACTCAGGCAGAAGCCTCCCCAATCCCTTCAATTATGGATCCTCTTGCAGTATCCTGGGTGCACAGTGATGAATTTCCTCACCTCTTTTTTTTTTTTAACTTGAAGGTCTATTTTATTGGCAACTTATAATGCAAATTATTTTATTTTTAAACATTAAATTTAAAAACAAGATAGCCTAGGCTAAATAGTAAAGTTTCCCGAAGCTGAATGTGCTCATTTGGAGCTCAGTTTTTCTGCTTGAAGTACAAAAAAACAACTTCCTAAAACTCCTAGGCAGGAAACTACTGTTTTGATGATCGGTGATTAGATGAACTGATAGACCTCAGTTGGTAACATCCCTTTTTTATTCCTTGGTAAGGGTTTAAAAAATTCTCCAACAGACGCATTTTTCTTTTAGTCTTACACAGATAATTTCATTCCAAAAGTCTCCTGAGAGGCGTATACCATAGACAGGAATCCATCTTCATCCTTCTCGCTTTCATACACTTCACAAATCGGAGTGGACACACTCACCATGCTATGTCCATTCACTAACAGGAAGAAGGCTTGATTAGCATTGAGCTGTAAGCGCCTTCTTATTATCTTGATGAGCTCACTCATGTTGACATGATCAGGCACCAGGAACTTTGTTTTATCCAGGACAGGGAGCTGTTTCTCACCTTTGTATCGTTCTATTATTACCGGAATTTTGGTAGGATGCTGCTCTCGGATAAGTCAGACATCTTCTACTCTTTGTTCGAAGGTTCAGCGCTGTTTGAAGGTTTTCTCGGACGGCATGGCTTTCCTCACCTCTTTATACTGCATGACCTATGTAGGTGCCAGGCTTCCCCACCGGCCTGTGTGTCCTGAGGGCAGGAACTTGGTTCCCAGGACATGGTGGGCATGCATATTTGTTGAATAAAAGTCATCATCCCTAAAACTACCTTTTCCCCATAACATTCAGTTTCTTCCTGGCTTTCCCATTTTGGTTGTCACCAGTCATTTCTTCTAGGAGTACTTCTCCAAAGACTCCAGCTAAGCTTTCATAACTTCCTGTGACCCCAAATAGGTCCAGGTGACACTCTCTGACCAGGAATGCTGACCAGGAATGCTGACCAGAGGCTGAGATTATGCAATTGGCTGAGCCATACACCCAATTCTTTCATGCAAGGGTGTCATCTTTTCCCCTAAAGCTTGCATTTGGGTGGGTGAATACCCAGGTAGCGCTACCGTAAAGAACCTGCCTGCCAAAGTAGGAGATGTAAGAGAGGTAGGTTCGATCCCTGGCTTGGGAAGATCCCCTGGTGGAGGGCATGGCAACCCACTCCAGTATTCTTACCTAGAGAATCCCATGGACCAAGGAGCTTGGCCGGCTACAGTCCATAGGATCATAGAAAGTCGGCCACAATTGAAGCGACTTAGCACCCGCACATATTTAAATTAAAATTGGAGTGGATATCAGGAAAAAGAGGAATGGAGGTCGAGAAGACAGCTGCTATATCCAGAGCATCAAAGGGTAAAGCTAGTTGGTGATGATACACATTCAATTTTGTCTGAAAATGGTGTTGCTTTCATGTTTCCCCATATGATTGGACACATTTGTGTAACTTTGAGTTCTGATCTACTGTAGCTGAAACTGGGGGAAATATGTGTGGACCCTAATATTGGCCTATGTGCCAAGATGTTGGGAGCACTTGGTTCCAAACTAGATTTGGCCATGTTCGGGCAGTGAAAGTGGGAAGCCAAGTGTCCCCAAGAATGAACATCAGTGGATGATTCTTAGTAAGACAAGCATCTCCTATGTGGGGGGAGGTCACGGCGACAGGCTGGCTCCTCCTGTCCCACCTGACAATGTTCCTTCGACTTTTCATGAAGATGGGAAGATGAACTGAGAGCAAATTTTCAAATGTAGATTGAGAAAATGAAGGTAACATTATCTATGATGCTTTGTCAAAATGCAGTCTTAGAATTCAACATGGAACACTGCCTAGCCTCTTCCTGACTCCATGAAACCAGTATAAAGTTTCTGGGACTCTTCTTGTTAGACTGGCTTTCTTTCCTCAACTTCAGAGGAACCATAAAACCAGGACCCTTTGTCCTAGAAAAAAGTAGAAATACATTTTCACTCCCCTGCTCAAAATCTGCAGCAGGGTTCCACCCTCCTTTCACCTCACACTCAAGGGCAGCTGCATTCTGGTTCCAACAGCCCTTATCAGTATTTTTTGCACACCTAACACTCTAGGCAGCCTGGAGAGACATGGATGCTGCTCTCAATCCTCTGTACCGTGACATCCCAGACCATCTCTGCAGCCTTCAGTACCCTCCTTCCACCAACCTTTCAAGTCACATCTCCCCAGAATTGTTCCTTATCCCCCAGCCTGAAATGATCTGTCTTCTAGCTTTTTACTTGTGTGTATCACGTGTCCAGGGCTCAACATATGAACCAAAGGTCAGTTTGTCCCTGTAATATCTCCCTTGTGTTATGGAAGATTGCATACGTGGGGAACCTATGGCTGATTCATGTTAATGTTTGGTAGAAACCAACACAATACTGTAAGCAATTATTCTTCAATTAAAAATAAATTTACAAAAAAGAAAAACACCTGGCGAAATTATCTCCACATGGGTAATAGCAGTTTTGAAAATAGATTTTTGTGAATCAGTGCAGTGTTTAATCCATAGACAAGCATTCATGGTAGAAAGCAACATTAAGATCTCCACTTATTTTGTACTTTTTTTTGCATCAGTATCTTTTTCTTTCCTGCTTTAAAAAGGCTTACATTCTCAGCTGAAGCTCCAAATGTCAGCTGGTGGGGCCCAGTGTTATTTTATTGGTCAAAACTGAAGTGCTGCTATTAATTAAATATTAATTAATCTCAATTAATTATAAAGCAGTTCCCTTCCCCTTTTTTATAGGCCCGTTTTTCTCTTTGATATTTGAATTGGCAGGTAGGCATGGTGGTTCTGCCAGATGAATAAGTTGAAGTGGGAAAATTCATTCTTTTGCTTTCAGCCAGAAGAGTGTCAACATTGATCTGGGGGGTAAAGGTGCTGGTAGGTGTCCTGGAGGAGCCTGTCACAGAAAAAGTCCTGGGGGGTTTGAGAGAAATCCAGCGTGAGTCCATGGATTGTGTGACGGTTGAGTAAGTGTGCTTTGTTGTTGTTCAGTTACCAAGTCCTGTCCGACTCTGTGATCCCATGGACTGCAGCACACCAGGCTTCCCTGTTCCTCACCATCTCCCAGAGTTTGTTCAAGTTCATGTCCATTGAATCAGTGATGCCATTTTCTGCCTGTGGAATTTTCCAAGCAAGAATACTGGAGTGGGTTGCCATTTCCTCCTCCAAGGGATCTTCCCTACCCAGGGATAAGAATCTGCATCTCCTTCCTCTCCTGCATTGATAGGCAGACTCTTTACACCTAGCGCCTCCTGGGAAGCCCATAAGTGTGCTTACAGTAAACTGTTTAACAATGGCAATCTTTCTACCTAACAATGGCTGTCTCTCCAAATGAAGTATGAGCAGGCCTAGAGGCATGACAGTAGAGTAATTCCAAGCCTGCTCCAGTTCTGAGTTTGAGTTGAACACATATCCAGAGCCGCAGCCACAGGGGAGTCTTTCTGACTGTGCAGTCTTCTGCACGGGCCACTGCTAATGAGTTCCATCAGAAGGCTGCGAGAATGGCTTGTCACTGTCTTGTCACACATAGAGCCAGCCGAAGTCCTGTATGTAGGCCCCAGCAGGAGCTTTTCTACTTACATCAATTAATCCACAGCAACTAGCAGTCTTTGAATGGGTTATCAACACCAACTGGAGGCACTGATCCCCTGGGCAGATTCACTGAGCAAATTCCCACTGTAAGTCCTGACACTGGTACCCCGAGGACTCAGGCTTCTGTTCTATTTGCTTATGAGAAAATTAGAAAACAGATGAACTCTTAGCAAGCTGTTTGGGGCTGAGGGTCTGGGATGCCAAGGGGTTAATGGGACCCGAGAGATTCATGGGATTGGTGGTCATCACAACTGGGAGGTTAGCAGAGCACTCAGGGGAGGGAGGCCTGGGACTTGTCTGCCTACCTCCCACTGCACTTAGTAACAACTTTCCAAGGTGGAGAGAGGGCAGGACAGACAAACAAATAATTGGACTTGGGCCATCACCCATCCTCTCCCTCCTTTGCCATCTAGAGCTGTGGTCCTTTGATGTGTGAGAAGAAAAAAAAATTAAGACTTCTGCCTTATTAAAATGCTGTTTTAAAAATAAGAAAAATCAAGATTTCCCAACACTTAACAAACTGCCTTTGGAACACATATTCCAACAATTTAAGTTCATATACACTATGTTCACTCAAAAAGAATTTTTGTGTTCACTTGCAGTGTATTTCAGGGTTTTAAAGATGTCTTTGTTGAGATGATTTTATAAAAATGAGATTGCAGAGAAATGGAAAATGACCCAGAAAATCTAAAAAAAAAAAAAGTATTCGAGTTACCATGCGTGCATGTTAAGTTGATTTAATCATGTCCATCTCTTTGTGATCCCATAGACTATTGCCCACCAAGCTCCTCTGTCCATGGGATTCTCCAGGCAAGAATACTGGAGTGGGTTGCCATTCCCTCCTTCAAGGAATCCTTCTGATCCAGGTATTGAACCCAAGTCTCTTACATCTCCTACATTGGCAGGCAGGTTCTTTTAGCACTAGTGCCACCTGGGAAGTCCAGAGTTACCATGGTAGTGGTGGTTTAATCGCTAAGTCGTTTTCGACGCTTGTGACCCCAGGGACGATAGCCTGTCAGGCTCCTCTGTCCTTGGGATTCTCCATGGACAAGAATACGGGAGTGGGTTGCCATTTCCTTCTCCAGGGGATCTTCCAGACCCAGGAATTGAACCTTGGCCTCCTACATTGCAAGAGGATTCTTTACCGACTAAGCTACGAGGGTTACCATATGACTCAGCAATTCCACTAAAAGAAGGGAAAGCAAGGATTTGAATGGATATCTGTACACCTGTGTTCATAGCAACATTACTCACGAAACCCAAACAATGGAAGCAGCCCAAATGTCCACAGACAGAAGAATGGTTAAAAAAATGTGATACATACATACAACGGGATATTATTTAGCCTTAAAAAGGAAGGAAGTTCTGATACATGATACAACATGGATGAACCTTGAGGACATTATGCTAAATCAACTAAGTCAGTTAGAAAAGGATAAATACCTACAATTTCATTTATAGGAGGTACTTCACAGAGATAGGAAGTAGAATGGTAGTGGCTGGGGGCTGGAGGGAGAAGGAAATGGAGAGTGGTTTAATTAGTTGAGATTTTCAGGTTTGCAGGATGAAATGTCCTAGAGATGGAAACTAGTGATGATTGCAATGACAGTGTCCAGCAGTTCAAGGACAGCTGCTGACCTGTACACTCTAAAATGATTAACATGATAATTTTTATGCTATATATGTTTTACCATGA
This sequence comes from Antilocapra americana, assembly GCA_007570785.1. NCBI lineage: Eukaryota > Metazoa > Chordata > Mammalia > Artiodactyla > Antilocapridae > Antilocapra > Antilocapra americana. The sequence goes on from ML662445.1 coordinate 32,853,473, forward strand.
TAGAAACAATAAATAGGGAAAGAAATAAAAATAAACACTTTCACTCTGTCACTTCACAATGAAAGTGATATGTACACAATGAATGAGAAAGAAAATATTGTCTAAATGCAATTTGTGCTATGAAAAAAGCATTGTGCAGTTGAATGTATGAAACTATTTCCATGATTATAGACTTCTGTTGCCAAAATAGTATATATATGTGTGTCACCTATAAAAACTGATAGCTGTACTTTTTAAAAACTTGGGAAGATACTTTGTAGCCTCTTCTTAAGAGTTTCAGTGGGTTTTTAATCCATTTTTGAATGCACATACAGAAATACAACACTTTTTAAACTTCAGGAACCTACTGATTTAACATCAGGAAATATTTAGGTGTGCTAGATGGATTTAAACAAAGTGCTTTGTATAATGGTGGCTATAATTGAAAAATTAAGTATCATGTTTTAGAAAATTCAGTCCAATGATCCAGTTCAGTCCAATTCAGTCCAATGATCCAATTCCTCTTCTTTAGGGCTATTTATTTTTAGTGTATATTTATTTTTAGTGTATTGTCTGTTAAAAACCAATTATCAGGACTTTCCTGGTGGGTCAGTGGCTAAGACTCCATGTTCCCAATGCAGGGGTCTCGGATCTGATCCCTAGATCCCATATGCCCAGTGTGGCCAAATAAATAAAAAATAAAATATTCAAATAACCCATTATCATGTATGGACATGTGAGTTAATATACCTGCCTCTGTGCTTGTGCTCTAGTTCTGACTGCTGAATGGACCTAGAATGACACCCCAACAACAATGAACACACAATGGTTTCTAAATACCATTCTCCAATAACAGGCACAGGATTCCTCCTGCTGCTGCTGCTGCTGCTAAGTCACTTCAGTTGTGGCCGACTCTGTGCGACCCCATAGATGGCAGCCCACCAGGCTCCGCCTGTTGAGCCCAGATTATAGATCCCCCAAAGACCACCTCAGGAGCTGATTCCGCTGTAAACACACGAGGGTCTTTTATTCAAGCTCGAGCAGGGGCTTCCACCCACACGGACACAGTGGCTTAGGTAGGAGAGCCCCGAGTAACAGCAGATAGGCTTTTATAGTTTGGGGGCGGGGTGAGGGAGTTTTCAAAATTAAAAAAAACCAGCGATTGGTGGACTTTTCGCGCATTAGTTTCTGATGGTATTTTTAATCACAAACAACCTCCTAATTGGTGTATTTTTGGCACTCCCCAGTGTGTGGCGATTGGTCGTATCTAGGGTAGTGACATGGGGTAAGGGGCTGGACTATTTTATGGTTATTCTAGGAACTTGGGAGTTGCCCTTGACCACAAGATGGCAGCTCCTGGGAGCTGCCCCCGACCACAAGATGGTGGCTCCCCTTTTTCTTTTTTCTTAAAACGGAGTCACCTAGGCTCTACACACCATCCCTGGGACTCTCCAGGCAAGAACACTGGAGTGGGTTGCCATTTCCTTCTCCAATGCAGGAAAGTGAAAGTGAAGTCGCTCAGTCGTGTCTGACTCTTTGCGACCCCATGGACTGCAGCCTACTGCCTCCTCCATCCATGGGATTTTCTAGGCAAAAGTACTGGAGTGGGTTGCCATTGCCTTCTCCAGGAAATATACAGGATGAACCTGGAGCTTCATATAGTACCAGCAAATGAAGAATTGACCATGAGTCAATGCTGATAAAAATGATTGAATAAATGAATAAATGGGATGAGAAGAGACAAATCTTCCTCACAGAAGAATCCCACAGTGTATGTAGATACAACCCATCTATGAACTCAGATATTTTCACAAGAATGTAAGACTTTCTTTAAAAAGTGTGTGTATTAGTGATTTAAGGATATAACCAATACATCACAACAGAAATCAGACCAGAAAGTCTGGATTCAGGGTCTGGTTCCACTGCCTAAGAGCTGAGAGAGCATGAGTAGCTGACTTTACTACTCTGAGCCTCATTTTTTCTCATCCATGAAATGGCAATAATGACAATACCTACATCCCAAGATGGTTATGTTGGCCAAATGAGATCATGAATGTGAAAGGCTGCATAAACAGGAAGTGCTCCATAAAGGTGAGCAGAAAATCTAACTGAAGGAAGGTGGAGCGTCCATGGTACAAAAACTGAGAGCCGAAATCAAAGTTCAGAAAAGGCAGAGTGGAGAATGTATTAGAAACTGAAGAAACTTGCTGTGTACATGCTCAGTCATGTCCAACTCTTTGCAATCCCATGGGCTGTAGCCCACCAGGCTCCTGTGTCTAAGGGATTCTCCAGGCAAGAACACTGGAGTGAGTTGTCATTTCCTCCTCCAGGGGATCTGCCTGACCCAGGGATCAACCCGGGTCTCAACCTAGCTGACTTAAAATATGCCCCTTGAGTCTTCCCTGGCGGTCCAGTGGTTAAGACTTAACCTTCCACTGCAAGAGGCATTGTTCAATCCCTGATCTGGGAGTTGAGATCCCACATACCTCCTAGTCAAAAAAAAAAACAAAACAAAACAGAATTAGTATTGTAACAAATTTAATAAAGAGTTTAAAAATTTTCCACATCAAAAAATCTTAAATAAAAATAGATAAGATATACCCCCTTGGTCTCACCCTGGGCACTCGAGGTGGCTGAAGTTATAGCTGTGCCCGGCCCCCCTTCCAGTCAGTTGCGGCCTTTGGGGCAGCTGAGGGCATGAGGCCAAGGAGGCCTAGAAGCTGGGCCTTAGATTTTCCTTTTGGTTGAAAACCTTGTTCTAATCAGTTTATTTGGAGTGTGTGAATCTGGGAAATGACTGTCTACAGGAACCAAACTTGAGAAAACTGATTTATGAACCAAGAACATATCTCTCAATTACAATAGTTGATGTGTTTGCCATAGAGAGTGTCACAGTTGGCCCACAGGCCCCGGGCCGCCTTTTCTTGTAAGTCTCCCTGGAGAGTGAAGGATTCCAGTCAAAGACTGAGCTCTTCATCTGGCAGGGTCTAAGTCTGCTCTGTGGCCGCAGCCACCTGTCACACATGTCAGAATTTCTCGCTGTGCTGAACGCTTCCATTTCCAGATCCTCCAAGGACCATCTCTTCCTGTTACCATGACAACATGCCTTCTTCCCTGTACCACCCAGTTTTCACCATGGGTGACAATTCGGGGACAAAATATGATGGAGATGGTGCCTGCTTCTTCTGATGGCACCAGAGGACTGTTAATCTCATCAGTAACGTCTCTAAACCCCACGGCAGGGCCCTTTCATTCTTCAGGGAGATGGCTTCAGACCGTTTGGATCTGTCTGGATGAATTTCAGTAGCTTCAATCTTGGAAACTATTGCTGTTGTAATGGTTGTCATTTAAAAAAAAAAAAATTGCTCAGAGGGTGTTATTTTCCTCCCTGGGATATCATCACATCCTACTCCTGAACTCCCCCTCCAGATGTGTCCTGTCTTAAATCTCAGGGCCTTTCTTGAGGCTGTTTGTACTTCCTCCACGATGCGTAGGATGCAATGCTGGCGTGTGCGGGCACTCAGGCACTGCTGTTTCCTGTCTCACTGATCTTCAGAGATTTGAGCCTGGAGCCTACTGTGAGATTTCCTGTCCAGTGACTTCCTGTGTAAACAGAAACAGCTCATCAAGATTCCAACAACAGCAACAACAAAACACAAACCTCCCCTGTAGGCCAGTTATACCATCCATTCCTCCTCAAGGAAGACTTGACATCTTATCCCAATAAGAAGCTGAGTGCCCTGATCTTAGATGATTAAGGTTCTCATCACACCCAGTTTTGAACAAAGCTGGGCCTCATTTTAAAACCATTGTTGGGGGCCGCACGAAACACAACCACCTCTTTCATCTAAGTGTTTTGAAAAGAAAAGCCACTGAAGTTATGGATTCCACTGTCAGAAGGAGACTCCTTTGATAGAGGAATGTTTTTAATTATTCAAATACCTTCACAGTGAGAGCTCATGGTGGGCTGGTTTCTAAAATCTCACGGCAGGTAACCATGTAACTTGGACACAGGCATTGATTAAACAACCTGGCATGTGGTGAAGTGTCTTTGGGAGAGTGTGCATCCTATGTGCAAACACACTGAGCTGAAGATTTCCAGGCGTTTTTCACTAGGCTTTATTCATTTAACCTTCTGAGTAACTCTTGAGTATTACAATATCTGACCCCTCTAGGGACTTTCAGGGCACAGGAAGGAGAAGCGTCGTCCAGCCTGTCATCTTTTAAAAGACTGCAAAAGAGTAATATCAAAGACAAAGGAATACTTTCCAATCCAGAGGCAATGAGGGGTAGCCTTGAGACCCTATAAAAATAGAATTCACTCGTTCCTCTAGCCCTTGGGAAAACATTTTCACATAGAGAGAGGTAATCATCATCCTGAGACTCTCTTTAGACTGCTCTCATTAAAAATAAGCACGGAAAGGCTTTTAATAAGGTCAAAGTTGAACTGGCCAAATCTATCAAGCATTCCTTTTAACTGAAACATCCAGATAAGAACATATGCAATTATTGCCTCTCTCTCTCTCTCCTTTTCTCCTTTCTGTCCCTTTCTTCCTTTCTTCCCAAAAATATTTAGCACCCATGATGTGCAGGCACTGTGCTAGATGCTTAGGGTACAGAAATGAATAAGAAGTGGTCCCTTCTTTCAAATCACAGCCTACAGAGGAAGCCAAACAAGAGGTCATTCATTCATATGTGCACCCAACCATTTCCTGCTGAGAGCCTACTGCATATTCCCTGCTTGGCAATGACTATGAAACACTCAGTTTTCTAAGTGAATGCTGAGGTCACCTGGGTCGAAAACAAAGTGGATGGTCATATTCTGAATTCCTCTACCTGCCTGTAAAAGATATAAATAATGATAATAAATTAAAATAAGCTTTTTAAAATAATTCACTATCTAGATTTTTGACACTAAAAAACTATAATTAAGATGAAATGTAATGAAATACCCATAAGGCAGTAGGAGGCTTCTGCTGAACTAAAACTTAGTAAAATGTTTTATGTCCAAGATAAAAACCTACATAAAAGATAGCTTCTGCACCGTATGTTTAGAAATGTTTCCATGATTATGTAACTTTCTTGCCGAAAAGATGTGTTTTGGCTCTTAGAAGTCTTTTATCTCCCTGTTTAGACTTAGGGAAAGATTATTTTTTTAACTCTTCCAGATGAAGAATGTTAGTGGGTTTTGAACCATTTGTCAAATATAGATAAAGCAACATCCTCAGATCAACAGATCAGTGAAGATGAAAATTTCCTAACCACATATTAAGAAAAAGGTTGCATAATTTGTGCCTGGAACTTAAAAAATGGATGCCATCATTTATAAGTGAACCCAACAATGCACATTTTTCTTTCTTGTATTTATATATACATATATATAGTGAGGTATATTTTTCAGCTAAGATAGTCTTTAACATCAAGTATAGAAATAAACTGAACTTAGAACCAGACTTGCAAGTATTGCAAATTGTATCATTAGTTGTATCATAAGCTATTAAACCAAAAATTTTAAATATGACGAAGGGTATTGACTATCTCAAAAAAGATTGCTTATCATTAATAAAAGTTTTAAATATCTAACATTATAAATTATTTCTACTTATCAAACATTAAAATATTCTAAAGGGGAAGAGAAAAATGTTATACCCTTAAATGCTTATAGCAGTACAGAATGAAGGCTGAAAATCTGTGATCTAAGCATGCTGCTTAAGAAATTAAAAAGAGTAGCAGTGGAAAAAAAGAAGATAATAAAGATAGAAGAAATTCATGGGGGAAACATGATACTAAAGAGGATCAACAAAGCCAAAACTTGGTTATTTGAAAAGGCTAATAAAATTGCCAAATCTCTGGCAAGACTGGCCAAGAAGAAAGGTAAGGCATTCATAAATAATGTTAGGAACAGAAAAGGAGAAATAACAATAGTAGCAGAAGAGATTTGAAATACTATGTAATAATACTATGTAAACTTCATGCCAATAAATTTCAATATTATAGTGTTGATACAAAAGTTACTACAAAAACTTAAAAGATCAAAATTGGTTCAATAAGAAATAGAAAATCATATTTCTATACACATAGAAGAAATTGAGCCATAAAAGGAATCATTAAAGAAACTGAATTCATACAAGGAATTGAAGTAATTCAAAATCTTTCCTCAAAGAAAATACCAAGTGCATTGTTTTACTGTTGAGTTCTACCAAACATGCAAGGATTTAAAAGTTCTAAGTTTTATAATATTTCCAGATTACAGAAAAAGAGAGATCAATCCCAAACTTATACTACAATGCGAGCTTAACCTTAACATTCAAACTTGACCAGGGCAAAAGATGAAGAAAAAGTATTGGGTAATCTCACTTAGGAACATAGATGCAAAAATCCTAAACAAGATAGTAGCAAACTGTGGCCAGTAATATATGAAAAATGCAATATATTATGATCAGGTTAGATTTATTCTAAGAATTTAAAGTGGGCTCAATATTAAAAAGTCAAGTAATTAAACAATTTAAAAGAGGAAAACATATTCTTAGAATGTACAGGAAAAGAATAAAGTTCAGTTACCATGCAGAATTATAAAGCATATGTCTAACCAATCTTTAATCTGATTACAGTACACACACACATACAAAAAAACATTATAATCAATCATGAAACACTAAAAGTAAATCTTTTAGAATCATGAAAAAGATAAATATTCTCATGTAACACTTGAAGGTCCTTGCCAACAGATTAGATTTTTTTAAATTATAAGGATTGGAAAAGGGAAAACAGAGCTGCTATTCAGAGATGATTTAGTTGTATACAGAAGACCCAAAGAAATTTACACATGATTAGAATTAAAATAATATTATTAAGATTCCCAAAATATTAAATCAATACACCAAGCCAACTGGATTTCTGTTCATCAGCCAGTTAGAATATTCAAATAAATGAAAAATATCATTAAAACTAGCAACAAAGAATACAAGATACCTTGGAATAAGTCCAACAAGAGATGTGTAAGACTTATATGTAGAAAATCATACAACTTTTAAAAAAGACATTAAATAATACTTTCTTAAAACTAAAGAGAGAGATGCTTATAGATTTAAATACTTAATTATTTAGGACATAAATCCCCCTCCCAAATAGTTTATGGAGTCAATACAAATCAAATCAAAATCTCAAAGAGAATTCATTATGGAATTCAACGAGATGATAACTAGAATTTATAAGGAAGTCCAAACAGTCAAGAATATAGCCAAGACAGTCATAAAAAATAAAAGGGTTTTGTCCTACCAGAGATCAAGACTTACATAAAACTGAAGTAGTTTAGTCAGTGAGATACAGGTTTGTGCATGCATGCTAAGTTACTTCAGTCGTATCCGACTCCGTGCAACCCTACAGACTGCAGCCAGCCAGGCTCCTCCATCCATAGGATTCTCCAGGCTAAAATACTGGAGTGGGTTGCCATATCCTCCTCCAGGAGATCTTCCCAACCCAGGGGTCAAACTTGCACCTCTTAGGTCTCCTGCATTGACAGGCAGGTTCTTTACCACTAGTGCCATCTGCGTGAGATACAGGTATAGCAACAAACAGAATTAAGGGTCCAGCTATAGATGCAGCATGCATGGGAAACTGATATGACCATTTCAGGTATGATGCCAAAACAAACAAAAAGGCAAATGGACACCTACTTTACCCCAAACGGACAAAAAAGGCAAGTGAACCCCTACTTTACCCCATTCAAGACAGATTAAGAAACTTAAACATGAACAATTTCCCTGGTGATCCAGTGGTCGAGACTCCACGTAGGAAGTATGGGTTTGATTCCTGGAGGTGGAACTAAGATCCCATATGCTGCGTGTGGCAGCCAAGAAAGAAAGAGAGAGGGAAGGAGGAAGGGAGGAAGAGAGAAAGAGAAACTTGACTGTGAAAGATAAACCCTTGAAACTTTGAGTAGAAAATACACTAAAGTAGAAACAGATCTCTCAAAGAACACATTAAAAGCACTAACCATAAAATAAAACCTTGGAAAATTCAACTCTACTATAAGTTAAAACTTTCGATAGTGAAAAGATAACAGAGAGAGAGAGTAAACAAAAAAAAAAAAAAAAAGCCAGACATTGGGAGAAGACTTTTAGAAACATGTAAATTGTTTCTATTATCTGTGATATAACAAACTATCCCAAAACTTCCTGGCTGGAAGCAATTATTTTATTGCCTGTGAGTCTGTGGGTCAGGAATCCAGGCTGAGCTCAGATGGCCAGTTCTTCTGCTTCTAGAGGCATCAGCTGAGGTCACATGTGCACCCAGCTGGGAGCTTGGTGGGGGCTGGAACCTCCAAGACAGCCTCACACAGATGTACAGCATATGAGCCGAGGCGGCTGGAAAGACTGACAGGGGAGGGGGGCTGTGTTGGGCCTTCTGCTCTCCCCACATGGTCTTTCACCCTCGGGAGCCTCTCTCTTCACAAGGCCTCTCTCGCCAGCAGGAGAGCAGGGACTTTTCACAAGGCAGCTGGCTTCCAAGAGGGTGAAACGGAAGCTGTAAGGCCTCGAGGCTGAGGCCCGGGGGTCACACAGCCTCACTGCCGTTCCTCTCTGTTGACCAAAGCAAGACACAGGGTTAGCTCAGACTGCAGGGGAGGAGATAGAGACCCCGACTCCTGATGAAGGAAGGGGGCAGGTGCCTACAAGAATGGGAGAAATTCTGTTAGCCTTCCTGGCAGACGTTCTATGCACCAACAAAGTTTTAGTATCCAAAACAGGTAAAGAACTCCTAGGGGTCATCAAGAAGCGACCCCAAAGAAGTGAAAGCAGACATTTACAGACAAGAAAATGCGAATGGCTTGGAAACATATAAAAAGAAGCTTTCTCTCATTATTAACAGAGGAAAAAGGTTAAATGGACCAAAGAACAGAAATTTAAAAGTCAGGCAAGGCCAAGTGTTGGTGGGAAATATTTAAAGAGAGGAGGAATGTAAAATGATACACTACTTTAGAAAACAATTTTGCATTACCTAGTAAGGATGAATATGCATGCATAAGCAATTCCACTCGGGAGAAATTCTTGAACATATGCCCTGAAGACCAGTACAGTTATAGTCTTAGGAGCATTTTTTTGGAGGAAAAACACTAGAAACAGCCCAAATGTCAATCAACAATAGAATAGATAAAATAATTGGGAGATTGATACTGACACACATCCACTATTGAAACTGTGGAAGGCTGAGGAAGGAAGGGTCCTTTATGTCAGCAGCAACTTCTCGAAGCTCTTGTTTTTGTTGTTCAGTCACTAAGTCTTGTCCCACTCTTTACAACCCATGGGCTGCAGCATGCCAGGCTTCCCTGTCCTTTGCTATCTCCCAGTTCAGTTCAGTCGCTCAGTCGTGTACAACTCTTTGCAACCCCATGAATCGAAGCACTCCAGGCCTCCCTGTTCATCACCAACTCCCGGCAGAGCTTACTCAAACTCATGTCCATTGAGTTAGTGATGCCATCCAACTATCTCATCCTCTGTCGTCCCCCTCTCCTTCCGCCTTCAATCAATCCCAGCAATCAGGGTCTTTTCAAACAAGTCAGTTCTTTCCATCAGGTAGCCAAAGTATTGGAGTTTCAGCTTCAATATCAGTCCTTCCAATGAATATTCAGGACTGATTTCCTTTAGGATGGACTGGTTGGATCTCTTTACAGTCCAAGGAACTCTCAAGAGTCTTCTCCAACACCACAGTTAAAAAGCATCAATTCTTTGGTGCTCAGCTTTCTTTATAGTCCAACTCTCATATCCATACATGACTACTGGAAAAACCATAGCCTTGACTAGATGGGCCTTTGTTGGCAAAGTAGTGTCTCTGCTTTTTAATATGCTGTCTAGGTTGGTCATAGCTTTTCTTCCAAGGAGCAAGTGTCTTTTAATTTCATAGCTGCAGTCACCATCTGCAGTGATTTTGGAGCCCCCCCCAAAATAAAGTTTGTCACTGTTTCCATTGTTTCCCCATCTATTTGCTATGAAGTGATGGGAACAGATGCCATGATCTTAGTTTTCTGAATGTTGAGCTTTAAGTCAAACTTTTTCACTCTCCTCTTCCACTTTCATCAAGAGGTTCTTTAGTTCTTCGCTTTCTGCCGTAAGTATAGAGAGTGTCAACTGCAAATCTGAAATTATTGATATTTCTCTTGGAAATCTTGATCCCTTTGTCCCTACACCCCATTAAATGGCCTTCCTTCACCAACACCCATATCTGCAAAACCAGGCCAACCCCCAAGAGAACCACGCCTGGGAGAGACAGCAGAGCAGGTCCTGGTTTCTAGAAAGTTACAATACTAATGCTTTTCTTACAAGAAAACAGCAGGCTCGTTAAATATTAAGCCATTCAGGAAAAAAAAAAAAAAAAGCAACCTCTATTACATCATGAAATCTATGCTAAACCAAAGCAGGATGCACTTGAAGTTCATTTTTCTGCTTCACTTTAGAAGTCCCATGTTTATTAATCCTGGGAGAAGAACAGTGCTAACTCTAGCCAAACTTGGCAATTTAAACATCTGTCATTTCTACAGTATCTGTTTTTGTTTAGCGACGTTACCTGTTTCTATCCAGCGCTGTTCTATTTCGCATATGACATTTGAGTGTGTGTTCAATGTTTTAGACCATATCTGTGCTACAGAGGGCAGTCACTTTAATTTATGAGTGATCCCAACTGTCACTTCCCCCAACCAGCAATGGAATTTTTCAATATCCTCAGAATAAATCCCTCCTCTGGAGCAGTAAACATAATATGACAGTGTGTCAACTACGGATTTGCTTCAAGATTATTTACTTACAATTCAACAACATTGCTGGCCCACAAAGTGCCCCGTCAGCGAAAGCTGCATTGTTTGAAGTAGCTCAGGGAAACAGCCAGAGTTTCAGAATCCAAAGAATGTAGTTTTCTTAAATACCTCAGGATTACAAGATGCTATAGAACTAATAAATTCGCTCCTTAAAATAGTCCAGAAGGAATCCTTAATGTTTGAAAGTGTAGGTTATTGATGGGGAGCGAGAACGGAGTTTTGTCCCTAAGGCTCATATAACAAATATCATGAATAACTGTTTTCTGCTTTCTTCTCTTTGTGATTATTTTTAAAGGATAAATTCCAGAGGCAGATAATCTTTTGGAAGAGAAGGCCGTGATGATGAAACAAAGAGAGATTATCTGCAAAAACCCACTTGAGGACAACCTTTTCAGCAGCAAATGTTTACCTAACGCCTATCGCTGTTTCTCAGGACAGTGGGTGGGGCGAGCTCCCCCACCTCTGGGGTGAACTGGGTCCTGCGGCTGTAGGTGGACCTACCTGTCTGGTAATCTAGTGACTGAACAGGGCAGGACATTCAGCAACTAGGTCGTTCTTTACATTTAAAGTGTTGTATTAGTCACTCAGTCGTGTCCAACTCTTTGTGACATGGACTGTAGCCCACCAGGCGCCTCTGTCCATGGCATTCTCCAGATAAGGATACTGGAGTGGGTTGCCGTTCCCTCCTCCATGGTATCTTCCTGACCCAGGGATTGAACACTTCATCTCTGGTGTCTACTGCATGGGCTAGAGGGTTCTTTACCACTGGCTGAATAATTAAACCTTGCCGCTAATGAATATTAAGTGACTAAAATGGACAGAGCCTTGACTCAGTGGTTCCTTCCAAGTACCTATATGAGAAGAAGTTGGTGCCACACCGGAAAGAAGGAGAGAAGGATAGAGGGCCGGGCAGCCTGACCAGAGGAACACAACCTGGAAGTGGCAGAGCTGGGATTAGAACCCAGGTTTTTTTTTTTTGCCCATGCTTTATGCATTATGCTAGGTTTGACTGAGGGAAAGTGTGAGCTTTGATGTTGTCTAGGACTTTTAGAAGGTCTAAAATTAGTACTTCAGCTGCCTTGTCAAAACACAGGGGTGGGGCATGAGATGGGGTGGGGATGGGAGGGGATGGGGTAAGATGAAGTGGGGTAGAGAGGTGGGTTGGGGGGATAGAGGTGGAGAAATGTTAAGAGATAGTGAAGACTATCTGAGCAGACGGGCTGAGTCTTCTGTGTGAATCGGAAAATGGCTGAGAATCTCTAACCTCAGGTGATTCGCTGGGAAAATGGCAACAATAAAACATCTCGTTGGCTTTTTGAGAAGTACACCGAGGTAGTATACATGAGGGAGAAATGGAGAAATGTTTTGTAAACCATAATGTTCGACATTTCCTGAGCATTTAGGTGAACCATTGTGTTAAACACTTGACACACAGTATTCCATGTAGTCACCACTGCAACCCTGTGAGGTTAACCACCCTGTGTTATAAGAACTTGAAATTTAGCAGGCCTGCGGTCATGTGACTAATAGTGGGTGGTGCTTGAATTGGAAGGCGGTACCCAGGGCTCTGGGCCATGCTCAAGCCCCTCATTGCGCAGACTGCCTGTGCACTTGGGCTGCAGGATCGCCCCGTGTATGCAGACCGCTGACATAATTGAGACAGCTTGTCTCAGATTATAATGTACCCTAGAGCTGCACCCCTGGCTTTTCCTGTTGGGACTGCGCCCGCCGAAGTACAATGACAACAGAGGAAAGACATCTCTGTTCACTAAGATGAAGAATAGTTTAGGAATATGGTCTTAATCCTATTCCATTTATCTAGCCACTAACCCCAGCCTTGTAAATGCCAGGAGTTCCTCCGTGCTAAATGTATTTGTTTTTGTGCATTCTAAATTAATCCTGATGAACTGGGGTTTTGAAGGCGTTCTTTCCTTTATTATGAACAATGTGTAAACATAAAAGAGTTTATGTCTTAGTCTCTAAAACTTGACTGTGTTGTGAACTTAGGATGTTCATCTTTTAAATTATAAAGACAGCTAAATAATATCTATCACTTTCTTAAGATTTGCTAAATATTCACAGTCTTGATAAGGTCACAAAGACAGGTCTGCAGTGAGATATGTATCTTCCTCATCTTTTTCAACCTGACTTGATGGATGAGTTTGAAGTGGAAGATTACATCTGAGAGCCAACTTTTTCCCCTTGCCTGATGCCCATCTGTTATCCTTAAAATATTACTGAAAATGCCTCTATGAGATTCTTAAAGGATGTGGAGCTTTCAAATTAACTAACTATGGGCTCCCACTAATGCACTGAAACTTGAAATCACCCTGGCAGACCAACAGTTTTCTGAGATGTCAGTGAAAACAATACCATGAGTAAACCACTGCCTTTCCATTCTAAGCCTTGTCGTATGCACCGCACTCAGAGAAAAAGAAACCCTGACCTATGCCAAAGGGGGAAAAAAAAGAGAGAGAACATGGATTTCAGATAAGAATGATCCAGAAACCAAAGGAATTTGGAAAGGACTGTGTGGATGCAAATATAGAACTTGAAGGAAAGGAGGGGAACCAGCATTCCGGATGATGAACTGACTGAGTTTCAACAGATGTTTTTGCCAACATCTAAATAAGAAACCTCCATGGGGATGGTCAGTTGCCAATTGGAGAAAGGATGAGGGGACATCATCTCCTCCTGCCCTGACTGCACCCCTTTCCTATTTAGAGGCGTCATAGGTGAGAGCAGGAACATGATTACTTGTTGATGAAGGGATTTCTAGTGGCTGCTTCAGAAGAGACTCACATGACCTATTGGTTTCCTTGAACCTTTTGTTTGCTAACACAACTGCTAAACTTTGAGATGCAGTGGCACTGTAATTCAGTTCAGAAGCTTCTTTTAAAATGTGTATTGCAGGAACTTCCCTGGATGTCCAGTGGTTAAGGCTCTACTTCTACTGCAGGGGGCCACGGGTTCAATCACTGGTGGGGGTGTTAGGATTCCAAATGCTGCATGGCGAGGCCTAAAATAAATAAATAAGGGAGAAGATGCAATATATTCAGCACTGTGCCTGAATATAATACAATATAATATAAAATATAATACTATAATATAATCTATGTTGCCAATATTGTTTTATTGGCAATATAAATTTGTCAATAAAGCAGTAACTATAAATAACTATATATTGCAGGCACAAAAGTGACTTTTGGTCAAAATCTACTTCTCAAATTTTTTTGTTAATGCAAATCCCTTCTTCCTAAAAAGCAGACATTTTCTGTACCATCTCCTGGCACTTTCATTTGTTTTCTCCACTTCTCAGTAAGTCAGGGAACAGACTCCTGGGGAACTGATAACAGCGCAGTTGTGTCCTCTCTGGGGGAGGGGCACAGTTACCTCTGTTGGGCTTCCTCAGGGTCCAAGCTTGGGGCTCAGGAGTAGCCTCTAGGACCCTACCTGGATTGGCCTCACTGCCAATCACAGGGGTGAGTCCTCTATTCCCAAGGGGGTGCCGGTGGAAAAGGCCACAGGGATGTGACAGGCAGCCCGGGCGCTTCTCCTTCTGCACTGGCTCAGGGGAGAGAATCACCCAGATGACTACTCCATCTGCAGCTCACTGTCCCTGTGGGTGGGCCCCATAGCAGGGTCCATCCTTGGAGAAAGACAGTGATGGGAACCTATTTGCAGGGCAGGGACAGAGACAGACGTAGAAAACGGACATGTGGACACAGCAGGGGAAGGAGAGGGTGGGACGAGTTGAGAGAGGGGCACTGACATATATACACTACCGTGGGTAAAACAGATCACTAGCAGGAAGCAGCTGTATAGCACAGGGAGCTCAGCTCAGTGCTCTGTGATCACCTGGAAGGGTAGGATGGAGGCTTAGAAGGGGACCTGTGTATACCTGTGGCTGATTCTTGTTATTGTACAGCAGAAACCAACACAGCTTTGTAATTATCCTCCAATTAAAAAAAGAGATATTAATACTGTGCTAAAGCAGCTAGGCATGAACAGGCTTGAGGCCAGATTTCAATTTTCCCTCTGTCTGTCCTTTTCTCTGAGAAGTGTCCTTACTAGTTGAACTCCAGTGATCGATACAAAGGCTGGACAAACACCAGCTTCAGCCTGACTTGCTTTTCACAAGACCTGTTTTCTTGGCTCTGCACAGTTATTTTGTTCGTTTTGGGGTTTTTTTGTTTTGTTTTGTTTTAATTTCAAGGTCTTTTAAAAGGGTACGAACTCTCCAGGTCACTGCTAATCCCTAAATACATCCTTAACTATGCAGGCTACTTGGCTCATTCTTTGTCACTAACACCCCCGTGGGCTTTTGACCTTTCCCCGTCTGGTAAGCAGAAAATTCTCCTTAGTTAACAGAAGAGTCAGCTTTTGACACTGAAGTCTCAGGGGCCTTGAATAATGAAAGAAGGTGGATCACAGAAGAAACTAATAGTTTAGTCTATGAGATATTTTAAAAACCCAGCTAAGCCATTCCCATTCGTCTTGGTTCTGCCTTTTCTGTTGTGTACCTGGAGTTGGGGGAGCCCTCCAGAGACTCCTTACAGGGTGGTCAACTGCTGGATCATAAAACCCATGAGGTTCTGCTTTGTTTATGTCAACACAGATTGTGTCTTTCGTCTAAGTAGAGCTGATGTGGCCTCTGGGAAGAAAAGGCAGCCATTCTTTCAATGGATGCAATTTATTTTAGCCCACAAGTTCCACATGCTCTGGTGATTCATTCATCTTCCTTCTCCTCCTCACATTTTTCCTTCCTTCTTCTTCAACACCCAAATCCAAATGATGTATAACTGGAGCAGATCTTGGCTGGGCAAGAGTAGGAAACGTTGGCCATCTTTATGTTTTTCACCGCAAACTCCACATTAGATCTGAGTTTGCTAAAACATGTAAGGTTATTCTAGTCCCTTTGCTGTGTGTGAATGCTTAGTCGTGTCTGACTCTTTGTGACACCATGAACTGTAGCCCACCAGGCTCCTCTGTCCATAGTATTTCCCAGGCAAGAATACTGGAGTGGGTAGCCATTTTCTTCTCCAAGGGACCTTTCCAACCCAGGGGTTGAACCTGAGTCTCTTGCATCTCCTGCATTGGCAGGTGGATTCTTTACCACTGAGCCATTTGAGAAGTCCATATTCTAGTCCCTGGAGGTATGCTTAAAGTCACCAAGTAAGCATAGAGCATTTATTCTTGAAAGGAATGAAATTTGCTCAATGATAAGTCATTTAAAATTATACTAAAACCAGTAAGTGTGCAATGAAACAGAAAGCAAAATTTACTTTTTAAAAAGACAAAACACAGGATTATAAAGACATTTTCATTCTTGGTATAGGCTTCTTCCAAATGTTCCCCTAGATCCCATGGGAGTGTTTTAGATTTCCTTTGCTATTAGGAGTATCCGGGTGAAAGTTGGAGAAGCAGTGTGAGATTCTGGTAAATTCTTTTCTAAAACACAGTCTGCTTTTGTATCTGAGAGGAGTAGTTCTTTATTTCTGGGGTTCGTGGAATGAGAAATTATGTAGCCCTTGGCTGGACACTTTAAGTCTGTTCCTGGGCTTGCCAAAAAGGCCTGGGTTGAGTCACTAGACTGGACTTCGTATTCCCACTCTGAGACCACCGGGATTGTAAAACTTGCTGCTGAGTCTATTTCTTGTAAATAGCCCCATGTAGTCACGAATAAATAGTTTCGTTGTTATTGTTGGTTTGGGAGCCACCCCCCACCCCACACACACACAGTTATCCTGCTTATGTAGACTCATCAAGCATTGACATTCTTTCTGTTCTGCATTTGTTGGAAAGTAAATAGGCAGCAATAAAGCAATTTTATTATGCATGTTTTCTGCCTTGGGTGGCACCTGGAATTTGCTGACTTTGCTGAGCACAACTTAAAATTTAAAAGGCTCCTGTGCCTCACCTTATTCATGCCATGCAAGTCAGATGGAAAGCCAAATAATTAGAATAAGCAAGCTGCATGGGTCCTTTCTCCTGCTCTCAACTGACTCCGGACCCGCTGTGGAATTCCAGCAGCTCTTTCCCCCAACCTTCTAGCTGCTAATCTTCCATGACCAGATCTAAACAATCACCTTGCTTCCTCTCCCCATCTTAGACAATCAACAACTGAGCATATTACCTAGGACACTGTGGTACAAAAAATGTTGACAGCAGAGAACAAAACCCCTGGTAACCACTGATTTTCCAGAATATCCCATTCACTTTAGGTAGGTCTTCTTTGACTTTGAAAAGTGACTTTAAAACATTGAAGCTGATTTTTACAAGCATTATATAGACTCCGACTAATGCTAACCAAAAACACTTTGCGCAAACTGCCTCCCACTAACTTGTACCCAAAGGGGACGAGGTGAAACAGAATTGAAGAACAGAGGTAAACTCCAGAGGTATTGCTCTTTGTTTCAGTGACTCAACCCGGAAAGGAACCCTGTCTGAGATCCCACAAACTCCTGTTAACCTTTCTAGGCAAGATGCTAAATTGTTGTTTGACTTAGGGCAGAAACTCAGTATCATAACTTCCCAGTGATCCTGCCTTTTGGTAATGACCTCAACTTTTGGAAAAAGCAGCATGGTGTGGTGAACGAAGCCTCAGCATCAGACTCAGACCAGCCAAGGTTTAAATCCCACAGCCATCATTGCACCACTGGATATGTGACAAGTCCTCCCAGGCCTTTTTTTTTTCCTCTGCAAAATAAGAAATGATTTCAAGGATTTAATAAGGCAACAGATGAGACGAGGAAGCCCAGTGCTAGGCCCACACTCAATGTAAGCTTCCCTTCTTTTTTAAAACCAGATTGCTGACTATGAACATAAAGTAACTCCTCACCAAGAGCTGACTTTGGCCAAGGGTGCTGTTTTCTGCGAAGGGAACTCTTGGTGGCCCTTGGTTGTGACCGCTGATCCCACACATCTGGAAACTATGACAACTGTTTTGCTTTGAGCTCAGCTTGGCCCAAATGTAGCTCTATATAAAGCAGCTTCTATCCCTCAGTTTTTTTCCAACACATCATAGCTTGGCTTGAATTTGGGCAGAAGAGTGGGTGTCAAAAGAAATGCACGAGGTCTGGGAGGAATTCACATTCAACTAACAGTCACCCAGCCCTGGTTGGCCCCTGGAGTAGCTCTCTATAGTAACTGTCCACGGAGTAGTTCACTCAACACTCACAGGCGCCTAGTAGGAAGCTCTATAATTATGCCTATTTTGCGGATGTTTCAACTGAGGCTGGGATGTTAAGTGGCTTTCTTAAGGTCACAGAAATAATAAGGTTTGGGATAAGATCCCAGGCTTTTGGACCTGGTAAAGAAAGTAGGAGGACTTTCAGGGTTGGAAGATGAGCAGTGGCAGTGTCTACCCCTGCCAAAGTCTATTTTCAGTTGACACCACCTGCGACAACATCTGCTGGAGGTGAAGGTATTGGGAGGAACATCCCAGGTATTTTGCCTTGACCTTTAGAAACTCTGTACCCAGGCCCTCTGACCATTATGTCACATATTGACTAGGGCAGGTAGTGAGATCTGGCTAGTTAAACATGTCATGTAAAACAATATCTGATCAGTAATTTAAAAAACAATTTGTAAAACTCTGTCAGCATAATTTAATCTTTGGGGGTTTTTGTTTGTTTCATATTGACAATTCAGAAGTATTTAAAAAAAAGAAAAGAAATATTTTAAGCCCAACATTAATGTCATTTATTTAACTCAGCAAAAATTTATTACTCTACTTAATGTATGTCAAGCAATATTCTAGATGCTGGAGATAGAAAAACTCTTCGATTAAAACTCTTGAAAGTGCCCTTTCTTATAAATGATCAAATAGTGATAAACTGAGGGATTTTTTAAAAAAAGAATGCTAACATTGTCAGTTTTCTGGGGTTTTTTTTTAGCCATTTAAAGAAATACAGAGCAGTTCTTTTTTTAACCACCAGAGGCAACAATAGTTTATTTGAATTGTTTTTAATTATTTAGAAAGAAACACTCATTTTTTTAGTTTACGTGGAGGAGAAACACTGAAGATGTCCAGCCTTGGATCAGAAAAAAATAGCTGAGTCCTAGGCCTACAGAACAGTATTAGATGCAGTTCCCTTACAGGCTTACTTGATGAATTTGCTTTCTTTTCACCTGCAAAGCATCTATTTTCCTCTCACCCTTTGTTGTCGGGAGGCAATTTTGAGGCCCAATTCACTCTGCGTGGCCTCCTCCTGTGGCCAGTGCCCAGCAGAGTGTGGGTTTCAGCGCAGCCCCAGCTGGATGACAAACATTGAGAGCAATATGCTGCCAGAGGTTCTTAAAAAACAAAACAAAACAGAATACCAGGAAGCAGGCTGGCTGCTCCGCTCTCTCCAAATCAAAGTCTCCTGAATAGAATAATGACTGTTATTCAAGCGCAATTATAGAATTGAAAGCACACTTAGAACTGAAACACTGAAAGTAAGTCTTCTATTCGGATATTGCATTTCATATGTCAGCATATGCCAAATAAGTTAGTGATGTTTTTATTATTGTTGAGGGTAATGTCAGGAGACGAAGTCCTACGAATTTTCTACATAACTTTTTCCATGTTATCTGTTTTCCATTTACATCAAGTTGAACACGCGGTGTGACTTTTAATATTCTTTCTTCCTGTACATTTTATGCCAAGGGATCAAACTCAGTCTAATGTGCCCTCAGACCAAGCGGGTGTTTTTTTTTTGTTTTTTAATTTGTATGGAAAAGGAGAGAAGAAAAACCTCCAAATAAACCTATAAACCTGGTCCTATGAATGCTGACAAATGGCCTGGAAAGAGCAAGCGCCAGCACGTTTGAGGAGACCTCATGGTTACAGGCGGTTCCTGCCCACTCAGGTCTCAGCTCGAGGGAAGCGGGTACCAACCGAGGGAACTGTGACTGTAACGCAGGGCAGCTCTGGCAGATGGGGCGGGCTCAGCAGCAGGGTCGCCTGGGTACCACGAGAGAAGCAGCTGGGAAGGCTTGAGCCGAGGCCCCGCGCCCGCGGTCCTGGCGCAGGAGCCCGAGCGCCAGCGCGGCCGACCCAAGCGTTCAGTACCAACCGCCGCCGCCGCCGCACGATGGCTTCCGGCTTCAAGAAGCCCGCCGTGGCCTCCAGCAGCCAGAGAAGAAAGGCGGGGCCTAAGCCCGAACTCACGGAAGAGCAGAAGCAAGAAGTTCGCGAAGCCTTCGACCTCTTCGACGCCGACGGCAGCGGCACCATCGACGTGAAGGAGCTCAAGGTGGCCATGAGGGCGCTGGGCTTTGAACCCAGGAAGGAGGAGATGAAGAGGATGATCGCCGACGTGGACAAAGAAGGCACGGGCAAGATCAGCTTCAACGACTTCCTGGCCGTGATGACTCAGAAGATGGCCGAGAAGGACACCAAGGAGGAAATCCTGAAGGCGTTCAGGCTCTTTGATGACGACGAGACCGGGAAGATCTCTTTCAAAAACCTAAAGCGTGTGGCCAACGAGTTGGGAGAAAACCTCACGGATGAAGAGCTCCAGGAAATGATTGACGAAGCCGACCGAGATGGAGACGGAGAAGTGAACGAGGATGAGTTTCTTCGCATCATGAAAAAGACCAGCCTCTACTGAGTCCGTTTCTCCCGCAAGCACGCGTAGGGAAACTGAGTCATTGGCTGGCTTCCCTGCTTCTCGATTTGTGAAACCTGGAGTTAGAGGCCAGAGCCATCTTTCCTCTTACCCCCAGTTTGTCTAGATAGTACTATTTCCAAATCTCTAGCTCAATTATAGAATTTTCAAATGCTTTTAACACTGAGTTTTGGTTTTTCATTCCCAAGAGCGGACCTGGGTTAAATCAAGGGTCCTGAAACTTCTCTCCAGGCACCATTTGCCTTGCGTTGGTGGACACCCTTTAATCCGAAGGCGAGGTGGCTTCTTGACACAATTAGCCTTGGGTTTTTTTTTTTTTTTAATTTATTTTAACTGGTGTCTAATTACGATACAATATTGTAGTGGTTTTTGTCGTACATTGACATGAATCAGCCATGGGTTTACATGTGTTCCCCATCCTGAACCCCCCTCCTACCTCCCTCCCCACACAATTAGCATTGTGGTTCCCTTGTTGTTTCTTTGGTATTCTTAAATTATCTTGCTTCCTGTATTATTGCTTACATTCAAGTCGTTGTTCTCACAGGATGAGGTGAAGTCACCAACAGGCCATCCAGCCATTGATTATCACTTAACTGAATTCCTGGTTTGAAGGAAAACAGTGCAGCCACTTATGGGCTCAGAAAAGGTATTGTTCTAAAGGATACACTTGTCTTTGGCTGGTGGTAAATGGTGCAACTTGATTATCCTCTAGCTTCATCACAGGCAAATGACTCTTGATTTGCATGCACCTTACCTACTGTGGATTATCCAGGGCCACGATGTATTCTTGGGCTACAGAATAAAAAGAAAATTTACTATTGGCCCAAGCAACGTATGATTGCTTAAGAGATTAAGCTAACTAATGACTTTGTGTAAATATTTACAAATATAAGATCTGAGCTTAGGAAGTTGTTTAAAAAAATATAATAGACATTGAACTACTTATCTGTCTTTGAAAAGATAACTAGTGTCTCAGTTATTAGACCAGCTATACTATAACCTTAGTCATTTTATTACTGCTTTATTAGAAGCCACTGTCTACCTTCTAATTCTTAGAACATCTTGTTTCTTGATACTTAATCTTCCCTCTTGTAGTATATAGTTGATTCCCCAAAGTCTCGCGTATAAGTATTTCTCTGTGTTATAATCCCAAGAAACTATTCATTGTGACTTGTATTTGTGTTAATACTACTCGTTCTCTGTTATAAATTAAACCTTTCTTGTTTTGAAATAAGATACCTACCCTTTTGTACATCTGCAAATATGAAGTTAGAGAGAAGTTAAATAATATAACCGTGGGAAAATACAATAATCTGCTGAGATGGAGGACAAATGTTTTGATAATAGGCAATGAAACTACCAAAACAGGCAGGATATTTTGGTGACAACTTAACCTAAATTAAACCTTCATACAAAGTCCCATTAAAATAAATGCTGAAATTCTGGAAAATATGTCACTTGCTTTGCCAGCAATTTTACCCTTCAGAGGGCTTTTAATCAGGAAAACTACCACTCGGGGTTTAATTCTCATTAACAGGGACTAATTTGTCATAGCAGCAGGACTGGCTGACATGATGGGTATGTGGGCATTTACTGTGAGAAAGGATTTTGCTGAGATGGTTGGCACAGGGCAGAGGGACTCACCCAGACTGCAGATGCTAAGTGCAGGTTCAAGATCTTAGTGTGGATTCAGGTGCAGTTGGAGGGGATTCAGGTTAAGCTTGGGTCAAGCGTCAGTGGGACGGGCCTACTCTGAGGGTCAGGGGAGGAGTGTGGCATTCTGGGAAATAAGAGTTCCTTGCATTCTGGGAAACAAGAGTTCCTGGCATCCTGCTGACCAGTCTTGGCCCAAAGAAGTACATATGGATCAAGGTAGAAAAACCAGAAACAAAGTTGGCAGAAACTAGGAGAAAGGGTCAGGGTTTCAGCCAGCTGGACTGGGTTCAGTCTTGGCTCCCGGCCCAGCAGAGGACAGAAGTGAAAACCGGGAACTGGGGCTGAAGCCCAGTAATCAGGCTGCTCCAACACCGTGGGGTCAACTGTGGAGGCTGTAGCCTAGGACTTTAAGGGTTGGCTTAAGGACACGGTCCGTCCCACACACGGGAAGTAGTAATAGTAGTTGTAGTCGCTGTGTTGTGTCTGACTCTTTGCGACCGCATGGACTGTATGTAGCCCACTAGGTTCCTCTGTCCATGAAAGTCTCCAGGCAAGAATACTGGAGTGGGTAACCATTCCCGTCTCCAGGGGATCCTCCCAACCCAGGAATCGGACCCAGGTCTCCTGTATTGCGGGCAGATTCTTTACCATCTGAGCCATGAGGGAAGCACACACAGAAAGCGGGCTCCTTATTTCTGAATATTTCTGAGCCCCATTCACTGCTAAGGAAGAACCTCTCAATGGACTATTAGTCTTGCTTCTCAATAGGCTCATATTCTGGGGTATGGAGGGTAAAGTGGAGATAGGGAGACAACTACATTGACATTCAAATTTTTTAAATATTTACTTATTTTGCCTGCACTGGGTCTTAGATGCAGCATGTGAGAGCTAGTTCCCTGACCAGGGATGGAACCCAGTACCCCTGCATTGGGAGTGTGGGGTCTTACCCACTTACCCCTGGATCATGAAGGAAGTCCCAACATTTGAATTTTAAGAGAAGTAACTCATACATGTCTGGCTGGGTCAGACATATCCCAGTCTTTATATAAAACAGAACCCAGTTCAACAAAAATTTATAAATACCTTTTTGCAGATGAGTAAACACAGCTACAAATGTTGGGAAGAACTAAGAAAATAGTTTTCACTGGGTTATTACAAATGGTCCCAGTAAAGAAGCAGGAAGTATACCAAAGAAACTGTGCAGCAGGACTTCCTTGGTAGTAAAAGTACCCTTATCTATTGTAATAGATAATTTTATGTATCAATTGGCTTAGGTCACAGGGTGCCCTGGTGTTTGTTTAAACACTATGGTTGAGGCTTCCCTATGGTTCAGTGGCTAAGACTCTGTATTCCCAATGCAGGGGGCCCAGGTTCAATCCCTGGTCAGGGAACTAGATCCCACATGCCCCATCTAAAGATCCCATGAGCTGGAACTAAGACTTTGGCTACACACCAAATAAAAAAAAATTTTTTATAAAAGAAATTATGTAGGGAGCTCATTGATAAGCCCTTGCTTTCAAAAGTTAAATAACAGGTGAAAAGCAGACCATTTGGGCCAAGGATGAAAATATGAGAGTAACAAGGTTGTATTGCTATCATGAAAGCTAATGTCCCAGATGGGCAGAGGACAGTAAAGGGATTTTTTTTTCCCCTAAAGGCATCCTAGTTGTGTTTAAGATGAGAAGATTGAGGATGGGATTGGTCAAACTCTTTAAATTGTTGCAGGTTGGTTTCCACAGGAAGCCAACTCTGAGGTTTGTGTGTGCTTAGATGCCCAGTCATGTCTGACTCTTTGCTACCCAATGGACTGTAGTCTGCCAGGCTCCTCTGTCCATGGGGATTCTCCAGGCAAGAATACTGGAGTGGGCTGCCATGCCCTCCTTCAGGGGATCTTCCTGACCCAGGGATCGAACCCACATCTCCCACACTGCAGGCAGATTCTTTACCGTCTGAGCCACCAGGGAAGCATTTATTTTAGCGTGTTCTCTGGATCACTTGGGTAAGGGGAAAAGAAACTAAGACCCGGCAGAGGGAGAAATTGAGCTATGATGTGGTTGTAACAATGGTCTCAGCTGATCTCCCAAGGAACTCTGGAGCAAAGATGACCCTGCAGATGATCCAAATTATGATAAGGAAGTTGAGCCTTGAAGACTTGTCATTGGTTGACAGTCACTGGACCTGAGCTGTCCCTCGGAAGGGGATATGACCTTGAGCAAGGTGGCTCTCCTCAGCCAAAGGCAATCAGTCCCTGGGAAAGAGAAGTCAGTTGCAAACTCTTAGCTGTCAAGATTCCCAGCTCCTTGGGGATAACTTCAGTTCTGAGGGACAGGCCTGAGGGAAATGTGGGCAGGGCCTCACGCCTTCCACCACTTAGATCGCTCTTCCTCAGGAAACTTACAAAAGGAAATCTGGAGGGACGAACTACAGCCCCTATCACAGTGGCTGGCCTTGAGGCCACAAACAATGGTTATCACTCTCCCTGACGACCCAGTCTCAAGTCCCCTCACCCTCAGCACCTCTGTGACCTGGTGAGTTGCCTAACAGGAGGAGCCAATTCCTCATCCCTGAGGAGTCTGAGCCCCCAGTCTCAGGCTCTGGTTGCTGCACACGTCTCCCTGCCCTCAAAATTGAGCACAGGAGCCCCAAAAGACATTCAAGCGTATCACCTGGGTGCCAAGCATACTGTCCCCATGTTCTGCCCACAGCTGTGCACCCTCCTGATGACCAGGAGTAGTTACTCATGGTGGTGACACCTCCCCTAGACTGCTGCCCACTTGGCATGACTTAAATCATTTTTCTTCTCTCTTGGAGAACTTCTTTCCTACAAAGCCGGTCTATTGATAGTAGGTCTACTAACTTCAGTTTTTGCCTATCTGAGAAACGTCTTTATTTTTCCTCCACTTCTGAAGGATTGAGAGCTTCCCTGATGGCTCAGTTGGTAAAGAATCTGCCTGTAACGCAGGAGACCCGGGTTCTATCCCCAGGTTGGGAAGATCCCCTGGAGAAGGGCATGGCAACCCAGTCCAGTATTCTTGCCTGGAGAATTCCATGAACAGAGGAGCCTGGTGGGCTACAGTCCATGGGGTCTCAAGAGTTGGATATGACTGAGCGACTAACACTTTCACTTTCTAAAGGATTACTTTAGGGAAACCAGCATTCCAAGTTAATGGTGGCTTTTTTTTTTTTAACTTTCAGCACTTTAAATATTTCATTCCACTTTCTTCTTGCTTGCATGGTTTCTAAACAGAAGTCTGTATAATTCTTATCATGTTTTCCTACAAGTAAAGCCTTTTGCCCCCCCACCCCCACCTCTAGCCTGTTTTGGGAATTTGTTGGTGATTTTCTGCAGTTTTTTTTTTTTAATTTGATAATGAAAGACTTTAATTGTAATGTCATTGGCACATGCCATTTCTTTACAGGTTCATAACTTAAATTTACTAGATATTAAGAAATACTTGGACATTTCCAAACTAAATAGCAAACATTTAAAATACCATGGTGTTCAGCTGATATGTGTATTTATAAGTATAAAGGAGATTCATAAAAATGAAAACATTTTTCACAAATAGAGTCTGCAAATACATCCTATTTTATCGTTTATAGTAACATAGTATGGAACCTCATTCACCTGTGTATTTATTCATTAAAGTATATTGACCTACAACACTACTTTTTAAAAAATTATTTATTTATTTATTTTCGGCTGTGCTGGGTCTTCGTTGCTGTGTGGTCTTTTCTCTAGCTGTGTGGAGTGGGGGCTAGTCTCTAGTCGTGATGTGTGGGCTTCTCATTGCAGTGACTGCTCTCGTGGGGCACAGGCTGTAGGGCGCACACGCTTCCGTAGTTGTGCCTCTCAGGTTCTAGAGCACAGGCTCAGTAGTTGTGGCACAGGAGCTAGTTGCTCCACAGCATGTGGGATCTTCCCAACTCAGGGACTGAACCGGCGTCTCCTGCATAGACAGGCGGATTCTTTACCACTGAGCCACCAGGGAAGGCCAATTCCAGGTGTACAGCAGAATGACTCGATATTTTTATATATTACAAAAGGATCACCACTTCTACAGCTTGATAATCACATGTAGTTTTTGGTGTTGTTTGAGATTCCTGAACCTGTGGTTTCTGTCAGTAATTTTGGGAAGTTCGCAGTCATTATTACTTTCAATATTTCTTCCTTTCCTTTCTCTCTCTCTTTTCCTTTTGGTATTCCCTTTGTACATACATATGTTATTCCCTTCGTGACTGTCTCCCAGTTCTTACACATTCTGATCTTTTTCATTCTTTCTCCCCTTTACATTTCAGTTTTAGGTGTTTCTGCTGAATATCTTCAAGCTTACTGATTCTTCCCGTGGCGCCATAAGTGTATTAACGAGCCTCTGAAAAAGGCATTCTTCATTTCTGTATCAGTGTTTTTTATTTCTAGCATTTCCTTTTGACTCTTTTCTAGGGTTTCTATTTCCCTGCTCACATACACGTCTGTTGTTTCATAATGTCCACTTTTTCCATTAGGGCCCTTAGCATATCTATTATTTAAATGATAATTAATTTGGTTGTTGGTGACGAGCTTTTCTACAACCCTGCTGATTTTCTGTCCAGTTATTCTGACAGTTTGTTGAGAGAGGGACCGTGAAGTCTCCTATTATAATTGTGGATCTGTCTATTTCTCTTTTCAGCTCTGTTAGTTTTTGCCTCACATATTTCGCTGCTCTGTTGTTTGGTGCATAAACATGTACGGTTGCTGTGACTTCTCAGTGGATTGACTCTTTTACTCTCATATAATCTTTCTCCTGGTCTCTGATAGTTTTATGAACTCTGAAGTCTATTTTATCTGATATAAATTTAGTGCTTCTGCTTCCTTTGATTAATATTTGCAATATATATCATTTCCTATCCTTTTACTTTCAACTTGCCTATACCATTATATTTGGGTTGAATTTCTTGTAGACTGCATCTGGTTTTTAATCCGCTCTATCAATGTCTGTCTTTTAATCAGTTTATTTAGGCCCATACATTTAGTGTAGATCTGCTAATGACAAATTCTCTCTTTTTTTTTCTCCCCCTCTGAAAATGACTTCATTTCCCCCTTCATCCTGAAGGATACCTTCACTGGTTATAGGATTCTGGGTCATCAGTTCTTTTCTTTTGGCATTACGCTATCAAAATAAGGACTAAACTGAGATAAAAATGAATGTGTTCCCAGGCTATGTTCATAAAAGTGTGATTCACCTAATGAAGAAGGAGACATCTCTATGGTCTGGAGGACTCTGCTCACTTCTGGGAATTACATCTTAAAAGGAATTGAAGAGGGGACTTCCCTGGTGGTCCATTGGTTGAGACTCCGAACTCCCAATGCAGGGGTTGTGGGCTCGATCCCTGGTCAGGGAACTAGATCCATATAGAAGTTACCTCATGCAGCAACTAACTGGTGCAGCCAAATAAAACATTTTTAGAAGAGATAATACATGCATAGATAAACAACTACATTTAAAAAAAAGGAATTGAAAAAATCAAGGCCTATTGATATCAGTGGGATAAATATGGTGAGGGGATAAAAAACCACATCCTAAGAGAAATGGCATAAAAGAACTAAGGCTTCTGCTCCTGAAAAGAATATACTCCCAAAGAATAGGACCTCCAAAGAAAATAGGACTTGTTCCCCTGGGCTCCAAGGGGTTTCAGAGAGAAGGACTGGTAAAGGAAAGAGATTTAAATTTAGTACCAGAAAGACTTTTCAACAACCGGACCTGCACAAAATGGATTGCACTGCACAAAGATTATGTTCCTGTTGCAAAGGTGCGGAGCTTAGGGTTGGAGGAATATTTTACCAGGATGCCACATGTATTTCAAGCTATTGATGTTGCAATGCCTTCCCAGGCATCTCCATTTTCATATGGGTTTCTTGGATGTAAAATGAAATGGAATGTATCTATTCATTTTTATTGAAGTAGAGTTGATTTACAATATTGTGTTAGTTTCAGGAGTACAGCATAGTGTTCAGGTTTATTTCCAGATTACATCTGAAATGGAATGCTTTTAGATAGAGAAACTTTACACTTGGCAAACTTTATCTTTATTTTAACAACCAAACAAATTTATGTATCCTACATAAGAATATTTAGTGTACTTCAGTGGATGATGATACTTATAGAAAATGTCTGCCCTATTAGGATGTTGCGTGATACATTTATAATTCAAGTTGATGCTAAAAAGTGATAGGTGTGATTTTAACAGCAGCCAACACTTAAATAGCACTTACACTGTACCACCCACTGTTCTAGGAACTTCTACGTGTTCAATTATTATCTCCATTTTACAAAAGCAGAAATAGAGACAGGAAGAGATTAAGTAATTTCCACAAGGTTACTCAGCTAGTAAGTGATAAACCGAAGATTTGAATCCAGTCTCTATGACTCCTAAGTCTAGACTTAAAATTTATACCCTGCCCACCACCCTAATTTCTTAGTTTAATCAGCTTGTCAGGACCTGTCTGGTCTAATGTACATGTCTCCTCCCAGCATATTCTTCTGAAGAGTCTCAAGTGGCAAATCTAACTCCTCTGGACTGGGCGTAAGCTTTGGAAATAAACTCAAGTTATTTGTACTCAAGTCTGATGGACAGAGTGGTCGAAAAGCTGGATATTATCATTTGATGTTTAAAACTGTCAATGCCACTGAAATGATGAGCCTAATTTCTCTGAATGGTTTGTAAACTGGCTTTGAAATTCCTTCCAAAAGAGAAGTACAGACAAGGTGGTGACTGATGGATAGCATTGCTGGAATAGGTCTCTAATCACCTTGGCAACCCAGTGTTTTGAAAGAACAACACTCCCTGGGATATGTACATCTGGTGATGTTGTTATTTTCAAAGTTATACACTACACAGATGCATCCTTTGCTTTGTCAAAGAACTGTTCTTGCAAAGAAATAAAAAGGAGGGAGAAGGCACCAAGTAGGAGATTCCGATGCATTATGTACTTGCATAACACCACATCTTGATTAGGTGTCATTTGGGAGGAAGGAGAACGCCCCTGGCATCTCCAACGAAGTACAGAGTCTTAGGAAGCAATAGCTTCCTAGTGAGACAGATCAAGTTTGCAGTCCAGCACAGAGCCATTTCCTAGGTGGTTTGGCAGGAGGGGGTTGGGGGGCAGAGAGGGTTACTTCTCTGAGCCTTAGTATCTTAATCTGTAAAACAACATCTTATTAGGATGTTGTCAGAGTTAGAAATAACTTCTATAAAGGGATCTGACCCAATAAAGGAAACATGTTAAAAATAAAAAGAAATCAAGTGTACTCAAAAAGACAAAGTAGATGAGTGAGAACATCTTCCTCACGTACAGAGCGGAATAACCTCTAAACAACGCTGTCAAAAATAAACACAGGGCTTCCTTGGTGGCCCAGCAGTTAACACTTCTGACATCCATCATAGAGGGTGCAGGTTTGATCCCTGGTGGGGGAACTAAGATCCCACATGCTGCGCTGTGTGGCCAATTAGTAAATTAACAAATAACATTTTTTAATTTAAAAAGGTCAACTCACCTGTTGATTCTTGGATCACCTTCCCAGGACCGCTGAGAGGAAGTTTGGGTCCCAGTGTAGGGAAATATTTTTAAATTTTATGGCTCCTTAGCATGGGTAGGCTTGATATTTCCGTTGGCTCCCCCTCTCTCTTGCTCCTTCTCTCACGGACTGTAGCCCTTCGGGCTAAATACTGGAGTGGGTTGTCATTCCCTTCTCCAGGGGTATCTTCCTGACTCAAGGATCAAACCTGTGTCTCTTGCTTCCTGTGCATTGGCAAGCAGGTTCTTTACCACTAGTGCCACTGGGAAAGCCAAATAAAATTTTTAAAATTAAAAAAAACAAACTCACCTATAGCTTCTTGATTCACCCCCCAGCACCACTGAGAAGAAGTTTGGGACCCAATGTAGGGGAAATATTTTCCAATTTCTTGGCTCCTTAGCTCAGGTAGGCTTGCCATTCCTGTTGGCTTCCCTGTTCTCTCACTCCCTCCTGCATCACCAGGAGTGTGTGAACCTGGGCGCCCCAGGTCCAGGGGCAGAAACTGGCTACTAGGAGCCGCCTCCAGGTGTGCAGGGTGTACCTCCAGCCAGTGCAGCCAGCGGGCGAGTTGGGGCTGAATACCAGCCAAGACCTGCTCCTTAAACCCAGCGCCTGGCACAGGGAGCAGCTGCCCACAAGTACCTTTAACTTGGCACATGAGACTGCCTGCTTTTTTTCTGTTTTCTCCCCAATCGGCTTTACCTGCCTCCCCCCCTTTTTTTTTCTTAATTTGCACAATGCATTGAATATGTCATTCATGGCCCGCCACCAGAAGAGTTTTTTTGTTTGTTTTTCTTTTCTTAACTGAGTTAGGTGGCCAAGTTTGAAAAGTCAGGGATTTCACGCAAGAATCTGCATGTCTAGCTTCTTTTGGAAAATGGGATGTTCTTTCCACCACAGTAGGCCCATATTCTTTCCTGACAACACTTTAGCTGAAGCCAGATGGCCTCTGCTCGCTGCAGACCTAAGCGGCTGGTTTTTCCACAGGCCCCCGGGAGCCTGTTAGGTTTCCCATGCCCAGGGCTGGGGGAGGGTGGGAGGGTGGTGGTGGGGAGGGTAAAGTTCTGTGCCAACTGATCCGATTTCCAGCTAGTGGCATAGATGCCTCCAGGGGGCAGCACATGCATACACATGAGTGACAGGTGAAGGGCAGCATCCTTTACAATACAGACATTTCTCTGCGTCTGGACGGAGATCCAGAGAAACCCACTCTCTGGTCAGGCAAACCCCGGAGACCTGCGGTCTCTGCGGCATGGACAGAATAAAGCCACCCTCTGGTCTTGCCCAGGGACGTGGAGACACTGGCGGCTGCTTCAGAAGCTGCCAGCAAAACTCAGACCACCTTCTGGGCTATTCCAGTACGTTTCTTCTCTTGGTGGAGGTAGCTGGCAGGATAAAACCCTTCCCTACAAAACCATCGGGGGAAAAACCCAGGCAGCCAAAGAGTCACTCGGACACGTCTGTATCAGTGCTGGGCAAAATATGGGTAAATGGGTTACACCCAACTGGGTAAATTCAGCATTGGAGGAGGGGACCCAGTGATTTCAATCCATGTTCCTGCTGAGCCCTGGTTAATGATGTTAATGAAATGAAGAGCTGCACACACTATTTATGGCCAGATTAAGCTGATTACCCTAGCTTAGCCTACTTTCAATGTGCAGATCTCACCAGGGGAGGACGCACGTCTCTGTTACTTGTTTTTCTCTCCCTGGGACTTTTCCCTGGACATTGAAAACAGGAATCCTGATAAGACCATTTTTTCACTTGTCTCATTCGAGAATAGGATTTTCAAACTCCCCTTGCAACATTGATGAAACTCCCTTGGTCCCTGGCAGGGAGGTGGGAAATTTCCAAAAATAGTCAGCCGCACAATTACTAGGAGAGCTGAGAAGTTGATACCTAATAAAGATGCCATAAGTAAAGAATGATGAGCCACCATAAGAAATGACTCGCTAGAGAAGGACACGTTGGAATGTGGGATAGTAAAAATCACTTAAACTTTGCATGACCTTGAAGAAAGTCACAGCGACGTTCTGCCAGGTCACTGGGACGCTGGGTTGAGATACAACTGTTTCCTTACTATCTAGTCGGCTGAATTTAGACACACTGTGAGCCTTCCACCTTGGACAGCCTGGAGTCTCCCTCGAATCTCAAGGGCTGTCTGAGTTCCTCCCTGCACTTTACAACTATTAGGCAGGAGCAGTTAATCAGACTATTAATTCCGTGGAAGCATCTCGCTTGTAGCAATGGGGAGGGGCATGCCTCTTTGATAATTTAGAACAGTGCTGAGCAGGAGGGTCAGATCTCCTGGGGTGATGTCACGAATTGAAAAAGTGACTGTGGCACTGGGCTCCTCTACAGTTTTCTACAGCTGGTCCAGATTTTCCATGGGCTCACCTTTAAATTAAAAGAATTTCTGCACTTTCAAGAATTTGAAAACAAAGCCATGTGTGAGAATATGAGACCCGCTCCTATGCCCTTTTAAGAAATAGGTTGCATTCCTTTTTCTGCACTTAAAAAAAAAAAAAGCACCTCCTCTTTTTTTTTTTCAGAATGCCATATATGTAAATGATCCCCAATGAATCTTTAACATGTGCCCATCTTGTTTTGATTTTACTAAACTTTAAAAATATGCCCATTGTTCCCTTTTAAAAGCTCTTGGCAACATTTTCAGAAATGGAGCTATATGAGTAAATTAGCAAATGAATAGAATTAGCAAGTACCATTTAGCAAACACTCATGATACAAATACGTCTACAATAGAGAAAAAGCATCGCCATAGATCTTATAAGGCTATATAAGGTTTCTTACCTAACTTCATTCTTAATTAGCAAAATCCCATGAAATTATATATAGAGATGGAAAATAATAAGGTCACTGGAATAGTATTTTTACATACCTTTCAGTGATTTTGATTCTGTTTTTAAAGGAATTGTGTGATGTAGTAGTACTAGTGGTAAAGAGTCTTCCTGCCAATGCAAGGAGCGTAGGAGATGTAGGTTCGATTCCTGGGTTGGAAAGATCTCCTAGAGAAGGAAATGGCAACCCACTCCAGTATTCTTGCCTGAAAAATTCCATGGACAGAGGAGCCTGGCAAGCTACAGTCCATGGCGTTGCAAAGATCTGGACATGACTGAGCACGCATGAAGGCACTCATGCCCAGGAGTGGGATTGCTCAATGATAGTGGAAAGAACAAAAAGAGATGGGTGAGAAAGAATTTTCTCTCTTTACCTTCACCGTTCTGTGATATTGGGCAAATTACTCTTTTTATTTAACCACAAAGTGGAGTTGGTAATACTCATATCATAGGATTGAAAGAATTAAATGAAATTCTATGTAAAATGTCTAATAGGCTGACTGACACAGTGGAAGATGCTCAGTTAAGATAACTCTCAGGGACACGGGTTCAATCCCTGCTCCAGAAGGGTTCCATATGCTGTGGAGCAGCTAAGTTCCTAGGCCACAACCACTGAGCTCATGCTCTAGAGCCTGTGCTCTTCAACAAGAGAAGTCACCGCAATGAGAAGCCCAGGCGCCACTGGAGACTAGCCCCCACTTGCCAAAATCGGAGAAGGCCCACATGCGGCAACAAAGGCCCAGCTCAGTTAAAAATTTAAAAAAAAAAAAAAAAAGATAACCCTTGGGACTTCCCTGGTAGTGGAGTGGTTAAGACTTTGTGCTTCTAAGGCAAGGGATGCGAATTTGATCCCCTATCAGGAAACTAAGATCCCACATGCAGCACAGCAAAAAAAAAGAAAAGAAAAGGTAAAAAAAGAAAAGGTAACTCGTTATTTGTAGTTTTTTCAAATGATAGTGACTTAAGTTGCCTAAATAATTTTTTTAAACTTTAGAAGTACTTGATTTTTCAAGTAATTTAAACGATGTGGTGATGATCATTTTGTAATATATAGAAAGATCAAATCACTAGGCAGTGATTTGCGAACTAACATAGCATTGTAGGTCAAATATACTTTAAAAGCAGGCTCAAAGAAAAAGAGATCAGATTTGTGGGGACCAGAGGTGAAGCTGGGGGTGGAGGAGTTGGATGAAGACCATCAAAAGGCACAAACTTCCAATTATCAAATAAATAAGTACTAGGAATGTAATGTGTGTGTGTGTGCTCAGCTGCTCAGTTATGTCCAACTCTATGACCCCATGGACTATAGCCCTCCAGGCTCCTCTGTCCGTGGAATTTTCCAGGCAAGCATACTGGATTGGGTTGCCATTTCCTTTTCCGGGGAATATTCCCAACCCAGGGATCAAAACCCTGTCTCCTGCATTGCAGGTGGGTTCTTTACCACTGAGCCACCCAGGAAACAGGGATGTAATGTACAACATAATAAATATAATTAACACTGCTGTATGTTATATATGAAAGTTATTAAGAGAGTAAATCCTAAGAGTTCTCATCAAGAGGAAAATTTTTTTCTATATCTTTAATTTTGTGTCTATATAAGATGATATATTTTAACTAAACCTCTTATGGAAATCATTACTTCTTGTAATAATGATGTATGTAAGTCAAACCATTATACTGTATATTTAAAACATACACAGTGCTGTATTCAATTATATCCCAGTAAAACTGACAGGAAAAAAGATATAATTCACTTACCACATAATTCCTTCATTTAAAATATACCCCCCAAATTATTTAAGTGATTTATTTTTAGCACCAAAAATATCAGTGACATTTTTGTCGCTATCAGAAAATTAGCATAATGTCACAGTTATAAAAATGAATAATGATTTAAAGCATAATCATTCATTAAATTATGTCCCCAGTGTCACATCACATGGGCAAACCTTAATTTTGGTGACTAGCTTATCTATTCCTCTTATTTGCAAACTATGTAGAGGCCTGTTATCACTCACATGTTATTACTATATGTACAGTAGTCAGATTTTTAAAAACATTTTTTTGATGTGGACCATTTTTAAAGTCTTTATCGAATTTGTTATAGTATTGCTTCTGTTTTATGTTTTGGTTTTATGGCTGCGAGGTATGTGGGATCTTAGCTCCCCAACCAGACATTGAACCTGCATTCGCTGCATTGGAAGGCGAAACTTTAACCACTAGACCTCCAGGCAAGTCCCCAGTTGAATTTTTTTTTTTTTTTTTAATTTGCTTCAGTAGCTCTCGCCTTTCCCTTGAAGATTCAAGGCAATCCATCTGTCTTTTTTTTTTTCCCTGAAAAATCTCTCATAAATTATAAATACTTTACACTGGCTAAATCTTTTCTGTACTTCCATATAGGACATATAAATCAGTATCTATATGAAGTTTCTCACTAACAAAAGGAGTTTATTTGGTTCCAGAACCAGGCAGTTTTATTGCATATTGAGTTTCCATGGTTCAGCCAAAAGTCTGAGGATAAAGACTTGCTACAAAAAGTCTTGACTAGTTCTCAACCACTTTCTCATTTGGTAAATAAATACAAAAGTTAGAAAGAGCCACTGGTACAATCATTGTGAGTGCATATTCCTCCCCTAGAATATTTGAACAAGAGACTTGCAGTTTACAGAGAAAGCTGGCCAGGTGTTTAGAACTATATCCAGAAACCTGAGCAAATTAGTGGAAAGACAGGCTTGTTATTTCTATAAATACGCTAGAGTACATTTTGATTTTACACCTGAGGAACTAATTAGATTAAGTTTGTTTGTAAGGTTTGGGGTTAAGAAAATACTGTCAGTGAAGGGTTTTTCTTAGGACTTCTTAATTAATTCATCTGCAAAGTTACCAGATCCCAGTCAAAGAAGATTTGAAGTTTTGCAAAACTCAAGATAACTCAAAGAGCTAAAACAGCTTTATCATCTCTAAATAAAGCCTTGGTGAAGCTGTATCCTGAGGAATCAAAATCTACATTTTCTAATTTTAAAAATATGTGTTTATTTATTTGTGCTGCGTCTTAGGAGCATCACGTGGGATCTTTAGTTGTGGAATGTGGGATTTTCTTTTTTTTTTAAGTTAAGCAATGTGAACTCTTAGTTGCAGCATCTGGGATCTGGTTCCCTTACCAAGGATCGAACCCGGGCCCCCTGCATTGGCAGTATGGAGTCTCAGCCACTGGACCAGCAGAGAAGTCCAAAAATCTACATTTTAAAATTAACCCTAATTGTAAGGTGATCAACTGTCCCAGGTGACCAGAGGCAGAAGATTTCTCAGGCTAAAGGATTTCAGTGCTGTATCCAGTACTGTTCAGTTCAGTCCAGTCACTCAGTCGTGTCCGGCTCTTTTTGACCCCATGGACTGCAGCACGCTAGGCTTCCCTGTCCATCACCAACTCCGGAGCTTGCAGTATCCAGTACAGTCACAGGCAAACCAGGACAGTTGGTCACCCTACCCTATGGTCTGATATATATCAGTAGATATAATACCTGGATGCTTTCATGCCTCAAAAATCTACCTGGCTGGCCTGACTCTATAAGCTTTTATTCATAATTGCCTATTTGGCACCAGGATCTGAAGACAATATTACATTGTTACTAGATAAGCATCACTAATTGAAATATTCTGTGGTTCTCATGCTTTGTGTCTCATGCTAATAGCCCCACATGGATACTTCTATATCCATGTTCATGTTGCTTTAGACATGTAGCAATTAGACTGAACTCAGCAAAGCAAGACGACAAAAATTAACTTTTCCAGTGGATTCTGTCTTGATTGTGCTGTTATCATCTAAGTTAGATATGATATCAAGAAATGTATAAAAACAGTTCTATATGAAAGTAGATTGTAAACAGTTTGCCTGCCTTTCTGCCTACCTTCCTACAAATATTAAGTTAAATGTAGTACATGCCCTGAAGTTGTAATTCACTTCCACAAGGATTTATTGAATGATTTTCCTGGGCCAGGCCCTATGCTAGGTGCTGGAATTCCAAGAATGAATGAGAGGGCTTCCCCAAGTGGTGCAGTAGGTGAGAATCTACTCGCCAATGCAGGGGACACAGGTTCGATCCCTGGTCTGGGAAGATTCCACCTGCCTCAGAGCAACAAGTCCTATGAGCCACAACTACTGAACCCAAGCTCTGGAGCCCACAGCTTCTGAAGCCTGCATGCCTAGAGCCTGTGCTCCCCAACAAGAGAAGCCGGAGCACCACAATGAAGTGTAGTCCCCACTTGCCACAACTAGAGAAAGCCTGTATGCACCAGCAAAGATCCAGCACAACGGAAAATAAATAAATGCATAAGAATGAATGAGAAATAGTTCTGCCCTCAGGAACATTCTATCCAATGGAAAGGGAAACGTGCATTGGTTGCTCTTGATTTGCCACCATCTCCCCCTGATCCATTCTCTTCCTCTCTCTGCCTTGCTCCATAATTCAAAGATTGTTGTTCTCTATTAGCTGCATCTCAGGGGCTGTCTGGCTCTGTGGATTCTGATTGAGTTCAGCCAGTGGGAGGCGCTGTTTTGGCCTGAAGCTCTGGCCATTTCTCTGTGATGGTAACTGTCCTGCAAGCTTCCAGTGCTCACAGGGCTCCCATAACCAATCATCAGTTTCCTCACCCCCACCGACTTCTGTGACTAGTCCCTTCATAAAGTTAGTTTCATGATTTCATCTGAGTGTGTCTTCTGTTTTCTGTGCAAACTGTGACTGATTCAACAGGTAAATAAACTATTGAAATAAAGGAAGGTAAGTGAAGCAATAGAGGTATACACACAGGTAGAGTGATGTGATACAGAAGGGCACATTCAAGAGGGTCCAGAGAATGGGAATAAGTAAATGTTTCTTGGTCTGAACACTAAAGGTTAAGTAATACTTGGGAGAAAGACCCGGAAGGGGCAATGTCTAGCATGGAGAGAAAACTAACTAGGATATATTCATGCAACTGTTAGCCAGTTGGAGCACTAATATATGGAAGGAAGCAGAGGGAGATAATGTGGAAAGACAGACCGGGGTCAGGCAATGTAAGGATGCTAAGCAATTCTGTTCATCACACACACATACACACACACACACACTCTCTCTCTCTCTCTCTCTCTCTCTCTCTGCCAAACACTATGGGAGGTACTTGAGATTCATTACACAATAAATAAAACAACAATCCATGCTCTTAGGAGAACTAAAACAGGGCAGCAGTAGAGATATAGAGGAGGGACAAATATTCAATACACAGAAAATTAAAAAGGAAGACAATGCCCAGGACAGTGGAGATAAGTCCTAAATAATTTTTTAATTTTTATTTTTGAAATAATTATAGGTTCACAGGAGGTTCCAAAAATGTATAGGATGTACCATGTACCCCTCAGTCAGCCTCCCCAGTATTTACATCTGATAATTATTATAGTACAATATAGAAACCAAGAAGTTGTCATTAACATAATTCAGTGTCTTCAAGTTTCATCAGTTATATACACTCGTGTGCATGTTTGTGTCTCTATGTAGTTTTATCATATGTGTAACATAGCCACACATATGAAACAAACTCAAAACATCATGCTACCTCCTGAGAGCCCCCTCCATCTGCCATCCCTAACTCCTGAAAATTACTGGTCTGTTCTTCACCTATAACTGGCATCTCATGAATGCTACATAAATGGAATCATGTGGTGTGGGTCCTTTGGGGATTGACTATTTTTCACTCAGCATAATTTATTTACTTACAGCTCATCCAAGTTGCATGCGTCAATATTCCACTACTCTTTTTTTGCTCAGTAATATTCCATGTCATGGATGTACCAGTGTTTGTTCAACCCATTGAACCCACTGAAAGACACAGGGATAGTTTCCAGTTTGGTATTATTATGAACAAAGCTGCTATGAACAATTGTGTGCAACCTAGATGCTTTTTGAGTGAATGAATTTGAGAGAATGGTATGCTGTGACCAGCTGGAGGGGATGAAGCTTGGCATTGTTAGTGAAAAATGAGCCCCAATGTACATGCAGCCACCAAGCACTACAAAAAGGGTTTCTTTTGTTTCATCTGTGTATGTTATTATACATATGTGTGTGTGTGTATATATATATATATATATATATATATATAAAATATATATATATTTTTGAAAGTGAAAGTCGATCAGTCATATCCGACTCTTTGTGACCCCATGGAATATACAGTCCATGGAATTCTCCAGGCCAGAATACTGGAGTAAGTAGCCTATCCCTTTCCAGGAGATCTTCCCAATCCAGGGATCAAACCCAGGTCTCCTGCATTGCAGGCAGATTCTTTACCAACTAAGCTATCAGGGAACCCTCCTATATATACTTTATTAATAATCAAATGGTATCTTTAAAATACAACAATTCAAGATAAACAAACTGTGAATTTAAAACTCTAAAGTAAAACTTGACAACATCTTTATGTTATCAAGACCCAACAGTGCTCAATAGAATCATTTTAAATATTTAAGTAAATTTTAAATGGTCTTTGTTGTGGTCTGGCACTTTTAAAATTCTGATGTTTTAAAAATTCTGTTTTGTTAGTTGTTCAAGCTCCTGTTCTTTTCTTAACTATTTATTTATTTGGTTGTGCTGCGTCTTAGTTGCGGGATGCAGAGTTTTGGTTGTAGCATGCAAACGAAGCATGAGAACTCTTAATTATGGGATGCGAGAATCTAGTTTTCTGACCAGGAATCAAACCCTGGGCCCCCTGCATTGGGAGCACAGAGTCTTAGCCACTGGACCACCAGGGAAGTCCTTCAAGGTCCTCTTCTGTAGTGTCCTATTATTATGAAACCCAGTTGTATCAATGCTCCCCAAAGAGTTTTAAAATAAGTTTTGATTTGAAGAAAAGAGCATTCTACATATAGAAAGTTCAAAAATAAAAAATGATGAAGGACACATTTCAGGAAAACATGCATAATATTTTACATCACCTATTTCACAATAATTCCAGGATAGTTTCTTTTACTTTTCTTCTAATTTTTTAAAAGGCTACTTTTTAATAAATTTACACATAACCCAGAAATATTCCCTAGTCTTTTTGCCTTCCAGCATCACACTTTTCTTTGATAGTCAAATAAGGATAATTCATCCTGGCAAGTCTGTTGCCTCCTTTCAGATAAAAATCTGGCAATAACTCAAAGAGCACTCATAATGGCTCCCAATCTATCTGTAAGATACATGTATAATTTCATGGCCCAATTTTAATATTTTAGTTGTGTTGTCTTCTTCTTCCAAAAATTTACAGTCAGTACACAGGAAGAGTTCCTTTTTTTTTTTTTGTATAGAAAAAGGTAACAAGCTCAGGTAACAAGTCAAGTGATTTATTGTATTACTTATATGTTCCTGCTTGTACTTTATTATTTAATTTGTTCTTGGGATTACTTTGGCAACTATGGATCAGAAGACGAGGTTGAAATGTACTATTTAATTGATACAATGATTTATTCCTCCACAGATCATTAGCATAGGCTATATCCATGCTGGTATGCTAGGTCACCTCAGTCATGTCCAACTCTTTGCGACCCCATGCACTGAAGCCTGCCAGGCTCCTCTGTCCATGGAATTTTCCAGGTAAGAATACTGGAGTGGGTTGCCATGCTCACCTCCAGGGGATCTTTCTGAACCAGGGATCAAACCTGTGTCTCCTGCAGCTCCTGAATTGCAAGAGGATTCTTTACCACTGAGTCACGAGGGAAGCCCAGCATAGGCTATAGCTGTACCCAAATAGTATGATATTTTGCCCATCCTGTTGCCATGGAGATCAAGAACCAAATTAAAACATATTTCCCAGGGTCATAGTAATACAGTCAGAATTTAAAGAAAAACTTGCCTTTCAATTACGTATAATTTTGCTCATTTGCTCTGATTTGGTCTGCTGATCTCTCCATGTTTTGTTCTTCAGTTGCTAAGTCCTGTCTGACTCTTTGTGATCCCATGGACTGCAGTACAGCAGGCTTCTTTATCCTTCATCATCACCCAGAGTTTGCTCAAACTCATGTCCATTGAGTCAGTGGTGCCATCCAACCATCTCGTCCTCTGCCGCCTTCTACATGCTTTAACTTATCACTAATAAAGTCTCTCGAGCCAGGAACTCACATGAGTTTTGACATTCCATGAACCCAGATACGACACATAGTCTGGCAGTCTGCTAGGGTTGGCTCCTGGATGGAAGAAGAGAGCAAAGTCTGGGATAATTCCCAAACATCTGGATCTGGTGACAGGGAGCCCATGGTAAGGCGAGCTTGAGAAGAAAAAGCTGGATTAGGGACTGTTGAGTCTGAAATCCCACTGGGCCACACGATTCAAGAGGCAGCCAGTAGAAGGCTGCCTATGAGTGTTTGAGCTTACAGGTCACATCAGACAAACAAAGTGGCCTGACATTTTCAGCAAAAAGAAAATCCTGGGAAATATAAACATGTAAGGCCAGGACAGAAGGAGAGGGATGGGAAAAAGACCAGGCAGGTTTCTAATGTTTGATAATATGCCTGGTACACAGCTGACACTCTGAAAGTTCTGCAAAAGAGGTGAAGACAGAACTCAGCCATGGGGGCCTAGAGTGGGTTAGCTGGACTCAGCCCATTCTTTGTTGTTCAGTTGCTAGGTTTCGTCCAACTCTTTGCACCTCTATGGACTGTAGCACACAAGACTCCTCTGTCTTCCATTATCTCCAGGAGTTTGCTCAAGTTCATGTCCATTGAGTCAGTGATGCCATCAGCTCTTCACATCAAGCATTAAAGCTTCAGTTTTAGCATCAGTCCTTCCAATGAATATTCAGGGTTGATTTCCTTTAGGACTGATGGTTTGATCTCCTTGTAGTCCTTGGGACTCTCGAGAGTCTTCTCCAGCACTGCAATTGGAAAGCATCAATTCTTCAGCACTCACATCCATACATGACTTTATGGTCCAACTCTCACATCCATACATGACTACTGGAAAAACCATAATTAAATCTATATGGTGCTGGTCTGTACAGATAAATTCTGATTTTATGATGAGGTTAAATGGGATGTAATTTCTTCACCTTATATTCAAGGTGGATGTTTTTCATGAAAGATTTTGAAATCAGGATTCAGTGCCTACTCTTGCTGCCTATGTAATATGAGCCTAAAATAATCATTTTGGTTTAGTCTGAATTTTTAAAAGAGGCTGTCGGTCAGCCTTCCAGTTACATTGTCTCTAAAGTTTGATAAATCATTTTCATTCGTATTAACTGATTTGATCTGTTCAGCAACTCTATATGGGCGATAAAGTGGCTGTAATGTGCTATGTTACAGATTGACTCAAACTATGTTGAAGCTTGATGAGAATAAATAAATAAGAATCACAGAAACTAAGACCTGGAAGTACTAGTTGAGAATATTTCTTTCAATAATTTCTCATTTTTGGATGAGGACACAGTGAAATCCAGAGCCCACAGTGGTGAGGATTTTGATGGTACCTAATTCCTTTTTTTTAAAACACTTCTTTTTCAATGGCTAACTCTTATTTATTTATTTATTTATTTTTGGCTGTGCTGGGTCTTCGTTGCTAGGCAGGCTTTCTCTAGTTGTGGGGAGCAGGGACTACTTTCTAGTTGTAGTGCACGGGCTCCTTATTGTAGTGGCTTCTTTCGTTGTGGAGCGCCGGCTCTAGGATAAGAGGACTTCAGTACTTGGGGCACCTGGGCTTAGTTGCTCCAGGGCATGTGGAATCTTCCTGGACCAGGGATCCAACCGGTGTCCCCTGCATTCGAAGGCAGATTAACTACGCATGCCAGTTGGAGGGTTGGTGGTCCTCACTAGTCTTAACCAGCTCTCTCCAACTGGACACAGCTGACTTCATGTCCCTGGAGAAAAACTTGGGCAAACATCTTACTGCTTAACCACTGGACCACCATGGAAGCCCCTGGAACCTGGTTCTTAAATTAGTGAACTTTATACTTCACCACTTGTCCTGTTAGTGAGCTAGCCAACATTTGTCCACAAAGAGGGCAAATTTTTAAAAAAACGATTTACATTCCATGTCGAAGCTGTTGTTTTTTATGTGAATTATAATCTTTGTTTATTACACGGATGACTGAATAAGGGAAGATAATGAGGAAAGCAAAGGAGGGAGGAAGGAAGGAAAGAAGAGAGGGAAGGAAAGAAATAGAGCTAGTGAATTTAATTATTACTGTTGTTGCCGAACCAAGTTCATTTCTCCTGACATTCACACAAGCCAAAGCAGTCAAGTGAGAAGATGGGAGAACAACTCCTAGATCAGCTCCCTTTTGGGGAGCAATGGTCTTGGGGTTTCAGGGGGATAAAGGATAAAGAAACAGGATGGTCTGAGGAGGCGGGGAACCGAGGAATCATGAGGAA
Source organism: Antilocapra americana (assembly GCA_007570785.1). Lineage (NCBI taxonomy): Eukaryota > Metazoa > Chordata > Mammalia > Artiodactyla > Antilocapridae > Antilocapra > Antilocapra americana. The sequence continues at coordinate 32,896,321 of ML662445.1, forward strand.
AGGTGCTTGGGGAAAGGTGTGAGAATTATTACTGTCCTGTGAAGGCCTCAGCACATTAAAAAATGGAGGCGCTTAGCATGACCCGAGGGTGGAATTTTTGGCCCTCTGCCATCAAAAGGTCACCAATGGACACTCACGCATGCCAGTTAGAGGGTTGGTGGTCCTAACGAGTCTTAACTGCTGTCTCCAACTGGACTTAGCTGACTCCGAGTCCCTGGGAAACAACTTGGGCAAACATCTTACTGCTTAGGCTGCGTGCTACTTGGAGGACGTGCAAGTCTTAAAAAGACCTTGATTCGTGAAGGCAGGTGAAGTGGATTTAACTAATGATTACCCATGATTTCATTGTTGTTTAACCACTAAGTCATATCCACTCCTGCTAGGCTTCACGACTCCAGGGACCTCTGGCATTGTATCCTGGATCTGGGCTCCACAGAGGAATCAGCACGGATGTCACAGGCTTCTCAGCCTGGTCTCTGCCAAATAGGTACCCAAAGGGAAGCCCAGAAGTTGTCTGGCTGTGCCAGAGGCAGTGGGCCTGTCTAACCAGGGAGGACATAGTAGCAGGTTCATCACAGGCACACATGGAAGATGCTCTGTCCAAGCCTGACCTGTTCAAGTCCATCTGTTTTTGTTGTCCTTGATTAAGATTAACTTGCTTCTAGGTCTCCTTAGTTACCAAGCTTTGCATGCTGTGTGCTGAGTTGCTTCAGTTGTGTCTAACTCTTTGCAATCTTGTGGACTGTAGACTGCCAGGCTCCTCTGTCCATGGGATTCTCTAGGCAAGAATACTGGAGTGGGTTGCCATGCCCTCCTCCAGGGGATCTTCCCAACCCAGAGATCCAACCTACGCCTCTTGTGTTTCATGCCCTGGCAAGCAAGTTCTTTACCACTAGTGCCACCTGGGAAAGTTACCAACCTACTAGTTATTAATATAATATTTTACACCCCACTTAAATCTTGAACATAGTGATGTCATAATTATGAAAGTAACCAGATTCGCATGAAGTGTTGCCTAATCTTAAGAACAAAATAACAGCTGTGAAAATATGAAATAATTAGAGGAAGAAACTTTTGGAAGCTTTGGAATATTTTAAAAGTAATTAGTACTAGTTAGCAATAAAGTTCTGTTCTCGGAAATTACACTTAAACAGGGAACATGGTGACTGCAGCCATAAAATTAAAAGACGCTTGCTCCTTGGAAGAAAAGCTATGACCAACCTAGACAGCATATTAAAAAGCAGAGACATTACTTTGCCAACAAAGGTCTATCTAGCCAAAGCTATGGCTTTTCCAGTAGTCATGTATGGATGTGAGAGCTGGACCATAAAGAAGGCTGAGCACTGAAGAATTGATGATTTTGAGCTGTGGTATTGGAGAAGACTCTTGAGAGTCCCTTGGATTGCAAGGAGACAAAACCAGTCAATCCTAAAGGAAATCAGTCCTGAATATTCATTGGAAAGACTGATGCTGAAATTGAAGCTCTAATACTTTTTGGCCATATGACGCAAAGAGCCGTTGGAAAAGATCTTGATGCTGGGGAAGACTGAAGGCAGGAGGAGAAGGGGACGACAGAGGATGAGATGGTTGGATGGCATCATCAACTCAATGGACATGAATTTGAACAAGTTCCAGGAGTTAGTGATGGACAGGGGTGCCTGGCTTGCTGCAGTCCATGGGGTCGCAGAGTTGGACACGACTGAGTGACTCAACTGAATTGAACTGATGGAATACAGAGGGGAAGACATCTACCACTAGAGAATGAGCCACCAGTCTTCCTAAACATTGGTTTCAATTTCAACAAAATGTGAACTTGTTGGGACTTCCCTGGTGGTCCAGTGGTTAAGACTTCACTTTTGAATGCAAGGGGTGCCGGTTTGATCCCTGGTCCAGGAGCTAAGATCCCACATGCCCAAGAAAAAAAGAAAAAAAAAATGGAAAAAGCATGTAGATTCCAGCCATGACTTCAAGTGAGTCCAAATTTGGACAACAGAAAGGTAACGAGAAAGGTCCTCAGGGTCAGAGTTGGCACTGACGCTGCATAATTTCCTATGATCGACTTTCCCAGAGCTGGACTCTTGTCTTCCTGAGGAAAAGACCCCAAGTGCTGCTTCTTCCTTTGGCCATGTGATCACCTCTCAGATTAAGACACATCTGTTTGTAGGGGTGGTTCAGATTTACTCAAAAGTGACATGAGGCTTCTTAACATAGCAATAGTTCAGATTTTGTTTTGAGCTGATCTGTTTCCTAGCAGAGTTAAGAGGTTTTCAACTAAAACAGAGAATTGCCAGATAGTCAAGACAGCTAAGGGCTTCCCAAGTGGTGCTTGTGGTAAAGAATCTGCCTTCCAGTGCAGGATACCTGGATTCAATCCCTGGGTTGGGAAGATCCCCTGGTGTAGGAAATGGCCACCCACTCCAGTATTCTTGCCTGGAGAATCCCCATGGACAGAGGAGCCTGGCGGGCTACAGTCCATAGGATCACAAAGAGTCGGACATGACTGAAGTGACTTAGTGCACACACAAGACAGCTAAATGAGATGTGGACAAGGCTTCTGGTGTGTCTTATAATTCCCCATCCCTGTGTCCACGCAGAGCAAAAATAAACTCCAGACTGCAGGTTGCTCAGACACAAGGATCAACTTCTAAGGGCCCCAAAAGGCAGGTGAATCAATTTAGAAGAGTCAGTGTGACCTGCTGGAAAGTACTGAGCATCAATAAGTAGTGATCAATAAGTCTAATCAATAAGTCGAATCCCTCCAAACTTGGAAAAGGGGCCCCAAGACAATCCTGAGGTTTCAGTGGCCAGAGACCCAGACTACAGTAGCTGCTGTGGTGACATTCTAGTTCAGCTAATCAATTAGTATGTTGTACTGAAATGATCACCTATTACACTCTTTATATGCTAGATGTTATCAATTCATCTAGTTAAAATGTTTGCATATGTTTTTTAAAATGCCAAACAACTATGTAAATAATCTTCAGAATGTTTTTAAAATGAATTTTTATTGGAGTATAGTTGTTTTACAATGTTGTGTTAGTTTCTGCTGTAGTGCAAAGAGAATCAGTTACATGTATACATATACCCACTCTTTAGATTCTATTCCCATATAGGTCATCACAGAGTATGGAGTAGAGTTCCCTGTGCAATATAGTAGGTCCTTATTCAGTTCAGTTCAGCTAAGTCGCTCAGTCATGTCCGACTCTTTGTGACCCCATGAATCCCAGCACGCCAGGCCTCCCTGTCCATCACCAACTCCCAGAGTTTACCCAAACCCATGTCCATTGAGTCGGTGATGCCATCCAACCGTCTCATCCTCTGTCGTCCCCTTCTCCTCCTGCCCCCAATCCTTCCCAGCATCAGGGTCTTTTCAAATGAGTCAACTCTTCGCATGAGGTGACCAAAGTATTGAAGTTTCAGCTTCAACATCAGTCCTTCCAATGAATACCCAGGACTGATCTCCTTTAGGATGGACTGGTTGGGTCTCCTTGCAGTCCAAGGGACTCTCAAGAGTCTTCTCCAACACCACAATTCAGAAGCATCAATTCTTCGGTGCTCAGCTTTCTTCACCGTCCAACTCTCACATCCATACATGACTACTGGAAAAACCATAGCTTTGACTAGACCGACCTTTGTTGGCAAAGTAATGTCTCTGCCTTTCAATATGCTATCTAGGTTGGTCATAACTTTCCTTCTAAAGAGTAAGCATCTTTTAATTTCATGGCTGCAGTCACCCTCTGCAGTGATTTTGGAAATATAAAATCTGACACTGTTTCCACTGTTTCCCATCTATTTGCCATGAAGTGATGGGACCAGATGCCATGATCTTAGTTTTCTGAATGTTGAGCTTTAAGCCAATTTTTTCACTCTCCTTTCACTTTCATCCAGAGGCTTTTTAGTTCCTCTTCACTTTCTGCCCTAAGGGTAGTGTCATCTGCATATCTGAAGTTATTGATATTTCTCCCGGCAATCTTGATTCCAGTTTATACTTCTTCCAGCCCAGCGTTTCTCATGATGTACTCTGCAAATAAGTCAAATAAGCAGGGTGACAATAAACATCCTTGACGTACTCCTTTTCCTATTTGGAACCAGTCTGTTGTTCCATGTCCAGTTCTAACTGTTGCTTCCTGACCTGCATACAGGTTTCTCAAGAGACAGGTCAGGTGGTCTGATATTCCCATCTCTTTCAGAATTTTCCACAGTTTATTGTGATCCACACAGTCAAAAGCTTTGGCATAGTCAATAAAGCAGAAATAGATGTTTTTCTGGAACTCTCTTGGTTTTTCGATGATCCAGAGGATGTTGGCAACTTGATCTCTGGTTCCTCTGCCTTTTCTAAAACCAGCTTGAACATCTGGAAGTTCACGCTTCACATACTGCTGAAGCCTGGCTTGGAGAATTTTGAGCATTACTTTACTAGTGTGTGAGATGAGTGCAATTGTGCGGGAGTTTGAGCATTCCTTGGTATTGCCTTTCTTTGGAATTGGAATGAAAACTGAGCTTTTCCAGTCCTGTGGCCACTGCTGAGTTTTCCAAATTTGCTGGCATATTGAGTGCAGCACTTTCACAGCATCATCATTCAGGATTTGAACTAGTTCAACTGGAATTCCATCACCTCCACTAGCTTTGTTCTTAGTGATGGTTTCTAAGGCCTACTTGACTTCGCATTCCAGTATGTCTGGCTCTAGGTGAGTGATCATACCATTGTGGTTATCTGGGTCATGAAGATCTTTATTGTACAGTTCTTCTGTGTATTCTTGCCACCTCTTCCTAATATCTTCTGCTTCTGTTAGGTCCATACCATTTCTGTCCTTTATTGTGCCCATTTTTGCATGAAATGTTCCCTTGGTATCTCTGATTTTCTTGAAGAGATCTCTAGTCTTTCCCATTCTGTTGTTTTCCTCTATTTCTTTGCATTGATTGCTAAGGAAGGCTTTCTTATCTCTCCTTGCTATTCTTTGGAACTCTGCATTCAAATGGGTATATCTTTCCTTTTCTCCTTTGTTCTTTGTTTCTCTTCCTTTCACAGCTATTTGTAAGGCCTCCTCAGACAGCCATTTTGCTTTTTTGCATTTCTTTTCCATGGGGATGGTCTTAATCCCCATCTCCTGTACAATGTCATGAACCTCCATCCATAGTTCATCAGGTCCTTGTTAGTTATCTCAAAATGTTTTATCTAAGCATTTTTTTAATTCTTTTTCATATTGTTTCTTACATTTCCAATAAAGAAATTTGTTTGACCTGTATACAGAGAGGTGTGTGTGCACGCGCACACACACACACGTATGTTCAGTCATGTCTTACTCTTTGAAACGTCAAGGACTGTAGCCTGCCAGGCTCCACTGTCCATGGAATTTTCCAGGCAAGAATACTGGAGTGGGTAGCCATTTCTTCCTCCAGGGGACTTCCTCAACCCAAGAATGGAACCAGCATCTCCTGCATTGGCACGCAGATTCTTTACCACTGAAGCCCGTGTAAGAAGATATATAGAAAAAATGTCAAATTAAAAAAATATTTCTAAGGCTTTAATGAGTCTTATCAAACATATCTGTGTATGCTTGTTTTAGCAACACAGATGCAAACACTGGAAAATACAGAGGCATGGCCCCTGCACAAGGATGACACCCAAATGCATGAAGAATTCCATATTAAAAAGCAAATTGTGCAAAATAAAGTAGCCCAAGGTCCCTGTTCCTGATCGTGTAAACAGCCCGCCCTCTAGTGTTTCTTTCGAGACCCTACCACATTCTAAACCATACTCTTAATCTCACAATGTTAGGTTAATAGGATTAAGAGCTGTGTCATCAAATTAAAAGAACAAGGTTAAATCCCTGACACAGACAAACATTAAATCAGAAGAAAGTGAAGGTCCTTGCAGAAGCTGGTGGCAACCCACTGGGGAGAGCCTGCAAAGTTAGTGGTAAATATGTTAAAATTTTATTTGGTAAATAGGGTCTTGATCCCTGGGAGAAGGGAATGGTTCCTGACTCCAGTGTTCCTGCCTGGAGAAGCCCTTGGGCAGAGGATCCTGGCGGACTACAGTCCATGGGGTCACAACGAGTCGCATACAAATGAGCGACCAACACTAAACTAAAAAGAAGAATTAGCTCAAATGATAATTCTAGATGTAAAATGTGATAGCTTTGTAACTACTAGTATTTTAAAAAGACACTCCAAATGTAGATTAAATAATATAGGATTGTTTTTTTATTCCAAAATAACAAATATACATAAAAAATATAAATATCCTTTTTGGGAGGAGTTAAGATAATCTAAGTTATAGATATAACTATGAAAGCATATATTTTTACTGGGAATGTTTACAACTAATTATATAAAAGGAAATTTATTATCTGAGAAGAAAAAAATTTGTGTATGATTTATTTATCTGATGGGTTTTATAAGATATATAAGAAAAATCTGAGGGGTTCTTGCTTTCATAAAAAAAATCTAGTAAATCATCTAGGTTAAAAATTACTTATGACCTCAGAATTTTGGAGAAAAAAACAATCCCCTCTGACATAACTAATTCTGTGTTTGGAGTTGTTTACTGTTGACAAGGAAATAAAATGAAGTTTGGATTCTATGGGGCTGGGATCCATACTTTTGGTTGCCTTAAATTTCAAATGCTTCAGATGAAGACCTTATTTAACTGCCATGAAGAATGTAAACAAAAGAGGGCCTTGGGTTGTCTTTTCAAAGAATTTATTTAGATTTCAAGTTTCCTTATGTCTCAACCATATCAACATACATTGTCTAAAGTCATAAAGAAAAATCGATGGAAAAATGCTTTGGATCACCATGTGTTTGCAGTTGATGCCAACAGAAACTAAACCAAAGGCATCTGATAGAGGTTTATTCTTCCTTTGCAGTCACAGCGGAAACATGAAGCTGCCACTCTTGGTGTTGATCGTGCATCTGCTGTGGCTGAGAGATTGTCACTGTGCACCTACTTGGAAGGACAAAACTTCTATCCGTGAAGACCCGAAGGGTAATGTTTGGTCTCTTTATCTGCAATGTGTCCCGTTTGCCTGTTTCCGTGTCCTTCTGGCACTTACTGTGATTTACAGTTGAGAGATAACCGTATTCAGAACGCCCTCTAGTTTCACAGGGAGACGTTCTCCAGGCTCTTAAGCCAAGTAGACAAGACGCCAAACATCTGGATAAAAATAGAAAATTCCAATTGTGTCTCTGAGAACGGTTCACAGTTCCAGATGTTCGCCATCACAGAGATAAAACTTGCCAATGTCTTAGGCTGCACGGCTTGGGTTCATCCAGATGTTTGGTGTCCTCTGAGCACGGTTTTAACGAACAGTGAAATTCTTTGCTAGCATTTGAAACATTTAAACAATTAAAGTCATCCATGCAGTTATTCGTGAGACCGTGAAAGGATGGGTTATAGCGACATCGAATCTGGTTGATCTCTGCTCATTAATGTGGAGCCTTTGTTTGAAGAAATACTCTTTGGGTGCCTATCTTAGAAAAATAAATTAGTTTAAATGTTCCTTTTGGGGATCTGTAAATAAATTTGGAGGCCAGGTTAAGCTCCTTTGGCGGCCATGTTGGCTATTGTGAAAAGAGTATGACAAACGATGAATTTCATACTCACTAAAGGCTTATTAAAGGGGTGTTAGAGACGGCCAGGAGGTTATTAAAGAATCTTGCATTATACCAGATACTTTCTAGGTTTGATGCCTCCTGGGAAGGTAATTGAAGCTGAAAGAAAGGGAAATTGTTCTCTCTGTTTGAGGTTCCCAGTTGGGCATTTAATATAAATTGTCTGTGAAGAAAATTCAATGTTTTCTTCTAATATAAACACACTTGAGTTTTAAGGGAAAGAAAAAAAAATTGGATAAATGAAAACAGGCTCTGAGGAGAATGATAAGAATGGGGTTAAATGAACTCTGACTTGGCTGGAAGCTCAGAAGTGAAGAACAGAAGGTATGTCCCTTGGGGGTGGGTAGAGCGGTAGCCCCCTCCATGTAGCAACTAATAGCCCAAGTATGGTGATCTGCTTTTGGAGTCTGATGCAATAAAAAAAAAAAACAATTAAGCCTCTACTGGGGGACATGAATAACTGGTAAACTCATTGTATTCTTTCTATTATTATTATTACAAAACTTTAAACTTTTTCTTTTGTATTGGGGTATAACTGATTAACAATGCTGAGATAGTTTCAGGTGAACAGTAAACAGACTCAGCCACACATATACATGTATCCATTCTCCCCCAAGCCCCCCACCCATCCGGGCTATTGCCTAATATTGAATAGAGTTCCATGTGATGTACACTAGGTCCTTGTTGGTTATCCATTTTAAATACAGCAGTGTGTGCCTGACCTTCCCAAACTCCCTAACTATCCTTCCCCCTCTTCTGTGAGTCTCTTTCTGTTTCATAAGTTCACTTGTATCATTTCTCTTTGGAGTCCACATGTAAGGATGTCCATATGGTATTTCTCCTCTGTCTGACTTACTTCACTGGTGTGACACTCTCTAGGTCCATCCGTGTAGCTACAAATGGCATTATTTCATTCTTTTTCATGGCTGGGATGCATTGTATTCTGATGCACTATAATCGGATCATATCTTAAAGGAAAAAACTACAACATACTCTTTTAGGTTTTCCCAAGGCTGGGGAGATAGATGTAGATGATGAGGTGAAGAAGGCTTTGATCGGCGTGAAGCAGATGAAAATCCTGATGGAAAGAAGAGAGGAGGAACATGGCAACCTAGTAAGAGCCCTGAAGAAATGCAGAGAAGAAAAGCAGGTACAGTCATTGAAAATCATACCTGTCCTGGGACGGCTGGTGGTAAAGATGCCTCACTCCTGACGCCGGGGACCACGAGTGTGATCCCTGGTCAGGGAACTAAGATCCTGCATGCTGAATGGTGCAGCCTAAAAAACTAATAAAAAAAATACCTGTATAACTGTTCAGAAATATGTCTGGACCATAAATAGTGCACATCTGAATGCAGTGGAGAAACTATTCATTTACCCTAATCATAGTTTTACTGGAAATCCACCTTATTGGAGGAAGACTTTGAAGGAAATTTCAAATTTCTTCAAAGAACATATTCCTTGTAGATTAGGCCTTTGAAAGACTCCAAACTCAGGTGTTTGGAGGAATGCTACTTTCTTCAAACTGCTTAATGGTGCCTTTTGAGTTGGAATGTCCAAGCCAAAAATGTTTGGAAGTTTTCGGCCAGATCAGTGGCCTACAAAAGTTTTTTCTTTCCCATCCTTATTACTGTAATTACTGTTAGCATCCATTCCTGAATGTATGCATTTTCATTTATTTGTAAATTAGATACATGAGTTGCTATCATTACTCTGTTAAGGCACAAAATACACTTTGGGTTCATCTTTAGTTTGGGTGGATATAAGTCCATATTTCAAATAATCTTCCACATATTTTGAAAAAATTTTAGCTTATTGCCAAATCTGTTTAGATCATCATTTTTACTGACACAAGGCCAACAAAGAGCTCATAAGGAAAAAGTGTTAGCCCTGCCATTATTTCTTACCTACCTGAGCAGGAGTTATTCATATTTTTTAATCTGCTGGTTATTATTATTATTATTTTTTTTTTGCAAGAATCTTTTAAAGTCTCCTGCCCTTTTAGTGAGGGCTAGTTTAAAGTAGTTAAAAACCATCATTTACCTGTGCTCAGTCGTTTGGTCGCATCTGACTCTTGATAGCCCTATGGACTATAGCCCACCGGGCTTTTCTGTCCATGGCATTTTCCAGGCAAGAATACTGGAGTGGGTTGCCATTTCCTACTCCGGGGGATTTTCCAGACCCAGGGATCGAACCCACCACATCTCTTGTAGCATCTCCTGTATTGGCAGGAAGATTCTTTACCTTTAGTGCCACCTGGGAAGCCCTCATTTACCTGAGTCCTCTTAAATGGCAATTCACTGCAACTGGCTCCAAGTGAACAGAGGCCACCAGTGTCGATGCTTCTGGAATATACAGGGTCCCTCTTCCCCAGGGTCCTCGTGCACAGCTGGCCACATTATATTCAGACATCCATGGGCCATATTAAAAACTGTTCATATGTCACTGTATAAAGCTCAATACATTTCTGAATCATAGACATTGCATGGCTCATAGTTCAATGGCAATAACCATTAACATCACACTCAGAATAGTTAAAATTTTTTAAAATTTATTTCCAACATGCCCTTAAATCAAAGAGGATGTCAAAACTATAACAAAAATAATTTGCAAAGTATTTTAAATTTTAAAATTGGGAGTGTGTACTCTGCTTAGACACTGTCATGTCTGACTCTTTGTGACCCCATGGACTGCAGCCTGCCAGGCTCCTCTGTCCATGGGGATTCTCCAGGCAAGAATATGGAAATCAGTTGCCATGCCCTCCTCCAGGAGGGATCCCTCACAACAAACAGGGATCAAACCCAGGTCTTCCACATTTTTAAACTTTATTTTCATGAAAAAATGTTTAATTGTGGTAAAATATATATCATAAAATTTGCCTTCTTAACCACTTTTATGAGTACAGCTCAATAGTATTAAATACATTCGCATTGTTGGGCAACCAAGCTCCAGAATTCTTCCCATTTTGCAAAACCAAAACTCTTTTGTTAGTCATGAAGTTATGTCAACTCTTTGAGACCCCCTGGACTGTGGCCCGCCAGGCTCCTCTGTCCATGGGATTTCCCAGGCCAGAATACTGGAGTAGGTTGCTGTTTCCTTCTCCAGGGCATATTGCAAACCCAGGGACTGAACCTGTGTCTCCTGCAAAACCAAAACTCTGTACCCATTAAACAACTCCCCACAGTTGATTTTTAAATTAAAAAATAAATCCAAATAGAAGTTCTAATATCTCCTCTCTAGACCTAGACCTATAAAGGTGGGAATCACCAAGTTCCAGGGTTTCCCTGGTGGCTCAGACGGTAAAGAATTGGCCCTCAATGCAGGTGACCCAGATTCAATCCCTGGATCATGAAGATCCTCTGGAGAAGGGAATGGCTTCCCACTCCAGTATTTTTTGCCTAGAGAGAATTCCATGGACAGAGGAGCCTGGTGGGCTATATAGTCCATGGGGTCACAAAGAGTTGGACAAGACTGAGCAGCTAACACTTTCACACCAGCTCCAGAGAGATCCTGGCATTCACAGTGGCCACTGGGTGTCCCCTGAGCCATTGGAGCAGGGCTATGTCACAGACTGTGACCTCAGAGCTAGAGTCAGCCTGTCACCAGCTGGTTGATTTTGCAGCCACACAGGATCCCTGGTGAGGAGACGGCTTGAGCAGCAGCTGCAAGCCCTCCTTCCTTTCAGCAGCCAGCAAAAGACCTTGAGGAGAGCAAAACCTGCTCCTTATGAAGAAATGGGGAAGCTCCTCTAAGCCAGGTTCTTCCCTGGTGGGCTGGTGAGTCTGACCACAAGGAATAACCACACTAGATATCATTTACAGGCCCTTATAAAACACATTATCACATCCTTCCAGCGTCTGGGTAAACCATTATTTTCATTTTACAGCTAAGGAAACTGAGTTTTGAGATGTTAATTAATGTGTTAACCCAACCCTGTCATGACTGACCCAGGAGAAAGTGCGCTGGCACTGAGCCTGCGGGACCTAGGACTTTCTGTTTTTCTCCTTTTCCCTGGCCTCCTGGTGAGCCAAGGAGGCAGCACATACTATGAAAAGAAAGCTCAGTGTGAGGTCAGCAAGTGTTAGATCCATTTCTGATGCTGTAGAATCTCAGAAGCTAGTCGAATTTTTATTATTTCTTAAGACTTATTTATTCTATTCTTTTTAATCATTGAATTATACTCTTAAGGTATGGGCACTCATAAAAATTCATTTTATTATTTTTTTCAAATTTATCTCATTATTTGGCCATGCCACTTGGCATGTGGGATCTTAGTTCCCCCACCAGGGACAGAACCCACACCCCCTGCATTGGATGCATGGAGTCTTAACCACTGAACTGCCAGGAAAGTCTCAAAAATTCCTTTTATTTATTTATTTTTTCCAGATTCTTTTTTTATTTATTATTATTGTTTTTGCCATACAATGCCATGATATCACCATGGGTTTACATATGCTCCCCCTCCAGAACCCCCCTCCCTCCTCCCTCCCTCCTCCCTCCCCCCGGGAAATCTCGATGCACCAGCCCCGAGCATCACTCCTGGGCTGGCGATTGATTAGACATATGATAATTAACGTGTTTCAGTGCCATTCTCCCATAGCATCCCACCCTTACCCTCATCCATAAAGTCCACGAGTCTATTCTATATATCTGCGTTCCTTTTGCTGTCTCGCATGTTGGGTTCTCGTTACCGTCTTTCTAAATTCCATATATATGTGTTAATATACTGTATTGTTGTTTTTGCTTCTGGCATACTTCACTCTGGATAATGGGCTCCAGTTTCGTCCATCTGAGTAGAATTGCTTCAAATGAATTTTTTTTTAATGCTGAGTAATATTCCATTGTGTATATGTACCACAGCTTTCTTATCCATTTGTCAGTTGATGGGCATCTAGGTTGCTTCCATGTCCTGGCTATTGTAAACAATGCAGCGATGAACATTGGGGTACACATGGCTCTTTCAAATTCTGGTTTCCTCGGTGTATATGCCCAGCAGTGGGATTGCTGGGTCATATGGCAGGACTATTTGCAGTTTTTTAAGGAATCTCCACACTGTTTTCCATAGTGGCTGTACTAGCTTGCATTCCCACCAACAGTGTAAGAGAGTTCCCTTTTCTCCACATCCTCTCCAGCATTTATTGCTTGTAGATTTTTGGATTACAGCCATTTTGACTGGTGTAAAGTGATACCTCATTGTGGTTTTGATTTGCATCTCTCTGATAATGAGTGATGTTGAACATCTTTTCATGTGTTTGTTAGCCATTTTTATGTCTTCTTTGGAGAAGTGTCTGTTAAGTTCTTTGGCCCACTTTTTGATTGGGTTGTTTATTTTTCTAGAATGGAGCTGCAGGAGTTGCTTGTATATTTTTGAGATTAATTGTTTGTCTGTTGCTTCATTGGCTATTATTTTCTCCCATTCTGAAGGCTGTCTTTTCACCTTGCTTATAGTTTCCTTTGTTGTGCAGAAGCTTTTAGTTTTAATTAGGTCCCATTTGTTTATTCGTGTTTTTATTTCCAATATTCTGGGAGGTGGGTCATGGAGTATCCTGCTTTGGGTTATGGCAGAGAGTGTTTTGCCTATGTTATCCTCTAGGAGTTTTATAGTTTCTGGTCTTATGCTTAGATCTTTGATCCATTTTGAGTTTATCTTTGTGTATGGTGTTAGAAAGTGTTCTAGTTGCATTCTTTTACAAGTGGCTGTCCAGTTTTCCCAGCACCACTTGTTAAAGAGGTTGTCTTTTCTCCATTGTATATTCTTGCCTCCTTTGTCAAAGATAAGGTGTCCATAGATGCGTGGATTTATCTCTGGGCTTTCTATTCTGTTCCATTGTCCAAGACAGAAATATAGATCAAAAATTCCTTTTAAAAAGGTAACATCTGTTTAACCCGAAGTCCCCTTCCTAAAATGATTTTAAACTTAAAGTAAAGGATACTTTACATAAATTACAAATTGGCAGATGTGGGGTGGACAACCCCAGTTTCCCAGAAAAAAAAAGCTCCCTCCATCCTCCGGTGGATGATCTCAGTCCCCCACCTCAGCTTCTCCCTGTTTATGTTTAGTACGTGCGGGCTTCAGGTGTGTCTGATGCTGTGTGACCCTACGGATGGTAGCCCACCAGGCTCTTCTGTCCATGGGATTCTCCAGGCAAAAATACTGGAGTGGGCTGCCATTTCTTTCTCCAGGGGATCTTCCAGACCCAGAGATTGAACCGCACGCCTCTTGCATCTCCTGCATTGGCAGGCGGGTTCTTTATCACTAGCGCCACCTGGGAAGCCCATTTTATATTAGTGGGAGTATCTAAAGCTTCCTCTTACTAAAGTGGGAAACCCTAAAGCAGCCCTTCAAGTGATTCCACACCATACACCCCTGTCCAGGTTTGGGTGGGACTTTGATAAACTGAACTGCAGGAAGACAACTCTAAATATGAAATCTATCGCTGGGTGGGACATTTGGAGGAAGCAGAGGGCTCAGACAGGACATTCCTAAACCAGAGATCTACTTCCTCCCAGGCAACAGTTCACTACCAAATCTTGGGGCATGTGATTTGGCCATTGGTTTTCATTATGCTCTTGGAGGTAAGCGAAAACAAATCACATGATTACAGGCTAGGTGCGTTGCTTGCTTATCTCAATATGAAAAGTTAAGAAGTAGATCCTACTAGTATTCTTGTTTGCTACAAAGTAATTGGGCTCAGAAATGATTAAATAATTTGCCCACGGGTCCACAGTGAGGTTAGTTTGTAATTGGAAATATTGGGATTTTGGTTTACAGTGACAATGAGCATAATATTTAAAAAAGACTGAGAAAATTTGGGTGGTATTGTTTCCTCCCCTGATGAAGCAAGCCTTCTTGAGAAGTTGCAGGATTCCATAATTGTTCCGCAAAGCCCCAAAAGACAGGTTAAGCTTGTCTAGATCACGAGGTTCGTTTGGTAGGCTGGGGCTCAGCCCGGTTTCCTATATGGCACGCAGCAAAGGACAGCTGGCTCAACTCCAGGATTCTGCCACTAGGAGAGATGAAAATTCCGAGCCTAGCAGAGATGTGCTAGGCACTGGGATGGTCAGTGCCCAGGTATCTCTTTGGGCTTAATATGCCAGGAAAGGGTGCTTATCTTTTTCTTTTCCAGTAGGTAAAATTATGCGCTAAATTGGTTTTAGAAACTGTGCTCCCTAGTCTTTTTTCCACTTAAGGGAGTCGCCGTCAGCTCTAAGGCTCTCTTCTTATGGATGAGTCTATTAGCTCCCCTAACTCCCCTGAGCTACTTCTTAGGCCTGGAGGGAGCCGGTTTGCAGAAGTCCCTTCTTGCAGGCAGGCCTAGTGGGTCTTCAGGGATGCTGGCCTGGCAGGGAGCTCTGGGGGCGGGGTTGACGTTCTCCGGCCGGTGTCACCTCTGCTGGGTGGGACCTGGTCGAGTACAGCAGGCACCGCCAGGGGGCGTCCTCGGAACATGGACGAGAAACAGCTGCTGAGAACGCAGCGTCTCTGCCGTTAGAATGCAACTCACTGCGAAGACCTGATGTAATGTACCAGAGTTGTGCTTTCTGGCGGTATTTAAGAACATACGAGAACTAAAGGCAGCATAAATGAAAGATATAAATGTGTCAACTTTGTCAGGCTTAAAATCCCATCTTCACATCCTTCAAGGACTAGAAGTGAAGACAGACAAGTAAGCAGATCAATTAGGCATTCTGCAGAGCAAGGGCTGTGTCTTCGTTGCTGGTTCACTCATGAGCAGCGAACGCTCGTCCCATAGCAAGCTCTCAATAGATAGCTGTTGACTGTATAAATAAACAGGTGGATAAAAAGTGTCCAGTTTTCAGTAGGGATCAAGCGGTGCCCTTCTCTTAACTGATCTGAAAGCTTCCGGGTAAATCTATCAGCTGCTCATTTGTAGCACAAATGAGGTTTAGTTTAGAATATGCACATTTTGTAAAGTGAGAAATCAATTAAGGTATAGCACACAAAGTCATGAAATGGAAATAGGGTTTGTGTTTCTACTTTTTAATTAGGAGGCCCTGAAGCTTATGAATGAAGTTCAAGAACATCTAGAAGAGGAAGAAAGGCTATGCCAGGTGTCTTTGAAGGATTCCTGGGACGAATGCAAATCTTGCCTGGAAAGTGACTGCATGAGATTTTATACAACCTGCCAAAGCAGTTGGTCCTCTATGAAAACCACGGTAAGGAAAAAGCAGAACTCAAGAATGCTAAGTTCTTAAGGTACCTGCTTCAGCTTACTTTTTAAAAGGAATTTATGTTAATATTTAGAATAGAGATGGCTGATCTGATATTGACCTTTTGCAGCCTGGAATCTAGCATTCATATTTCGGTATGAATCACCGGTGGGTATGTAATTTATAAGTTAGAACAGCCACCGAGTGTTTGTCCCCCCCTCATGACACTGTATCTATCTTTTAGAAATACCCTCTTTCTGCCTTATATTTGTTATTTGTGCACCTATTCATGCTAGATTGTAAGCTCTGTGAGGGCAGGAACTGTATCTTTTCTGCCTTCATTTAAGCATTGTAGGTGTTCAATAAATGTGTGCTGAATTACATTCTGAGTAATAGTATTATAGCTTCTGATTTCAACCTGCTTTGATTTTTTTTCTCTGGAGGCCAAACCTTTGAAGGCATTCTCTGCCTCCTGAATCTTCTCTTCAGTGGGCTTGCCTTCTTGTGGCAGCACACACATGCGTGTGCACACACACACACGTGCCCACATTCATGGCCCCTTTATCTCACTCTATGTCCTGTAGGACTGGCATGTTTTCTTTTTTGTCCCCTTGGGCTCTCTTTTGGGCAGAGAGAATCACAGAGGGTGGTGACCTGAATGGGATGAGCTCTGACCCATAAAAGGCTCCTCTGCTTTTGGCCCTCCCCTTGAAGAAGTGGGCTGAGTATGAAACACAGTGAAATTCTCCTTCCTGTCAGAGCACGCACTAATTAGAGTCTGTTCTTGGCTTGGCAGTGCCATCCCAAATTACAGAGGAAGAAACCCCTAGGATAATTCATATGCCAAGTTCATTTGCCTCCACTGTTAATCGCATCTGCTCTGTTTTTATAGCCAGTCCCGGATACAGCAGAGTATGTTGGATGAGCACTGGGTGGAAGTCAGGAGCTTTGAGGACCCTTTCTATCTGTGATAGTTGTGTAACCTTAGGACAATTTCTTGGGCCTTTAAATTTTTGTTTCTGTGTCTGGATTCAGGTAAACAGAAGCTGACAGAGAGAGAGGCAGATGATCCACCCAGACTACTTTTTGAGAAAGGCATGAGTCCTCTAAGGATTCCTGGGGAACTCTTTGAACAGAACTGGGGTAGCGGGGTGGATGGTGGTGTTCCAGGAGTGATGTTTGATGGTTGTAATGTTCCAAAACACACAACATGGTCATATCACTTTCATACAAGGGCAACTCTGGCATGGACTTACATGTCACAAAGATGAAGGAGAACATGGTGTGATTCCTAGAAGATCTCCCTCTGAGTAAGAAATTCTGTTATTAGAGCTTCATTCCTTTGACTGCAGCCAAGGAGGGCTTTGATCACTGGTAATATGTTACATCCCTAAGTAACCTATTTAGATGTATTAAGCGTCTATCGCAAAGAGTCAGACACAGCTTAGCAACTGAGCAACCACCACAACAAAAAGCATCCATAGTTCAGTGCAAATGTATTGATCTTCTCTTTTCCATGGACTAATTTAAAAACATGAGACCAAGGAGAGTAGGAGGACACTAGTAACATCCCACTTAAGTGGGGGAAAACCTAAGACACTAAGGCAGAAATGAAAGAGTTGTCAGGCATTCAACATGGTCTAAAACCACGCATGCCAACCACCAGCAGTACATAAGGGCTGTGGCTTGTCAACAGGATTGAAGACTTGGCCTTCTTAGGGCTTTCGGTAGGCAAACAGAAGGCAGGAGGAATTTCAGACCCTATTTCCATAATCAAAGTCAAAGCCAGGTGAGTGCATGCATGCTAATTTTGCGACCCCATGGACTGTAGCCCCCCAGGCTCGCCTGTCCACGGGATTCTTCAGGCAAGAATACTGGAGTGGGTTGTCATGCCCTCCTCCAGGAGATCTTCCTGACCCAGGGATCAATCCCACATCTCCTGTGGCTCCTGGATTGAAACAGATTCTTTACCAGTGAGCCACTGGAGCAGCCCCAAAGTCAGGTACATGAGTGTTAGTAAGTGATCTTAAAGTGGTCTTCTAGTTTGCCCAGGAGTTGACTTAAAACTTTACAATAAAAAATAGTCCTGGAAGAAAATACATTTGTTCCATTTCTGTGCCCCACCCCATCCCATAGATTGAACGGGTTTTCCAGAAGATATATCAGTTTCTGTTTCCCTTCCATGAAGAGGATGAAAAAGAGCTCCCTGTTGGTGAGAAGTTCACTGAGGAAGATGTACAACTGACGCAGATAGAGAATGTGTTCAGCCAGCTGACCGTGGATGTGGGATTTCTCTATAACATGAGCTTTCACGTCTTCAAACAGATGCAACAAGAATTTGACCTGGCTTTTCAGTCATACTTTATGTCAGACACAGATTCAATGGAGCCTTACTTTTTTCCAGCTTTTCCCAAAGAGCCAGCCAAAGAAGCAAATCCTATGCAGAGTTGGGACATTCCCAGCTTCTTCCAGCTGTTTTGTAATTTCAGCCTCTCTGTTTATCAAAGTGTCAGCGCAGCAGTTACAGAAATGCTGAAGGCCATTGAGGACTTACCCAAACAAGACAAAGGCAAGTATTAAAAGATTATTTTTACTAAGATATCTGCAGTAAAGTTAAGTTTTATTTAGCTTTGGAAATGGTAACTGTTTCTAAGTCATCGTACCATATTTCCAAGAGTGGTGGTTAATGGATAATCAAAGTCTCATAGCCTCTTAGAAGAGACTCTGAGGTCTCCCAAACACCAGCCCTCTCCCATCTTTGTCAAGAGCTTTGTAGGGCTGTTTTCTGTTTCTAAAGCAAATGTTCAAAGCTGACAAAGAAAATGTGGTGAGGTGAGAACTTTAAAAAGATGGTAGCCTTCTTTATTAAAACTCAGGCAGACACTCAGCTCTATTCTGCTTGAACATCATTTCTTTAAAATCAGTCCAGGCTCCTCAGCTCCCAGTTAAGGAAGACGCTTTAGTGCCATATAAAACCAGGTCACATTTAGGCCTCTCCTCCTCCGCATCGCTACTGTAATTCCTTAAATCACAACATTTGTGCACAAAACCAGATTCAGTGCTCATAGACAAACCCCAAACTACAGAAACAGAAACTTCTGTAACTTTTAAGAATCGCCTTCTACCAGTACCACTCATGCCCCCTGATATTCTATGTTGGAAAAGCAATCCTGCTTTATATTTTTTAATTAATTTGGCAGCACTGGGTCTTAGTTGCAGCATGTGGGATCTAGCTCCCAGACCAGGGATTGAACCCAGGCTCCCTGCATTGGGAGTGCAGAGTCTCAGCCTCTGGATCACCAAGGAAGGCCCTGCTTTGTGTTGTAACACAGAAGGAGGTTCCTTCTTTGGGCTTCTGTGGAGTGAGTGAGACCCAGCATCTCAGAAATGAGAGATGTCGTATGAGCCACAGGTAGAATCTGTGTTTTCTTGAACTTATCTCTGTGGACCATTAGGCCAAGGACAGGTATGTTCTTTGATGAAAAATAAAACGAGCTCTTTCCAGAAATCCTGCTGATTGTCCATAGGATTTCCCAGGCAGGAATACTAGAATGGGCTGCTATTTCCTTCTCCAGGGGATCTTCCCAACTCAGGGGTGGAACCTCGGTCTTCTGCATTACAAGTAAATTCTTTACCATCTGAGCCACCAGGGAAGTCCCTTTCCAAAGATACTCACATCCTAATCCCCAGAACCTGTGAAAATATTAAGTTATATGGCCGAGGGAAAGTAAGGTTGCAGATGGAATTGTGGCTGCCAAGCAGTCGACCTTAAAATAAGGAGAGTGTAACTTCCCTGGTGCTCCAGTGGCTAAAATTCCTCACTCCCAGTGTAGAAGGCCTGAGTCTGATCCCTGATCAGGGAACTGGATCCTTCATGCTGGCACGAAAATCCTGCACTCAGCGATGAAAATCCTGTGTACTGCAACTAAGACCTGGTGAAGCTGAATAAATAAATAAAAATTAAACTTATATAAAAAAAAAAACAACAGAGAGAGTATTTGGGGTTGTCCGGGTGGCTCCAGTGAGATCACAAGAGCTCTTAATAGTAGAAGCAGGAGGCAGAAAAGAATCGATAAAGAAGGCAGAGTGAGAGGGACTTGGCCCTACTTTGCTGGATTTGAAAATGGAGGAAGGGAACTCGGAGCCAAGGAAGATGGTGGCCTCCGGAAACTAGACAGACATGGAGATGGATTCTCCCCCAGAGCCTCCAGAAAAGGTCAGCCCTGCCAACTCTCTCATTTAGTCCACTGAGTCCCATTTCAGACTTCTGACCTACAGAACTGTAAAATAATCTGTGTTGTTTCAAGCCACGAATCTGTTACAATAGCAATAGGAAACTATTATACGCCTCTCAATAATGTGCTCTCTGGGTGGACTTCCCGAGTGACTCAATGGTAAAGAATCCGCCGGACAAGCAGGAGATGCAAGCTTGATCCCTGAGTCCAGAAGATCCTCTGGAGGAGGAACTAGCAACCCACTCCAGTATTCTTGCCTGGAGAATCCCACGGACAGAGGAGCCTTGCAGGCTGCAGTCTATGGGGTCACAAAAGAGTCAGACACGGCTAAGAGACTAAAAAACAAGATTCGATACAATTGTGTAGTATAGTAGGTTCACACAGAGCTGGGTGCTTAGGTGATCTGGGTTTTAATCCTGCCCTGGAGAATGTTGCTGTCTTTAATTTTCCCCTGGAGGAAACAGGCAAGCTGGGAGAACGGATGATTTACTAGAAGAAACCACCTAGAAGGGGTTCCTGAGGTTCTGTGCTGGCATGGCTGAAGGGTGGTGATGGGTCACTGCCATGGGAATAGAGTGGGGAATGGCTGTCATACAGACCTAGAATTCGTCACCCCTGAATGTAGCAGGTATTAGTCTAGATGCTGCACATAGACAAGGGTAGCTTATGATGCAGATGACACAGCTCTCGACTTTTTTAGGCATTCAGTTTAGGAAAAGGAGGGCTTACCTGGTGACTCAGATGGTAAAGACTTCACCTACAATGCGGGAGACCTGAGTTCAATCCCTGGGTTGGGAAGATCCCCTGGAGGAGGGCATGGCAACCCACTCCAGTATTCTTACCTGGAGAATCGCCATGTACAGAGGAGCCGGGGGTGTTTACAGTCCATGGGGTCACAAAAGAATCGGACATGCTAAGCCTCAGAGAAAGGAAAACAGATCAGTGGACAATTACACAACCATGTTGTAACTGAAATGACAGAAGAAGGTTTAGAAGAATGACAAGATTAGGATGATTAGGATAAGACCAAATCCCTCCTCTCGAGGGACTCAGAGACTAACAGAGGAGACAAAAATGAACCAGCACATCCTGCAGAGATGTTTTACTGTAGAACGCATGGGGGTTCTGTGGGGCTAGAGGAGACGCCTCTACATCTATCAGGAGTGGGAAAAAATGACTAGTATTCTAGTCAAAGGAGGTGCTGCTTTACCAAAAGAAGATCTAGCAAATGCCTGATAGGTTTTTAAATAATAAACTTCACAACTTATCTCAAAATGGAATGTTTTATTGTTTAGGATCGAGGATTTAATGTAACAGAATATCATCAGGTTACCAATTAATAATAAATTTGTCCTAGTGTGAAACAGCTGGGAACTATCAATTTTCTGTTGCATGCACTCGTTTTTATATCATCATTTTTATATGGATGATTAATTCTTCTATAACAAAAAAAGGTTCTCTTTAGATGTTTAGATCTGCGTTAGATGTTTCCCTTAATCTTTGAACTACTGTTCATAACATTATATATGTGAAATGCAAAAAAGAACAGTCATAAATACCTACATCTAGTTGAAGAAACAGACATTTCTAATATCTCTGGAACGCCAATACACATTTGAATTATAGCTTGAAAAAACTAAAACTTGTTTTTGTCCAGTTGCCAAGTCATGTCTGACTCTTTGCACCCCATGGGCTGCAGCACAACAGGCTTCCCTGTCCTCCACTATCTTCCAGAGTTTGTTCAAGTTCATGTCCATTGAGTTGGTGATGACATACAACCATCTTATCCTCTACCAAGGATAATTACTAGAAAAAATTTTAACAGAAGCCCAAAAAGAAAAGTGGCTTATAATTCCCTATTTAGTTAAAACCAATGATAAGAAATAATAATAATAATGATAAAAATAATAATGATAAAACTAAGACACACTAAATTTAAAAGAATTCAGATATTCAAAGGAACAAAATAAATGAAAGCTGCCCTCTCCTACCCCTTTAAGTCTCTTTTCCAAAAGATACTGACTGTTAACAGTTCCTCAAGATATTATTTGCATGAACCTCTATGTGGGAGGTTGAAATTGGGGCAAGTAGTAATAATAGTAATGATAAGTAGTAATATTAATATTACATTTTAATAGTAATAAGATTACTGGATTAAGGGATATATGCACTTTTAATAGGTGTCAAATTTTCTTAGCAACTGGTTGCACCGGTATGCCGTCCTGCAATTGAATACAGAACAAAGATTTTGAAAGTGCTGGTTAGAAAGAGAAATGCCATTGCACCCATGCCTTAAAACTTCAGACTCTCTAATGACACTGATGTGAAACTGCTGTGTTCCTTGCAGCTTCTGTGCATGGTGGACCGAGTTCCACAACGTGGCCTGTGAAGGGCAGAAGGCTGTGTGGAGAACTTGGCCAGAACTCATCGGAATGTTTCCAATTTCATGCAAGATGCCAGAAATGTCAGGATTACTTATGGGCAGGTAAGTGATTATTATTTTCTCAGGATTTCGGTTGC
The DNA here is from genome assembly GCA_007570785.1 of Antilocapra americana. Taxonomy (NCBI): domain Eukaryota; kingdom Metazoa; phylum Chordata; class Mammalia; order Artiodactyla; family Antilocapridae; genus Antilocapra; species Antilocapra americana. The sequence goes on from ML662445.1 coordinate 32,918,865, forward strand.
CTTCTGATCAGAGGTCAAAATCTCACTTTTACAAGCATCGTGGATTTGTTTACTTCCTTTCGAGCACTTTTTCGTAAGCTCAGTGACTTCTGGGGCTGCTCAGGACAGGTTTCTAGACTCTTATTATTCAAAAGTAGATCAACTCACTTTTTGTCTTTTTGAAACTCCCTTGTTCATGTGAAAAACATGTATGGTTAAGGACCAAACAAACACTCAAGTGAGCAAAAGAGATCTCTGGGCAAATTAAGGCAATTATTTTCTTTTTAATGTAAAGAGAAAAAAAAAAAAACCAGGAAGAAGTATTCACAGTGTGTAAGCAAATTTTTGGCCAAGTGAATTTTTTGTTTGTTTGTTTAAGTGGCATTAACTTCTTCCAGTTGGTGGGTTAATTACCGACTGTATTTAGTGATTTAGTGATTGGCCAAAAATTTCATACATAAGTAACATCTCATGGAAAGACCCAAGTGAAATTTTTGGCCAACTTAATTTTTAAATATGGGTAGTTGGCTTAAAACTCAACATTCGAAAAACTAAGATCATGGCATCTGGTCCCATCACTTTATGGCAAATAGATGGGGAAACAATGGAAACAGTGACAGATTTTATTTTCTTGGACTGCAAAACCACTGCAGATGGTGACTGTAGCCATGAAATTAAAAGATGTGTGTTACTTGGAAGAAAAGCTAGGGCAAACCTAGACGTCATATTAAAAAGCTGAGACATTACTTTGCCAACAAAGGTCCATCTAGTCAAAGCTATGATTTTTCCATGGTCATGTATGAATGTGAGAGTTGAACCATAAAGAAAGCTGAGCACCAAAGAATTGATGCCTTTGAACTGTGGTGTTAGAGAAAACTCTTGAGAATCCCTTGGACTGCAAGGAAATCAATCCTAAAGGAGATCAGTCCCAAATATTCATTGGAAGGACTGATGCTGAAGTTGAAGCTCCAGTACTTTGGCCACCTGATGTGAAGAACTGACTCATTAGAAAAGATCCTGATGCTGGTAAAGATTGAAGGTGGGAGGAGAAGGGGATGACAGAAGATGAGATGGTTGGATGGCATCACCGACTTGATGGACATGAATTTGAGCAAGCTCATTGGTAATGGACAGGGAATCCTGGTGTGCTGCAGTCCATGGGGTCACTGCAGAGTCCAACATGACTAAGTGACTGAACTGAACTGAGTGGCTTCTCACAAGCCCCAAGCAGCCTGTCACATCCTAGATCTGACCAACAGCCACCTTTCATTCCTTCCCCAGGAGAAAAATTATCTCCACCGGCCTTCTCACTTTCCTCCGACCCTCAAGTCCCTTCCCCAACTGAAGTCACTTCCCGTCTACTAAGGCCTCAACACAGATTTTCTTACTAAAGGCAAGAAGAACTTTTGATTCCTATACTTTTGCTTCTTTACCTCGCCAAAGCCCTTAAGGAAAAGAAGTTCTAAAAAGTGTGGCTAAGATTTGGAGCAAGAGATAAAGTATAAACCCGAGCTTTTTATTAGAGCAGATGGGGGTCTTGTTTCTTCAGAACTGCTCACTGGGTGACTCTCCACACCTTTGTTTCATCATCTGGAAAATGAAATTAATATAGCTACTATACACAGGTGTTTCAAGACTTAAGATGTCTGAAGTATTCATGATTCTCATTATTATAAGTGTTCATGCTTCAGGTTAGAATTACAAGGTTGCATACAGACACAGGAGTTTTTATAACAGAAAAATATACACTAATGTGAAAATAAGTGAAAGTGTTAGTTGCTCAGTCATGTCTGATTCTTTGTGACTCCATGGACTGTAGCCCACCAGGCTCCTCTGTCCATGGAATTCTTCAGGCAAGAATGCTAGAGTGGGGTGCCATTCCCTTCTACTGACCTCTTTTAAGAATAATCTGATTCAAACATCCCACCGATGTGTCATTAACTTCCTTACATCCAGTGAAATGCTTTGAAGAAAAATCTTTCCCTGATTGTCACAAGATAATAGAGAAGATGGTGGGGGGTTGGAGAGGTGATTAGAGCAAGGTGGTCAAAAGGTACAAAGTCCCAGTTACAAGATAAATAAGTACTGGGATGTAATGTACAACATCACGACTGTAGCTAACACTGCTGTATGATATACAGGAAAATTAAGAGTAAATCCTAAGAATTCTCATCACAGAATTTTATTTTCTTTTTATTTTATCTATTAACATATGAGATGATGGATTTTAACTAAACCTACAGCAGTCATCAGTTGACAGTATGTGTAAGTACAACCTTCCTGATTTATTACTTTTAATAGTTTCTGTGTAACCCTGAATATTCATTGGAAGGGTTAAAGCTGAAGCTGCAATACTTTGGTGACCTGTTGTGAAGAGCTGACTCATTGGAAAAGACCCTGATGATAGGAAAGATTGAGGGCAAAAGGAGAAGGGGGCAGCAGAAGATGAGATGGTTAGATGGCATCATTGACTCAATGGACAGGAATTGAAGCAAACTCCAGGAGACAGTGGACAGGGAAGCCTGGCTTGCTGCAGTTCTTGGGGTCACAAAGAATTGGACACAACTTAGCAACTGAACAACAACAAAATATATTCCTTAAGATTTTTCTGTATACAAGACTATGTCATCTGTGAATAGAGGTAGTTCTACTTTTTCCTTTCTCACGTGACTATGTTTTGCACAAAGTTTCACTTTTGTTTTAGGGAAATCTTTTTCCACTCTCTGAAAGAGTATTGAGAGTCCCTTGTAGAATTCTCCTTGCCTAAAATCACGAAGGATGTCACCACTTTCTTCCCCCATAATTTAAAGAAAATTTACGCCACTATTTTAAAAGTTAACAACTCTAAACTTGCAAATGAAAACATTTTAAAAGAATATCTGGATATCTTGTTAACTGTGACTCCCTTTGTTTTCGAAGTATTTTCTTCAATTACTTTTTAAATGTATGTGCATGCGTGCTAAGTTGTTCAATCAAGCCGGACCCTTTGCAACCTCATGGACTGCAGCATGCCAGGCTCCTCTGTCCTCCACTATCTCCTGTTTATGATTTGTCAATTACAGCTTGTCTGAGAGCTCTGTGTCAGGATAGAGCCTCCACCATATGGAGCAGAACTCGTTCCACTGTCAGGGGAGAAAGCATGATAAGCCCTAAACCGTTCTTAAAGGGTTCCTCAAACAGTGAGACACATCACTTTGAAGACGGCATGCTCAATGTCCAGGTGGCAGGGGAGTGCAGTCACTCCCATACATCCTGACCCGAGTATCAGGGAGCAGCCCTAATAACCTTCAGAGACGCTAAGGAAAGGAAGACAAGGAAAAGGAACATTTGCTAAATCTTCAGTGTGTGCTGGGGAAGGCAATGGCACCGCACTCCAGTACCCTTGCCTGGAAAATCCCATGGACGGAGGAGCCTGGTGGGGTGCAGTCCATGGGGTCGCTGAGAGTCGGACACTACTGAGCGACTTAGCAGCAGCAGCAGCAGTGTGTGCTAGCCCTGTGATCAGGCAACTTTGCAGTGGTATTTCATTCATGCCCTTTGAACCTGGTTGAAAACTCACTTGTGGTCAAAAAGGCTGAAAACAAAAAGTTTAAGCGCTGGGATTTAAATCCACAATCTTTTTTTCCTTTTTGCTGCTGAGCATGCACGCGTGTGCGTTCAGCCACTTCAGTCATGTAGGACTCTGCGACCCCATGGACTGTAGCCCCCTAGGTTCCTCTAGAGTCCATGGGACTCTCCAGGCAAGAATACTGGAGTGGGTTACCATGCCCTCCTCCAGGGGATCTTCCCAAGACAGGGATCAAACCTGTGTCTCCTGCATGGCAGGTGGATTCTCTACCACTGAGCCACCAGGGAAGCCCCTAAATCTCCACTACCCAACTCCAAAGCCCATGGACCTTTTCCTTTACCCTGTTACTTCCTTCTTTGCTAGACTGTCCTGCTGTTCCCGAACTACACACAAAGGCGGATGAGGCCCTTGAGTTGGTCAACATATCCAATCAGCAGTATGCCCAGGTGCTCCAGATGACCCAGAGACACTTGGAGGACACCACGTATCTGATGGAGAAGATGAGAGAGCAGTTTGGTTGGGTAACAGAGCTGGCCAGCCAGACCCCAGAAAGCGAGAACATCTTCAGTTTCATAGAGGTAATGGAGAGCCGAGAATAGATATGGAGATTACATGTGCCTACGTTGAGTTTTCTGTTACTTATTAATTCCAGCTGAATTTGAAAACAAGCTGCAGGAGGATATTCATACACTGTGATTGTACTCAAGCTGACTTGTGCACGGCCTTTAGAAAACAAGACACTCTGTCGAGAAAACCAACTGAAAACACAAAATACTTTCTAGTCCAGAGATGGCTAATTCTTTTTTTTAATCATACTGCACTTTATTATTTTTTTACAGTATTATTTATTTGTTTTTGGTTATGCTGGGTCTTCATTTCTGTGTGGGCTCTTCTCTAGCTGCAGCGCATGGGCTGTTCATGCAGTGGCTTCTCTTCCTCAGGAGCACAGGCTCTAGAACACATGGTCTCAGTCGTGGTGCATGCTCTGGGTTGCCCCGAGGTATGTGGGATCTTCCCAAATCAGGGATCCAACCTGTGTCTCCTGCATTGGCAGGCAGATTCTTTACCACGGAGCCACCAGGGAAGCCCCCAGTGATGGCCAATTACAACTTGAGCTATAGTGTGATAACTGAAACAGGTAACTTTGAAGAAACCTGGCCAATATTGTTTCTAAGAGAGAAGATTTTCAGGTAAAGAAACTTCAGTTCAAAAGCTGGCTCTGAAACTTACCAGCTGAGTGAGTTTGGGAAAATTCCACCTGGAAGTTTTTCCACCTGGAAAATGGGAATAAAAATAGCTACTTTAAAATGGGTGCCCATAAAGTGATGAGTATAGATTCTTTATCTGAAACAAGAGCTCTGTAAATTATAGCTCTCACTAGCTTTTGACACAATAGCTGCTGACTTACTTTCAAAATTAAATACATTTTTATATTAATATTTATGAATAATCAGATTGCCATCTTAAGTTGCACTTATATCATGTCTCCCACTTCTCATCAATAACTCTTGTTGCATAACATAAAACAGTGATTGAATTTCATTCCTAATGCTCCCCGACTCCACACACACACATACGACATTAATACACAATGCACCATCTAGTGATTCCTGATGAGGTTGGTATTGGTGGGCTCCTAAAAAGACCTGGATACAAAAATCACTGGGCAGAGCTGTCGGAGGTGCAGCATTTTGTGCAGCTTGTAATGTTAGTGCCCTACCCAGACCAGTGCTAGCTGCTCACCCCTGCAACCTTCTCCAAAGGGCTGTCCTTGGAGCCACTTATCCCTCAGGATCAGGCTGAGGCTGGAGCTCACCTGAAGCCACTTCCTGGATTAGCTTCTCCCTCTTCTCTGCCTTGCTTGCCTCATCCCCTTAAAAGCTCTACCTGAAGGCACTCTGCATAAATCACTGTCAGACGCCGAAGCTCTGCTTCTTGGCAATCTGACCTAAGACGTCTTGTACCCTAGTGAATCACTGTCTTTCAAACTACGAGGTCAGCGGTTGAGAAATAAGTTTAGAGTCACAACCAGCACATTAAAACAAAACAAACAAACAGAAAATGGAATAGGACAGACTAGAAGAAAAAACACTGGAGTGCATTGTATTTAATAAGTCATGGAACTTTCATTTCCCTATGTCTGTTTATATGTGTGGACACATCATACAGGGCTTCCCAGGTGGCGCCAGTGGTAAAGAACCTGTCTGCCAATGCAGGAGACATAAGAGACGTGGGTTCGATCCCTGGGTCAGGAATATCTCCTGGAAGAGGGCATGGCAACCCACTCCAATATTGTTGCCTGGAGAATCCCATGGACAGAGGAGCCTGGCTGGCTACAGTCCATGGGGTCACAATGAGTCGGACATGACTGAAGTGACTTAACATACACACACACATGCACACACATTATGGATAAGACTTTTTTTCTTTTTATTGAAGTGTAGTTGATTTACAATGTTGCATTGGTTTCAGATGTACAGGAAAGTCATTGTTTTATATATATATATATTCTTTTCAGATTATTTTTCATGATAGGTTATTGCAAGATGTTGAACATAGTTCCCTGTGCTCTATAGTAGGTCCTTGTTGTTTATCTATTTTATATATAGTAGTTTGTATCTGTTAATCCCAAATTCCTAATTTATCCCTCCCCCTTTTTCCCCTTTGGTTATCGTAAGTTTGTTTTCTAAGACATGTGTTTTTGAGTCATGGCGACAACCTTGTTTGTAACCACAGACCATAGTCAAAGGTTTTGAAAGCCACTATCAATTCCTGCTGACTCTCTAATCCTGTTGCTTCATTAGCTAGATTATTCCCTAGGAGCATAAAATAATGTGACATGTTTTGACATATGTATTCATCCTCACAAATATAGACCTTTAGTTTAAGGATAAAAATTCTTGTAAGGAATGAGGAAAAATAAAATTTTAAGAAAAATTTCAATAGTGTATTCAATCTTTAGAAGAGTAGAGGCAATATTTAATACTTTTTATCATCATCAAGATTTCCATTTTATGCTTCAATTTGCTTCCATTATAGTATCTCTGAATAATATTAACTGATTTAACTAAAATTTTTGATATTTTTAAGTATATTTATTTTTTACTTGAAGGATAATTGCTTTAAAGAATTTTGTTGATATTGATAACAAAGGCATTTCCATACAAAAAACTCCATATAAAGTAAAATTACATCACTTTTGGTGATACATTTTTCTAATAATAATCACCACTAAAAAGCACTTACTATTTGTCAGGCAATGTTCTAAGAACTTTCCCCATGTATTACATAATTGAATACCCTCAGTGTTCCTATAAGATGAGTATAATTGTTTTACAAAATTTTCAGATAAGGTACAGAGAAGTTATGCAGCTTGTCTGAGATCACACAGCTAGTAAATGATAGAACTAGGGTTCCAGGCCAAACAGCTTTTCTTCAGGATCCTTGGGCTGAACTGCCTGTAAAAGTTATTTTTCTTAAGACAACTCTTAGTTCATCATATAATGGAAAGTACAAATCTATAAAATAGCACATACTGAAGAGGAATCATCTGTAAAAAATACACAAATATTCCAGCAGGTGAAAAAAAAAACTATGTGCTTTAGATTGTAGTTACATGAGTGTTAGCATTATAATTATTTATTGAGATAGACACAAATGCTTTATGTCTAGTTCAATGTGTTTTATTGAATTACCAAAAGAAAAAAAGGAAAGCTATGGTAGCTTTATAAAGTAGAGTCAAGAAATCACCAATTTTTACTTGACTTCTTAACATTTTGCTGTAGTTTTTTTGATAAGGAGATATATTTGAAAACATTTTCAAAATAATTCTCTTTAGATTACAAGTTGCATGTCATTACAGTTTCATTTAATTAAATCAAAGTATATACACTTGAGAACTCATTAAGAGAGTAAATGATGTAAACCATTGTACACATAAAACCATGAAGTGTAAATTTGCTACAGAAACTCAGTACAAAACTTGGTGTATCACATTAACATTAGTGGCACAGACGGCGAGTGTGTGCTAAGTCACTTCTGTTGTGTCCAACTCTTTGTGATCCTATGTGCTGCAGCCGCCAGGCTCTTCTGTCCATGGAATTCTCCAGGCATACTGGAGTGGGTTGCCATGCCTTCCTCCAGGGGATCCTCTCCACCCAAGGATCAAACCCACATCCTCTTGCGTCTCCTGCGTTGGCAAGCAGATTCCTTACCACTAGCACCACCTGGGAAGGAGCACTCATCAAATACTGCATCCATTCACTCAGATCGTCTAGCTGCTCTTGCAGTTAAGTGATATCATGTGTTAAGATCTGGCCAATGAAACATGAACAAAGATGAAGATTTGTTTGTAGACTGAGATAGAGAGGAGGCTGCATGTGGTTATGCATTCTCTTTCTCTACTGAGGGTACAAAGAAAGCCGAATGTGGTTACATGTGCCACAGCGCACTAACATGACCTTCCTCTCTTAATCAGGGTCTTGAGCATCTTGGTGGTTCAGAGTCCTTGTGCTGGGATGTGTCACATAGTGAGAGATGAGTCATGTTTTATGAAGCCACTGGAATGCTGGGCTAACTTGCTACCTTAGGCACAACCTAGCCTATCCTGACTAACGTGGTATTAAATGAATCCTGAATGTGGGCTAAAAGTTAGTAACCTTTTATTGTATGATCCTGCTTCTTAGGTAGTTCCAGGTGTTCACGAAGGAAATTTCTCCAAACAAGATGAAAAGATGATAGACAGAAGCATTCTGCCTTCCTCTAATTTCACACTCACCATTCCTCTCAAAGAACGTGCTGAGAGTTCCAACTTCATTAGCTACATGCTGGCCAAAGCTATACAGCATTTTAAGGAACATTTTAAATCGTGATAAGCAGACTGTTTGATTAGAGACAGTTCGCTGATAGGAATAGATGATTCTTAAAAGGGAAAAATGACAAAATTAGCTTTCGAATACCTTGAAAACATATTCAACCTCATTAATTCTCAAACACATGAAAACTAAGACAAGATAGCAGTTTTTACCTATTGAGTTTGCAAATTTTAAAAAATCCTGATAAAATGCACTGAAATGAGAATTCACATATGTGATTGCCAGAAACATAAACTGGTTTTGCCTTTTTGAAAAACTATTCAATTATACATATCAAGAGTCATAAAATTTCTTTTTGATATAATAATTCCACTTCTGGAATCAATTCAAAGGAGTAAATCTAAAATTGAATTGAAGTTCCCACCCAAAGATCTATATTTGAAAAATTATTTAAAATAGTAAAATGTTAAAAACAATATAATGTCTAAAAACCAGAAAATGGTTTAAAAGTCGTGGCTAAATATATTCCAAATATCTTATAAAACCATTAAAAATATTTATAAAATTTAAATCATGGCATGACAACTGCTGGGACAAGAGTTTATTCTAAGCCTATCTATAAGGCAAATATTATTATTACCATCTTCCAGAAAAGAAACTTGAGACTCAGGGTCCAAGTGTTAGTTGCTCAGTCATGTCTGACTCTTTGAGACCCCATGGACTGTAGCCCACCAGGCTCTTCTGTCCATGGAATTCTCCAGGCAAGAATACTGGAGCAGGTTGCCATTTCCTTCTCCAGGAAATCTTCCCAACCCAGGGATGGAAACCAGGTCTCCTATGTTGCAGGTAGATGCTTTACTATCTGAGCAACAAATGAATTACTCAAGTCACTAGGGGGTAGAGGCAAATTTTAACTTAGTTTTCTCTGAATCATAATTGCCACATTAAAATTGTTCCTGTTGGGACATTTGGTCAAAAAAAAATTGAAAAATGAGTACAAAACTCTATAAATGCAATGATCAAAGCCAAAAAAATCTACAATCTGCATTAAAAATAAAAAGGGTTGGTAGGAATTACGATGGGAAATGGATTTTTTTTAACCTTTCCATTTTTTGATATTTTTACAATTTTCTATAATGAATAAATAATTTTGAGATTTCAAATTAGAAGATATATTGCTAAAATGGCTAGGTAAATGTAGATTGAACACTTATCAATGTGTTCTGCATCTTTAAACTTTGGTATAAGTACTTCCATTCCATGGTAATCCTACAGTGAGACAAAATGTAAATCTGTTTGATCTGCAGGGAAAACAACTGAATGATATTTCAGGCATACATTAGTCACTGTCTCTGTTAAACTTAGGATGATCTTCTAAATTAGTGGCACAATTAGAGCTGTACATAGTATTCTCCTTTAGTAAAATGGTCAATCTTAAAGAAGCATCAAATGTTAATTCTAAGTTATTACTCATAAGGGACCTTGTTAGTAGGTCACCATCAATGTATAATTAAACTGGGTATTACTGGATTTGCTGCCTCTCCCTTTATCTCTGAATTTTGGAGAAGCTTTTGTTACATCAATCAACCAATATCTTTTTAGTATGTACTAAGTGAAGGCATGGGACTTCCCTAGTAGTTCAGATGGTAAAGAATCTGCCAACAATGCAGGAGACCTGGTTTCAATCCCTGGGTTGGAAAGATTGCCTGGAGAAGGGAATGGCTACCCACTCCAGTATTCTTGCCTGGAGAATTTGATGGACAGTGGAGCCTGGCAGGCTACAGTCCATAGAGTCACAGGAATTGGACATGACTGAGCAACTAACACTTTCACTTTAAGTGAAGGCACAAGACCCAGGTACTGTGGAGGAGAAAATGAGGAGTTTGGGAGAGAAAAGATACACAGAACAGTAATGCGAGGTGGCATTTAGTGAGTGCCCAAGGGGGCCCTCTGGGAGTGGAAAGTGTCTTTACATAGGGGAGAAACTTCTCAGGTGATACATTTCCTTATTTTCTCTTCTTTTCCTGTCTGTCTTCTATTTCCCTCATCCTTCCCTCTTCCTCTTTCTCTCTCTCCCTCCCCTCCCCAAGATATATCATATACATGTTTGATCATATATATATATATATATGATCATGTGATCAAAATATAAAGATGAGAGACGTCCCTGGTGGTCCAATGGTTGAGACACTGCTCTTCCAATGCAAGAGGTGCGAGTTTGGTCCCTGGTCGGCTGCTGTGTGGTGCAGCCAAAAAATGAAATAAATAAGCAAAAAATATACATAAAGGTGAAAATATTCCCCCAAAGATTCCTTAGTTAGGGGAAAACGTGAGCAAATGGAGCCAGAAAGACCGGAGTGCCTAGATACTGGGAACCCTGAGAAGTCCTATTAAACTGGTCTCCTCCCATGAGGGCCCTTTGCCACCTCCCTCTGTCCAGAAACCTCCCCCGTATGTGTTTGAGTTCTTTCTTCAGTTCTAAGCTACCAAGACCAGCTCAATTAAAAGACAGCCAGGATACCACCGTTGCCTCACAAAATGAGTGGAGAAGCTGGGCAGCTATGCCTGGGGCTTCAACTCTGCAGGGCACAGTGAGACTCTGCAGGATTTTGGAACAAAACAACATGTTTGTGCTCAAATGGGATTGACAACTCATTTCTGACTGAATAATAAAAATACTTCCAATAAAATTCTTTACCAGATTTTGGAGTGAAGAGGCTGCAATGATAACTGGAAATATGTTGAAAAATCGAGATAGTGGACAAATTATTTATTATTAAGGCTCACAGAGTGATCTTTTGCAAAGGCAGTATTATTTTTTTTAATAGCTTTTAATTGTAAAAGTAACAATCACAAATTCTAAACATTTAGGAGACAAAATATATCCACAATCCCCAGTCTTCACAAAACTGCTTCCTAATTTTTTATTCACATTTTCTACTTATCTTCTTAGATAGATTCCAAGAAACAGAATTATTTGCTTAAAGGTTCTCATTTGACTGATAAATATCACCATATTTGATAGCAGCCATGTCTAAAGTCCTATGAATACTTTCTCATATCCTAACTAGTGTTTTGATTAAAAAACTTCACTAATAAATGAAATTTTTTACTATTACAAATTTATATTTTTTGATTATTTGTGAGAACAGACATCTTTTCAAATTTGCTTACTAGTTGAACTTCTTTTGTACATCCTAGTCAAGGCAGCAGGTAGGATTTTGTCAGTGTTCTGATTAGATCAAGACATCAAGGTCTCAAACCTGCCATCAGTTGAAAGAGTAACATGCTAAGGGAAGTAACAGTAAAGATGGAGGAAAAGAAACACCCTGGTCATTTCCTTTCAAATCTACGAATACTTGTGAGGTCCTTCAAGAATGTAGCTCTTTAAAACATGAATCCCAATTTTATAGGTTAGAACATATATTAAGAACCCTCTCCTGGAATTCTCCTCTACTCATCTAGTATCCTAAGTGCCTAACTTTATTGATTGGTTAGCAATGTGTTTATCTCCCTATTCCAAACTTTCACAGCTGCTGTGGCCAGGATCCACAGTAACAGGCTGTAACAGAATGTCTTGCATGCCCCAAGTATCTAATAAGCCTTTGGGAATTGGTTCTTCCCAATTATCAGAATTGGTTCTTACCAATTATCAGTAATTATTAGAATGAAAGGCACTCATAGGAAACGCATTGAATAGTGTGCCATAAGCAATAGAAGTTTACTGAACAAATACTATGTGCATGCAGAATGCACTCCAGAAGCAGCGCATTTATCTTCACATCAGAGACAAGGGCTTTTGTAGAGGTCTCATGCGCCAGGGCAACTGAGAAGATCCCTTTGAGTAGTATTAAAAAACATCCATACAGATGAGTTTTCTGTTATTTTCCTATGTGTTAATTTTTCCAAAAGCCAAGAGTATTTATTCTGTTACTCATTCTAGACTTTATTTCAAAGGAAACAAATGCCCTCTGTCTGTAAGTAATTTATTAATGTTTTGATTATTGATGTTTTTTGTAAAGATAAAAACTGATACATCCTATACATGGCAAACAGAATTACCTCTTCATCTGAGACCTGAAAATCTCAAAATACATAAGATAATGAAGTAAACATATTTGCAGGAAAGTATGTGACTTATGCAGATCCTTTACCATCTGACCCATCAGAGAAGCCCATACATATTGTATAGTACTGTTAATTTTCTTATGTTGAATGGCAGTTTAATAGCTAGTCAAACTGAGTTAAAAGTGAACATTCCTTTTTAGAAAATCAAATGTAAATCTCACTGTATTTTATGATATATTCAGTTTGTATATTAAATATTAAATCACCAGGGTGTCTGTGTTTTATCACTTCTACCACAAATATGTCACTTTCTAATTAACAGAATTTTTGTTTCAATTTTCTTTTGAGTTTACAATATATATTTGATTTATTGAAAAAATCTGTAATTCATTCCTTTGTTTAGTAAAGATCTATAGCTTCTATATAGTTTTTTATGGTAAAATATGCATAACAAAATTTACTTTTTGAATTATTTTTAAGTGCACAATTCAGTGGCATTAAGGAAATCCATATTGTTTTTCAGCCATCACCATCGTCCGTTTCCTGGACTTTTTTCATCTTCCCAAACTGAAACTGTCCCAGTTAACCACTAACTCTCATTCCCCAGACCCTGACAACCAGCATTCTGTCTCTGTGAACCTGACTACTCTAGGCATGATACAATATTTGTCCTTTTGCGACTAGCTGATTTTACTTAGCGTTAATGTCTCCAAGGTTCAACCCATGTGGTAGCATGTGCTGGAACTTCTTTTCTTTTTAAGGCTGAATACTACTCTGTTGTACACGTGTATCACATTTTGTTTATCCGTTCATCCGGAGATGGACTCTTGGGTGGCTTCCATCTCTTGGCCATTGTGAAGAATGCTGCCATGCATATGGGTGTACTGTTTAGATTCTTTTAAAAATGAACAGAACAGTGCTGTCTTTTAACAAGGCCATACATACTGTATGTAAAACACAAGATGTTTTTGGCTGACACTTACTTAACCTCAGAATCTGGACCTTGGTGCAATATGAGTAGAGGTTCATTTGTCAGTATGTGTCACCAAGGATTACGCCAGGGATATATAAAGTCACTCACTCTATACATAGACTATGTATAGTCATCTTTCAAATTATAGGGAGCAATATATTTAAAGAGAGGACTCAAAACCTTTAAAACATTTTTTTTTTCACCCAGTCTTGAGCTATTTGGTAGGAAGTCTCGTCAGGTAGACCTACTAAAGTTCAAAAGCAGCCCATTGAACATAGTCAATTTCAAATGAAGGTAAAGCTCTTCTTATATCTGAAGGCTATAGAAAAAAAGTATACTATTGATAGAATTCTGGATAGCTTAATGTACAGTAAATCTCAAATAAATAGAGTCTATTCAGCCATATATTTGATATATCTGTCAAAAAAGGTGCCCCCCAAAAAACAAATTACAAAGGGAATCTGATTATTTTATAGCCAATGTTTGTCAAAAAATTGTAGAGTGAAGAAAGGAAAGGAAAATACTGGACTCACTGCAGCTGTCAGAGAAAGCCTTTGCGTGCACGCTGACCTGGATTTTAATCCTGGCTGCCAGATTTTCTAGGTGTTTGACTAGGCAAGACCCTTAAACTCTCTAAACCTCAGTGGTTTTATCTGTAAGATGATAACCGTAAAGTTTTTGCTTTATTGGGTAGTCCGGAGAACTACAGTGAGTCATAATGATAAGCATCAATTGGTGGCGGTGGTAGTGATTAAGTCACTAAGTTTTATTTGACTCTTTGCAACCCCATAGACTGTAGACTGCCAGGTTCCTCTGCCCATGGAATTCTCCAAGCAAGAATACTGGAGTGAGTTGCTGTACCCTTCTCCAGGAGGTCTTCCTGACCTAGGGATCGAACCTGGGTCTTCCACAGGCAGATCTGTAGGCAGATTCTTTACCATCTGTGCCACCAGTAATACTATTATTACTTAATACTTGATTCATAGTTGGCTCTTAAAAATTTTAGTTTCCTACTTTCCTTTGTCTAGCTGTGCCAACATATTTGAGAGTTTACCCTACAAAAGAACCAGCATCCAGGTCAATAATATTCAAATGTTCTTGCTCTCATATACCCTAAAAGGAACCTGGAAAAAATATATATGCTGTGTCACACAATTTTTCAGTAAAAGCTGAATTTTTCCCATGTAGTATAAATATTAGCATCTTAAAATAAAACTCATCCTTCTTTTAAATGTGCCCAATGGAATCTACGAATCACGGCAATTTAATACCCAGAATCATCCATTTAAACAAATATACAAATTTTTCTTTAACAGTAAGAAATCTTATCTCATTCCATTTTTTCCTTAAACTCATTTTCTTCAGAGAATTTTATTCTGATGTAATATATGTTTATGCTTAAATAACTTTATTGATCAACACAATGTAAATATTTTTTAAATTTGAAAATATTTAAAAATGTCCTGGGACACAAAAATCTAGGTATCAAATATTCATTCTGGATTGAGTTATATGTACATATAATTTATAAGGTATATAATTGATCGAAATAAACATTACACATTTCTATGACTATTAAATGAAATTTAATAGTGAAATTAAAACAGTGAAATTTTTAACAAAAATAGATCTCTTGATGAGCTTCTTTTCTCCCAGTAAGTTAATGGATCTATTAATAATGATTATTTCTTCCAAGAATGGGATAGGATTCAGTGTCCCTATCATCCTTGTTTTGTGTTTTTATAGATACAAGTGCTGAGTGAAGCTGAGGGTATAATGCATTTAAAGTTGGACTGTTCTCCCCCGTATCTTCCCCTCCTGGTTTCATTTCACTTTTCAGGGCTCTACTCAAATGTGACCCTCCTCAAGGAGACCCTCTCCTGATGGGGGGATCAAAAGTAGTCCTTCTAAACCTGGTTATATAATTGTCATCGCACCCATCTCTCTGCAGGTGTCTTGTTCAGGGACTTCCCAATACTCCTTTGGGCTAGAGTGTCAGTTCTTGTGGCAGGAAACTTGTCTGTCTTGGTGATGCCTGGGAGGCACTGTGCTATAAATGCTGTTGGATGAATGAATGATATGCTTGTATGACAGGATCACTCATTTACAAGAAACCAGGCTCTCTCAGTTATCATCAAACCAAGATCCTCCAAGCAACAGAATGGAAGAGGAACCTCCTTGCGGGCTGGGGAGTCTAAGCTTGTATCCTGAGATTCACCCTGCGGTATAAGTGATATTCCACTCTAGCAACTAAAGTGTTAGTCCCTCAGTCGTGTCTAACTCTTTGCGACCCCATGGATGGTAGCCCACCAGGCTCCTCTGTCCATGGGATTCTCCAGGCAAGAATACTGGAGTGGGTTGCCATTCCCTTCTCCAGGGAGCAACTCAACAGCTCAAAATAACAAAAGGGAAGTAGACACATAAAAGTAACTGCAACCAGACAATCTGGGAGATTTCCTGTCTGGGATCCTGCACATGGTTGGAAATGTGTAGAGACATTTTGGGTCGGTGTGGGGTGGGGAGAACGCCTGCATTTAGCTGGCCCCCCGCCAATATCAACAGTCCTGCAGTAACTGACATGAATGACCATCCCTTGCTGGAAGATTGCGCCTTTGCACCTCATCTTAGCTTCTAACACCCAGGGGCGCTTTCAAGCTAAGGCAGATAACGGGAGTCCCCATCCCTGTCTGAAGCCTGTTTTCTGAGATTACATTTTCAACAGAGCCTTCTCTTCCCAAATGACGGTCAGAAAGAAAGCCCACTGCATCTGGAGACAGCACAACCACATCCACCCCATCCAAACAGCACAACCCAGGACCATCAGACCCAAAGCAGTTACAGGGGACTTTAATACTATGGTTACACTGGTGTGGGTGTGACAGGGTGGGATGGGGAAGGTGCTGGGGGGAGAGGGGAAGAATGAATCTAGTTGACAAAGGAAAAGCCAGCCTAGCAGGTGATGGATTAAATAGATTAAATTATTTAAAACAGCTGCTCCCTGTGCATTACAGTTTACCCTTTGTGAGCAATCGTACAACCAAACAAGCAAGAACATTCCAACTCTGAGGCTCTTGAAATGTTCCCTGAAACACTCCCTTAGTCTAGTCTTAGTGCTTATTTTTCCTTCTGATTAACCCAAATGGCCAGCTATTTTGTAAATAGTCTTCAGGATTGGATTTATTTTATATAGGTTTTGTGTCCCAGGAAGACAAATGCAAGGAGTCCCCTAGTGGTTTAGTGGTTAGGATTCCAGGCTTTTACTGCTATGGCAGCTTCCTACCCTGATTGAGGAACTGAGATCTCAAGCCAGAGAGGCACAGGACGAAGAAAAAAAAAAGTGCAACATCGTTTTTGCTGAGCAGATTAGGCAGATCTGCAGGTGAAAAATATTAGTCTTCCCAGAACGTTTTTCTGTTACAAAAAATTTTAACCTTGAGTTTGAGAAGTACCCTATAGCAGAAAGATTCAAGAACCTTGCTTGTCTATCTTTACTGTCTATCAATAAAACTGAGATGGGAGGAAGAAGAAAAACGAAAAACCACCGACTTTACTGAATGGAAAGAAATAGTGTTTAGTATGTTTGTATACAGAGTCCACATCTCATTCTTCCTAACCTCAGATGCAGCAACAAGAAATTTATTGAGCATCTACCAGACCCTCAAGACACAACTGACTGAAAAGACTGCTGTTACATGTACATGTATTAGTCCCTTTTAAATGCATTATCAAATATTTTATACCCATCAGTGTTTATATTATAAACATTTCACTAATATTGAAAAACTTGGTATTCAAAACTGGAAAGGGCTGGCTGTCATTAAGTTAAAAAAGCTGTCTTAATCCATTTGCTCCAGCTGCTGGCCTTGAGTGAGGATGCGGGAAAACAGAAATGCAAATCACTTGCAGGAGTCCCCCTCAGTTGTAGAAACATCTTAAAAACACAGGGTTTTGTTTTTCGATTTCACGAACACGTGGAAACTGTTCCAAGCTTTCTTTGATCACGGAAAGGCGCGATCGACCCCGAGTCTTTCCAACGAGAGTGGCTTTTCTCAGGCAACACACCAAGATACAGCTATAGAATTTCTTTCTAGGCCAAAGGTTCTTCACTTTTAAAAATGGAATACAAATCACTGGAGAAGGTGAGCGCTTTCTTATCCCGAGGCCCCGCGAGCTCTCGGGACGCGACGGACCGTTTCTCGCGGGATCGGGTAGGGCCTACGTCACTGACGCGTCACGGGAAGGGGCGGAGTCCCTCACTGTGGCGGGAAAAGAGACTTCCGGAAAGCGCCGGGAGGCCGCCCCCGCCGCCTCGCCAGAGCCGGCGCTATGCCAGCCACCGGCTCCGAGCCGCTACGCCCGCCGTCGCCGCCCGCCGTGCAGGAGCAGGGCGCCGAGCCGCCGCCGCCCCACGGGGAGCTGCAGTACCTGGGGCAGATCGAGCACATCCTCCGCTGCGGCTTCCGGAAGGATGACCGCACCGGCACCGGCACCCTGTCGGTGTTCGGGATGCAGGCGCGGTACAACCTGAGAGGTGAGGCGGCCGCGTCACGCGGGCGGGCGGGCCCGGTGCATGCGGAGCTGCGGTGGGAGAGCGCGGCGGGCGTTGAGCCCGGAGCTCTGCAGCGTGAGTAAGGGGGGTGGCCTCGGCGCCGCTTTAGTAACTGGCTCGGACTCGGGAACTTGCGTCAGGTCGCACGGACTGGACGGACAGAGCTGGGAGGTAAAAGCAGGCTCTCTGGCTCTTAACCACCCGGTTATGCTGTCTCGCCTAAGCGGGCTTGGCTCTGCAGCGTTAGCCCCAGACGAGAGGGCGGGAGAGGATCTGCCCGGGCTTGACCGAGGCCTTGACTGCAGGGCCCCTGTTTCGCCGCCACTCTTCCCTCCGCGCTGACTGTTCCGCTTTGTTTTCAAAAATTGGAGCCCAGACGACGTGGGCGGGGCCTCGGCGGGAGGAGGCGGCTGGGAAGCAGGGGCGGGAACTTGAGGAGAACTTGACAATTCTCCCATCTGGTCCAGCGAGCCAGCTTCTTCCCTAATCTTGAAACAGAAACGCGAGAATCCGAGGACTTCTTATTAATCTTTTTTTTTTTTTTTTTTTGCGGGGACCGTGCCACAAGGCTTGTGAGTTCTTAGAACCTGGGCCACAGCAGCGCAAGTGGGGAGTCCTAACCACTAGACCTCCAAGGAATTCCCTTATTTGCTTCTCTGGTGGCTCAGCTGGTGAAGAATCCGCCTGCAATGCGGGAGACCTGGGTTCGATCCCTGGGTTGGAAAGATTCCCTGCAGAAAGGAACGGTTACCAGTCCTGTATTCTGACCTGGAGAATTCCATGGACTGTATATATAGTCCATGGGGTCGCAAAGAGTCGGAAACGACTGAGCGACTTTCACTTTCCTAGGGGGAAATGTGTCTTGGAAGTTGTTAGTGCCAGGCTCTCAGGGGACAAAGAGGGGGGATGGGGATCGGCCTCAGACAAAGGTCTGTGAAGCAGGTGTGGAGGGTGGTCGTGAGTGGGGAGACCAGCTGTTGAAGCAGGTGCACCCAGGTCAGGGCAGAAACCCTCTGTCCCACACCCGTTGCAGAGACTGGAAAATCCGGAGCTACTGTGACCAGATCAGCTTGGACAGCTTGGGGAGTTTTGTCTTGAGTAGAGGGATCCACCTTCCTGCAACTCCTGCATGGTGGCCTCCCATGAGCCACAGACATCATTTTCACTCCAGCGGCTCTTCTTAGACTTGGGCACTGTTGGTTACCTTCGCCCATCTTCAGCTTCCCCATGTGCTCAAAATGGAGGAAATGATCCCCTAAATGGAAGGAATGTAGGTGCTTAAAGACTCTGCCCTTGTTATATGACTGTCACCTGTACAGTTGGCTGAATAGGTACTGAATTTAGAGATAAGCTTTTACATTTTTCTCAGCTGTTTGATGCAGACTTATCACCTCGTGGTGCCTGTAAAATGGAGATCAGAATGTAGCCTCAAGCAGGATTGTATTGAGATAGGATTGTGCATATCAGGTGTTTAAGCAGTTAACTATTTTTAGTTCAGTTAAAAAATAAAGGATGGGGACTTCCCTGGGGCTCAGTGCTTAAGACACCATACACTGCATGGGGCGTGGGTTCAAGCCGTTATAGGGGGAACTAGGATCCTGCATACCTCCCAGTGTGGTAAAAAGTCTATAGAATGGATAACCAACAAGGATTGTTATATAACACATGGAACTCTGCTCAATGTTACAGAGCAGCCTGGATGGGAGGGGAGGTTGAGGATAATGGACACATGTATGTCTGAATCCCTTTGCTGTTCATCTGAAACTATCACAACATTGTTCATTGGCTATACCCCAATACAAAATGAAAAGTTCAAAAAGAAAAATATTCACGTTTAGCCAGGGTAATACCTGCCATTACCTGGTGGTGAGCCCGTTCTCCTTGGCAGGATAATTGTGGAATAGGAGCCTTCAGGCTGTGTCCTAGGGCACATTCTGTGTGTTGTCTTCACACCCCTAGGAAGGGTTTATACTGACTGGGTAGTGGCTGCTGGCTCTTTGCCTGTCCACATGGGCCTCCCTGCCCGGCCTGGCCCCTGCCCCATCTCTCTGTGTGAAATTCCTGTGTCTAGTGGTCAAGGGGCACAGGAGGGTGATCTCACCTGAAGTGTGTCACTGACTTGGGACTGCAGCCTTGGGAGCCCCACTCTGATCTGGGGGTGCCCACGTGGCAGAAGTCACAGGTTTCCAACTCCTCTGGAGTCACTTCCCAGGCCTTCTGTCCTGGGGCATGTCCTCTCTTTTTACAGAAAAAGTTGGATGGCATGTTCTGTCTTCTCATCTTGAAATTACATGGCAAACTGTTTTCCAGATGAATTTCCTCTGCTGACAACCAAACGTGTTTTCTGGAAAGGTGTTTTGGAGGAGCTGCTGTGGTTTATCAAGGTAAAGAAGTAGCTGCTGTTGGAAGTCAATAATCTGTTGTCAGTACAGCACCAGCAAAATCCTTATAAAAGTGCATCATGTCACTCCTTGGCCTAAAGTCCTTAGTGGCTCCTGTTTGATTCAAGATCCTTACAGTCTATCTCAGCTCTGGCCTCAGCCAGAATCGCACTCACTCTGCTTCTCTCACCCTGGCTTCCTCGCTGATCTTTGAGCGCACCAGGACGTCCCCATTTGGGGCTGGGTACTCAGCGCCCCTGCTCCCTGGAATCCCCACCCGATGTGGCACCCTCACCTTCAAGTCTCTACTCAGAGTGCTTTCCCTCCCTCTGACCTTTAACCGTGATTACCCCACCCCTCCTTTGTTTTCTCTCTAAAGAAGCCTCATCTTACGAATAAGGTCTTCTCCCTTTATGCCCTTCATGGGAGAAGGCAGACAAATGAATAAAATACTATCATTTAAAAATTTTTTATTTAAAATTTTTTTGACATTTAGAAAAGTACTATAAGCTCCATCAGGGCAGAGAATTTCTCTTGTCTGCTGTTGCGTCCCCTGGAACACGGCCTGCTGTGCAGTAGGCACTCACAGGGATTGCTCACTGAAGATAGATCTCAGCTGTGCTCTCCTAGGGGGTAAGCTTGAAGAGGCTCTTGAGTAACAAGCTAAGCACAGTGATGGTGGACAGCGGCCACACCTGGGTCTCCCCTTCATCTCCTGGTTCAGACCAGTGAGACTCTGGCCAACACTGCTCACAGGGTGCCTAAAGAGATGGGCTCTCTTCTGGGCTGGGCTCAAGGTTGGCCTCCCTTCTGCAGGCACTACTGTGGCTTGTATCATCTTGAGCCAAAGCAGGCCCAAGACCTCAACACATTTTAGAAAAGGTTTAAGTTTGGATACAGATCTCAGAAGAGGATGTTTGCAGACAAGCTAGAGCCCAGGCTGAATGGATGGGGAGGGAGACTTTTGAAGCAACATGAGTGATCAAGAAATGAGTCACTGGAAGTGAAAATACTTAGTACAAACTCAGTGACAGAGAGGGAGGAACTGAGATGCTCAGAAATAGAGGTCATGTGCTTGTTTCATCATAAAGCTGGAGCGCAGGATTCCAGTGAGTCCTCACCAGGAAGACAGCAGACCTGCCTCTGATAGTCACTCCACAGGTGACTCAAGATAGAGGAGTCGCCGTACCCACACTTCAGCTGGGGTCTTTGGGGGAGATGCAGACTGTGCTGTAGTTCGTATCTGTTGAGTGCCAAGCGTTTGCTTGTGTTATCTACTCTTCCCAGTAATACGGGTGGTAATTGCTACTACTATGCTCCCTCTTGGGTGCAGATACTGAGGCCGGAGGGGTCAGGGAGCTGGTCAGAGGAGAATCGAGGAGACGGCAGGCCTAGAGCCCAGGTGTGTGGCCTCACTGCCCTGCTTGTAACAGCACATCCTACCCAGAGGCCAAATGGGGTCTTGACCTGGATGCACCATCAGGATACATGGGCCAACTCTAATGAGATGAAATACATAAGAGGAATATAAAGGTGATACTTGGCACCAAAAAAAAAAAACCCGCCAAGAACCCACACCTTAACTTTGCAGTACAGGTTGTTGATAACTTGATAGTGGTACTTGTAAAGATATTTGACTGACATATTTGACAGAAAAGCTCATACTGATCAGGCCTATCAGTGGAAACATCCTGTGTCACAGGTCTAAGATACACCAAACACATTGTAAGTGTGGAGTAGATTCATTCTGGGGTGTCACACTTAGTCACAGGACACAGTTAAGAAACAGAATGGTTAGATGGGAACAATGAAAGGACTTGGAGAGGTTTAGAAGTCTTGGTTGAGGAGAATAGGAAAAAAGATTTGAGGGAGTGGTTGCAAAGAAGGATCAGACTATCTTGGGGGTCTTTGGAAAGTCTGGGCTGGAACCAGCCTGGCTAGTGATAGGGCGCGTCAGGTGCTGCCCGTGTCTGTCAGTACAGGCCTACTTGTGGTATGGCTTTTAGGGGATCGACGCTGATGGCTTGGAATTCACCAGATGCTGCATCTCTTACAGGGATCCACCAATGCTAAGGAACTGTCTTCCCAGGGAGTGAAAATTTGGGATGCCAACGGGTCCCGAGAATTCTTAGATGGCCTGGGCTTCTCCGACAGAGCTGAAGGGGATTTAGGCCCAGTTTATGGCTTCCAGTGGAGGCATTTTGGGGCTGAATACAAAGATATGGATTCAGGTGAGGAGCTGGAAGGGGGCCTTGGCTTTCCTAAGTGCCTCTCACAGCCTGGGTTTTTTCTGTGGCTGCAAGTGAAGCCTGGGGGATAGGAAGCTGATGATAGGAAAGTGGATATATAACTTGGACCTTGTGAGGGGCTGCTTTGGATCCGGGGGAGGGTCAGGTCACACACCAGGTGGTCAGCACTTGTGGGTCTGGGCACCTTCCGTACCTTGTTCATCAGCAGACAGTGACCTGGTGGGTTGTCGGTTGCTATGTTGGAGGCAGGTTGGAAGTTCATCTGGGGATGAGCCCCAGGGACTGACTGCCCTGTGGTCACCTTGATCTCCCTTTTCAAGACTGAACCACCCAGCATGCTGCCGGTGGAGGTGATGTGACAGCACCTGTCTTGGCTGCCCTCTCCTCCCCACTCTGCTGGGGTAGAGGAGATGAAACCTCTCACTCCTGGACACCCACCCTCCTCTATCACCTGGTGGCACCACTTAGGGAGGTGGCACCACCTCTCACATAAATTAATGTTGGTAAACCCCACAGCACTTAACAGATCTCTCCAGCTTTGCAAATTTGTGTGCAGGTTTAGCCCATGATTTATGTAGCCATCAGCACATTCAAGATACAAAACTATTCCATTAGAGGTCATCCTTTTTAAAATCTTCTCTTAAACTATGATAGTGACAGGGCTTTATTCCCTCAAATTAAGAACTCCTGGACTCAAGCATAGTCTGACTCCAGCAAGTAGATGTTTAACCGTAGAGGTGGGAGACTTTGCACATCTCAGCTTCCAGTTCACTCCAGGAGGCGGCAAGTTCAGAGACCAGACATGGGAGAAAAGTACAGGGTGGTGTAATAGAGAGGTTTCCTGCTGTTTACTGGTCAGTAGCTGTTTAGCTGTTCAATTGTAATTTTCAGTGGGAGTGTTGGAAAGCTAGTATATAGATGACAAAAAGGAATCCTCCCTATCAGTTGTTTGACCATGTAGGGTAGGAAATATTCTACTGCAGATCCACTGCCTGGCAGTGAAGTGGGACAAGAATGGTTGATGGTACAGACACGATGTCCCGTGGGGACTGCTGGAAGAAACTGATTGTTGAGGATGAAGGAGGTTTAGCGATAGGAGAAGGGGGAGGAGGGACACCATGGCCGAGTATTTAAGTCTCTTAAGTAGTGGGAAAATAGACTTATGACTCGAGAGGACAGACCTAGGAGCCTAGACTCAACCCAGCAAAGTATGAGACACCCGTACTGTTCACTAGATACCGTGTGACTGGGCCGGCAGGGCCGTGGGGGGAGGACAGTGTGCTCAGTGACCTGGGGCCCTCTCTCAGGATGCCATGGTTCACACATGTGTGGTCTCTTGTTTTTGGCAATTCTGCAGATTATTCAAGTCAAGGAGTAGATCAACTGCAAAAAGTGATCAACACAATCAAAACCAACCCTAATGACAGAAGGATCATTCTGTGTGCTTGGAATCCAAAAGGTTGATGGCACCCCAGTCATTCTCCCGTGTCCTAACTGAGCCTTGAGCAGAGGCGCCGGGTTGGAGGTGGTCCTGGGAACTGTCCCCGGTTGCACAGCTGCTCGTGTGACCCTTGCCATGTCCCAGGTGGCCCCATTTTTACCTTCAGAAAGCGAGCTTGGGCCCAGATGAAATTAATTTGTGTGTTTACTGGCTTTAATTATAAAAATACATATGAAAATTTAACATTTTAAATCGGGACAGTTGGAGTTTCAGATTGCCTCCACCTCACTATTATGATGGAGAGGGCAATGGCACCCCACTCCAGTACTCCTGCCTGAAAAAGCCCATGGACGGAGGAGCCTGGTGGGCTGTAGTCCACGGGGTCGCTAAGAAACATGACTGAGCAACTTCACTTTCACTTTTCACTTTCATGCATTGGAGAAGGAAATGGCAACCCACTCCAGTGTTCTTGCCTGGAGAATCCCAGGGACGGGGGAGCCTGGTGGGCTGCCATCTGTGGGGTCGCACAGAGTCGGACTGAAGTGACTTAGCAGCAGCAGCACTATTATGAACCTTTTAAACAATTGTAAAACTAAGCTCTCCCGAGGTGTAGTAAACAGCCTGAGTGGAATTCTTGCATTAATGATAGCAATTTGAGTACAGGAGGGTGTGCCTTAGTCACCAGTCTCTCATGGTCCCTGCAAATGAATTCATTCCCCCGTACTTGTGGCTTGGTGCCATGGAGGTGGCCCAAGTAATTCATTTCAGCTCGGATGAGCTTGGGTGGCCTCAGCAGTCAGTGTACACCCACAGAGGTCTCTCGGCGATGGACAGGTCTCCGTCAGCCTTATGCCACCCCTGGGGTGGGAATGGTTCGTGGGGGTCGCTGGCCCAGTGGCTCTTCTCACCATCTCTGCTATAAGAGCTGGTTTCTGCTGCTTTTTGCTTTGCTTAGAGCGGTGTTCCTTAAAAACCACCTCCTCTCCTGACTTTCCCCTGTGTTGGCCCCTCAGATCTCCCTCTCATGGCCCTCCCCCCATGTCACGCCCTCTGCCAGTTCTACGTGGTAAATGGGGAGCTCTCCTGCCAGTTGTACCAGCGGTCGGGAGACATGGGCCTGGGTGTGCCCTTCAACATCGCCAGCTACGCCCTGCTCACCTACATGATCGCACACATCACGGGCCTGAAGGTGGGCTGCTCTGGGTGGCGGGGAAGCGGGGACAGCCTAGAACACTGGGCTGGGAGGTCCTGTCACGTGGGAGAACTGGTGGCTGAGAATTCCCGCTCTTTGTAGTCTTTAGATGCAATCTATGTAAATGAAATGAACTGCTCACTCTGACTTGCCTGGAGCAGTTGTTATGACTTTGGATCAACTTTTCTCTAACGTGATACTGGTTAAATTTACTTGTGAAGAGCTTTGGGATGTCTGCATGCTCACGTGTTTTTACATGATATGTTGTAAAGGAACTCCAACTAAAGCCTTAACAGTTTCGCTTTCTTTGGTGGGGTTTAGCCAGGTGACTTCGTACACACTCTGGGAGATGCACACATTTACCTGAATCACATCGAGCCGCTAAAAACTCAGGTAAGAAATGTACCTGTCACACTTCGGGGTTTGGTTCCTTCTCTTGAGACCTTGTCCATATGGGAGGCATCCCTCCTGAAATAGATGTTCTCCAGGCTCAGATGGAGCTAAGAGGACAGGCTTCC
The DNA here is from genome assembly GCA_007570785.1 of Antilocapra americana. Classification (NCBI taxonomy): domain Eukaryota; kingdom Metazoa; phylum Chordata; class Mammalia; order Artiodactyla; family Antilocapridae; genus Antilocapra; species Antilocapra americana. The sequence continues at coordinate 32,944,597 of ML662445.1, forward strand.
AGGTTTGTGGATGGTGGTGGACAGGCAGGGACCAGGCAGGTGGGCCTCAGTGGCCACAGATGCTGAACGTGACAGGTGCTGTGAGGTGCTGCAAGTGTATATGTTCTGTCCCACTTGGTTTGTCCTAGGACATTGAATCTAGTTCCTGTGCGATACAGTAGGTCCTGGTTTACCCATTTTATGTATACCAGTTTATACCTGCTAATCCCAGCCCGCCACTCTCCTCCCCCTTGGCAACCACCAGTCTGTTCTCTGTCCATGATCCTGTTTCTGTTTCAGGGACTGGTTGATTTGTATCATATGTTAGATCCCACACTTAAGTGACATCATGTGGTATTTGTCCTTCTAACTTTGCTTAGCATGATCTCTGGGTCAGTCCATGTAGCTGCTAATGGCATTCCATTCTTTTTTATGCCTGAGTAGTATTCGAGAGAGAGAGAGAGAGAGAGAGAGTGCGTGCGTGCATGCACGCAGATATCTGCATACACACAAACCTTATCTTTATCCATTCATCGATGGATATTTAGGTTGTTTCCTTGTCTTGGCTGTTGTGAATAGTGCTGCTATGAATATAGGGGTGCATGTATCCTTGGATTACAGTTTTGGTCTAGATTTATGCCCAGGAGTGGAATTGCTGGGTCATGTGTTAATTCTGTTTTTGGTTTCCTGAGGAACTTTTCATACTGTTTTCACCAGTGGCTGCTGTTCAAAGATAGTATAGAAAGATTCCCTTTTCTCCACACCCTGTCCAGCATTTGTTATACTTTTTAACAATGGCCATTTTGACTGGTGCGAGGTGGTACCTAATTGTGGCTTTGATTTGCATTTCTCTAATTAGTGATGTTATGCCTCTGGGCCATCTGTGTATCTTCTTTGGAGAACTGTCTCTTTAGGTCATCTGCCCATTTTGAAATTGGGGTTTTCTTGTTGATGAGTGTATTACAGAGCTGTTTATGTATTTTGGAAATTAAGCCGTTGACAGTTGAACTGTTTACAGATATTTTCTGTAGATTGTCTTTTAGTTTTGTTTATGGTTTCCTTTTGCACATCTTGTGCAAAAGCTTGTAAGTTAGATTAGGTCCCCTTTGTTTATTGCTTTGGGAGACCGACCTAAGAAAATGTTGTGTTCTCTTCTAGGAGTTTTATGGTGTTGTGTCTTGTTAAGCCCGTTTATTTTCAACAAACGATGATTTAAATTGCAATTTTAAAAAAAGGAGCGTCTGTGCTTAATGAACTCTGAAGGAAAAAAACTTGAACCAGAAACCTTTTAGCCCTTTCTGGTTAGATCTGGGAGAGGGTGACCCCAGAGTTCATCCGGTACTCCGGTCGTGCTGACAGAGGAGGAGGGCCCCGTGTCCACGTCCTTGGTGATGCTGTCTGTCCAGCCCAGGAGTCTTGGTTTCATCCCTGTTAGCTGTCAACATGTGTCCTCTTTGATTGTCCTGTCTGCCAGGGACAGCTGAGCTGGCTAGGCATCATGGACTCAAGTAAACATCCTGTAACTACTACTTAAAGTAAAAAACCGTGCCCTGTTTTAAACAAATTTAAGAACTTAAAGCCAGTGAACCACCAAGGCTCCTGATGCCATGTGATCCACTGATCACCCTTCACGGGGGTGAGAGAATGGGTCAGCAGCATTGAGTAACGAGTGACGAGGTATCTTCGGTATTCCACCCCTGCAAAATAATACTTTCCTGGTAAAATACTGTGATTTGTTTCATGAAGGGACATGGGGAGCAAAAACTAAAGCAGGGCATATGGATCTGGTAAAATAATGGTCTTACGTTTTTAGCTTCAGCGAGAACCAAGGCCTTTCCCCAAGCTCAAAATCCTTCGAAAAGTTGAGACGATCGATGACTTTAAGGCTGAAGACTTTCAGATTGAAGGCTACAATCCTCACCCGACTATTAAAATGGAAATGGCTGTCTAGAGTGCTTGTAAAGGCGTTTGAAGGATATTTACACCCAGGTAAAAGTTCAGTTGGCTCTAAAGGAGAAGGATCTAGGTCAAAACCTGTTAGTGATCTATTGGTTATTATCCATTAACTTTTAAAGAATGTTGCCACTGGCAAATAAGAGCTGTGCTGTTCTCTTAGTAATAAAAGGCCTTGGGTTTGGGTGACTCACTGAGGGTGTCTGTACATGTAGTGATTTTGAATAAAGACAAGAAAGAGAATTTATATAAAATCAGACTTCGTAGTGTTTTTAGGAAAATGGTCAGTGTATTGAGCAAACTGGGTAACACCCATCAGTCATGTTAATACCTAGTGTGGTTATGAATGTTTAAAGTTTTATATCTTGTTACAATAAATGTTCTGCATTCATGTTTTTTAAAACTCTGTATTATCATTTATCTGTGCAGTTCCTGCCTAAAGTAGATTAAGTGAACCCTCCTAAATAAACACATGTGCTGTGTTCTGGTTTGGATGTAGCTTAGATAGGGTTTATTTTAGAAATGCTGACTACGCTATAGTTCACCCTATTATTTTTCTGTGTTTCATCTAATTCTGGCTTTATCATTAAAAAACAATGATTATCTAGAATAAAGGCTTTAAGAGTTATAAAAATAGTCTGATACCATTTTACCCTCGTTAGCTTCAGCACAAGGGTAAATTCTCTAATAAGATTACACTGAGCAAGAGAAAGATGCTAAACCACCTCAGGGCTATCAGTGATTTTTAACTTTTGTTGCAGAGCAGATACTGCACAGTGCTGCAGCACTGTTTGTATTACACTAATTTATGACAAGTGTGTTTTTAAAAAGATTAAGGAAGTATTCTAGCATGCTGCGTATTTTCAAAGTACAGTTCAATGTCTAGGTATCAGCGTGTGATGGAAAATTGAAGAACATCTTCCTGTACTTTGAATTAATTGGAGCTATTTTTGCTTAAATGCTACACAGCAGAATGTCTTTTCTGCTAAAAGAATCGAGTAATATGATGACTAAGCTGATCCCTGAGGTTAGTATGACTTTTAGCTGAACTTGTCTTGATTGGTAGGATGATTTTTTTTTCTTCTATTTTTGTAAAATCAAACCCAAGAAATCTTAAGGCTTTTCACTTAAAGCAAAAGGTGTCAGAGCTAAGTGCTTAATTCCCTTGAGCAGTTAGGAGCTTCTTCCAGACTTCACCGTCTGGATAGCGGTATCTCTTTACCGAGTCCTCCTTCATTTCTGTTGAATAACCAGCATCCTATCAAAGACAAAAAATGGAGTTGTTAATAACCTCCCAGAACAAAAGTAATTTATTTTACTTATTTCTGCTGCTCCAAGAAATGCTTTGAAGTCTCAGCCAGAGGCAACTGAATTAACATTTTTAAAAGGAAGTATGCAGGCTGTTTGAAATGGGGGAGAGGCATCCTGTCACTTCTCAGGGTTAGTTATCCAATCACACTTTCTGTGTTAACTCCACCTCTGGTGAAAATGAGCCCCGATCTCTTGAACAGGGGGGTCAATGGAGCAGATTTTAAAAAAAAGGTACAAAACCTTTTGCTAACTTGCTAGATGGTGCCTGGTTTTTAGTTATCTTGCAGGGGGTGGGGGGCAAGGAGTGCGTGTTTTCAGGTCCAGCTAGTGGGGAAAGGCTGCCGGGAGAGAAGCCTTGTCAGGGGCCATTTCACCCTAAACCCTGACCTTTGGGCCTGGGGATTTAAGACTAACTAAAGAACCATTTGTTTCTAGATAATGAAAACAGACTCAGAGGAGACCAAGTTTTGTGCCCAGGGGTCTAGCTCTCACGAACAGTAGGGTGGGGCTGGCGGACCTCCTGGGGAAGCCTGTGTGTGTGGGGGGGGGGGGGGTGTGCCAGGCTCACCTTTGGAGGCATGTAGGAAGCCTCCCTGATCAGCACAGGATACTTGAAATGCTCATGTAGGTGGTCGACATATTCACACATCCTGGGAGGAAGGAGTTGGGTTGGAGTAACAATGCCTTCAGTTAGATGGGCTGCTGGGGAGAGGGCTGAGCACCACTAGAGAGGTGGACTTGGCCGAGGGGTGGCCAATACCCCATGGTTCTAGACAAACCCTTCAGCCTTTTTCTCATCCCTCAAAACCTGCAGGACCTTTCAGGGTTGGTAGAAACCCACCCTCTCCTTGGTCCTGCTTTGCAGAACTGAAATGGGGGAGGCAGAAAACCCTAGGAGTCGTGGTTTTTATAGTTTAAAATCTCTCAGGTGTATTAAATAAAACCCAGCAGAAGACCCAACCATTGCTTTATAGAGGTCCTCAGTCCTGAACTGGATGTTCCCTATCCCAGGCATGTCTTTGTGCTTTCACTACATACTCTAGTGATCTGTCTGAAGTACGATATTTAATTCTGGGAAGAACAGCATAATAAAACCATATGTCTGCAGGTGACTGGAAGGAGACTGTCCTAATTTAAAGCTCACCTGGGGCATGTTGAGAAATGAAATGGAACTAAAAGCAGCAGCCAGATGATGAAGACTCTAGACTTGGGAAGAGACTGGACAGAGGCCCAGAGTATGTGATGAAAGTGAGGCTTTAGAAAGTCAGAAACAGGAGCTGGGTTTCGGGTATGCATTTGGTTGCAACTCCCCCGCCTCTCCCCCCAGCTTATGTACCTAGAAAACAGCTACCAGGAAACCACCCTCTTAAAGAAAGAAGACTGTATTTTAGTGGTGGGTCTCTAAACTGCCTTTGAGTTCTAGGATGTGCCAGTGGCCAGGGTTCTGTCTGGACTGAGAGGCAGTACTGATGGTAATGCCACATCACTGACCTGTCCTGGAGGCTTGCAGAGATGGATATGAAGTCAAATATGATCAGATGCTGTACCAGTTCACAGAGGCCAACTCCGCCAGCATGCGGGCATACAGGAACTAGAAATGAAGACAGGTTGCCGCTAAGTTCCAAGGAGGGCAGAGGGGGAGGCGTGAAGGGCAAATCTGTGGCTTTTCTTAGCATCTGCAGGTGATTATATCATTAATATTTAGGAGTGAAAATCATCAAAGATTCCCTGATTAAGCCTGAGTTAGAAAAAAGTCAGCATGGCACCTCCAGAGGGAAGCAGGGTATGTGATGTATAGAGAGATGGTGCCTGGCCCACGGCCCAACGGCAGCCTTACTTTCAAACTTCTTGGCCATCAGCAACACCGAGAGATTCTCGTTGACACTTCCCAGCCTGCAGCTGTCGATCTGCAGAAACTTGAGGGCTTTCGCCTGCAGGAGTTGCTTAAATATCACTCTGTTGTGGCACTGGAAAGAGAATTAAAACACACCAACAGGAGAGTCAGCCTTCGCCTTCAAGATCTATGAACCTGGCACCATGCCCATTCCAAGTCACTCAACAGTGGCCTCCTGGGAGCCTGGACTGTATGCATCCTTTGCCCTCACTGGGCGTGAGGCAAGCCCTAGATGCAGGAGGGGACCTCCTGCTCGCTTCATTACAAGTCTGCTGGCACAAGTAAGTATGTGTGTGGTCTCATGTAAAAGACCATCAGACTGTGTCTGTCTCCTGTGTGTCACATAAAAGACCATCTATCAGGGCTTGACCGCCGCAGGCACTGGTAAGAGGGAGAAGCAGCATCGGGATGAGATACAGGGACAGTGGTGAGCAGGTGACCCAGGCGACAGAACAGACACAGGGCGGAAGAGCCGAGAACCCGTCCCTCGCATGGCGCAGCTCGTGGGCAGTCTGCCGCAGATTTTGGCAGGCGCTTGTGCTCGTTGACAAGCAGAGAAAGGGAACACAGTTGTGTTTAAGTAATTTCGAGGCTGGCTTTCTTAAAATCAAACAGTGCCTGCTACACCCCTGCAGCTTTAGATTGCTGCCTTGTAAATTCTGATGAGATGTTTTGAAAAAGATCAGTGCCCTGAGTCACAGGAATTGTAGAAGAATCTACAAATTCAACCATGTCTTGCTGTAAAGTGACCCCATTTCTAAGACGAAGAAAGCCTCCCGTCGCAGAACAACACAGGTGGTGTAGCCTTGTGTGCAGTGCCCACAGGCAGTGCCTGTGTGTGCCACCCCAAGGAGACGTCTCCTACCTGTTCTCCTGTGGCCACGCCGATGCCCAAGGGGGCCAGCGCCTGTGAATACAAGGCAACTTGATGTCATTTTCTTGTTTTTGAACTGACACACCTAATGTTTCAAAGTATTTTTGGGCTGTTGAGCTATTTAGAGCTGAAGAAGGAAAGAGCCCTGCTTTGGAGCTGTGTGAAATTTCAGGTGCAGCAAAAGGGGGACACTGGATGACCTGGGCCTGATGGCATCACAGGTCACATCCCACAGCTGGTTCCTTCCCCCGACTCCTTCCTTATGACTGACCCCCTGGCATCCTGGCTTCACAGTCAGTGCTGTGAACCCAGCTAATGGGAGACTCCCTGAGACATAGGATGTTTCTCACATATTCTTATGTGCTGAGTTCTTCTGACACCTGAAGGGAAGATAAGCCAAGAGGGCCCTCAGTTCGTGTGGATCTGCCCTGGTTCAACCAGGAAGTACCCTGGTTCAAGGGCTCTAGGGGAAACAGGGGCAGCCTTCTATGGGTCCGCCTGACCTTGACCTCCACTTTGTTTCAGTCAGGGTGAGTAAAAGATCTGAACATCAATTAGATTTCTGTACTTACAAAGTATGGGAATCGGGTCTGGTGACCTCTGGGTTGCTGGTAGCCTTTCAACTTTTAGTGATTACTCTCTCTAGGATAAATAGCAGTGTGAGAGGGAACAAGCCCAGGAATCCTAGGGTCTGAGACCACCACTCTGGCAGCAGCAGTTTCTCTACCTTGGAAATGGCAGCATGTCCCAGAATGTCATCAGGGGAGGTGGGCTCCTCGATCCACAGCGGCTTGAACTCGGCCAGCTTTGTCATCCACTCCATGGCTTCGGACACATCCCAGCGCTGGTTGGCGTCCATCATCTGAAAGGGGAGAGAGACTCTGAGGGGAGGCCTGCCCGCTGCTGACCCTGCTGCAGGGCTATGCCTCCAGGGGGGAAGTGCTGTCTGTTACTCGCAGTCACTCGGCACCACGACTGTGGGGACCAGCACACAACCAGAACAAGGGGGCGCCAAAATGAGCTTGACATGGTGTCTCAGGAGATGGCATCACTCGGACCTGCTGCGAGATCCCGAAGTGCTGGCTGGCTCTGGAACTCCAGCCTGATCTGCATTTGTGCATGTATGTTCAGTCATGTCTGACACTGACCCCATGTAACCAGGCTCCTCTGTCCATGGGATTTCCCAGGCCAGAATACAAGAGTGGGTTGCCATTTCCTCCAGGGGATCTTCCTGACCCAAGGATTGAAGCTATGTCTCCTGCATTGGCAGGCAGGTTCTTTACCCCTTTGCCACCTGGGAAGCCCAGCTTGCATTTAGAAACCACCAAAATACATTTGTCTTGCAAGGTTCATAGTTTGTAGGAACTGTTTCATCACATTCTGAATCACTCATAGTTAACGCTGGGTTTACTCTCAATGGTTTCTTACTGGCTATTGTCTACTCTCGTTGGCAGGATAATAAATAACCCAAAGTGTATCATTAATTAAGCACCTGCACCAGGCATTTTACAGATCCTGTCCCATTTAATGTCATAATAACTCTTATAAGGCAGTTCATATTAACCCATCCTATAGGCAGGAAAGCTGACATGCAAAGGAGTAACTTGCAATAAGTCAAGTAAAGGATGATTTCAAGTCTGGGCCTCTAGAAGCCAGGTGCTGAGTGTGCAGAGGTAAAAAAGGGCCTCTCCATCTCTGACGTCATCACGCTTGGCCAAGTCAGACCCAGAGAAGGATTTCTCTGGTAGAATGTGCTGAGTGGTACACCCAGAATTGATCTGTGTCATAAATTATTTACATGAGGATGACCTCAGAAGACAAAAGTGTTAATCCATACACAAATAATGGGGCTTTTGATCCTAGGTCGAGGACTCAAACTTCTATTTTAATATATGAAACATGCTTCCAAAACAATTTAAAACTATCTTATTGTGACTTTCTTTTAGGAAAATATTTACATATAGTAAGAAACATGTTAAAAAAGATACACAGGAGTGGCTGATCCTTACATTTACCTCAGCAAAAGTTTCAGATTCTTGAGCAATGGCTCCCTGAGATGCACCTACTGGAAGGGAAGCTGGGAGGATTTAAGAAGGGTGATTAAATATTTGACACACTGCGGCACCAATGGGAGACCTGTTTGCTCAGGCACAGCCACACTAGCACAAAGGAACAATCTCGAAATTGATCTTACTGAATGGTTCTGCAGAATAAAACAGTTAAAAACTATTCACCCCTCTCACTTGTGTTTCTTGGTTTTCAGCCTTTTTAAAGATTTGCCTACTCCAAGACCTCAAAGCTGTACCTCTGACATACAGTGTTAAAATTCCCAATGTTCTTTAATCCTCGCCTGAAGCAACTCATGTTTTGGCCCTAGCCAGAGACTTCGCAGGTGGCATTAAAGGTAAAGTAGCCATCTGCCAATGCAGGAGACGTAAGAGATGTGGGTTTGATCTCTGGGTCGGGAAGATCCCCTGGAGAAGGAAATGGCAACCCACTCTAGTGTTCTTGCCTAGAGAATCCCATGGACAGAGGAGCCTGGTGGGCTACAATCCATGGGGTTGTAAAGAGCTGGACGTGACAGAAGCTACTCAGCAGAGGCCTCCTAAGAGGCTGCTTCTCAGCAGCTGGGGAGGGTACTTACCAGTGTCTTCTCAGGCCCAATCATGTTTCTGATGAGTCGGCATCTACGGATGTCATCCTGGAGATCGGCACCAACTTTTACCTTAAACCTGTAACATAAATTTTGTCTCATAATTTAGATCTGTTCACTGACTCAGTGAAGACATTTGGATTTTCTGCAGAAGTGACTGTTTCTCTCAGTAATTCATAGGTCCTGTCTTCCAGCAAACTCTTGCCCTTTCCGAATCAGTGTTCAGACAAGCCACTCAAAAATAACCCTGTAAGCATCTCTCTCTACTCAGTATCCGGGCAGTAACTCTAAATGACCTGCTGACCTCAAGTCCAGGAGTGGACAGAGCACTAGAACTTTAATAATATGATGGTTTTTGCTGTGCCATGGAAGAGAATTAAGAACAAGAGGAGTGGTCAGACCAGGTGAGCCATAGTCCTCTCCCCTTGCTCACTAGCTTCTGTTCTGCACACGGGCATCAGCCTGCTGCTCTGGAGCCTGGATGGCCCAAGGTCCCCTCATTCCACTATGCCCACCCTGTGTGCTGACAAAAAGCCCCTCTTACATCCTCTGCGCTCAGCACCAAACACTGAAGATAACCTTTCCATCCTGGGTAGAAGCCTCAGGAGGACTCTCCCAGCTCAGGGGCCTAGGAGATCTCTCCTGGGCCTTCTCTGACCCCCAGCAGTCACTGTGTCAGCCTTTCCTGGCTCCTTGGAGGGAGGAAAGGTGCTGGCACTTGGCACCTGCTGCCAACCCCAGCTGTGCTGGTCCTATTCCCAGTTTATAGAGAAAACAAGGTTCAGAGAGGTTGAGCAATTTCCCCAAGATCACACAGCAGGTACTTACAGGGAATGGGGAAAAGGCACAATGTTGATTCCAAATCCACTACCTCCCAAGCATCTTTCCAGTGCCCCAGGCTGCCTCCATCAAGTTCTCACTTCCCCTAGCCCTTTACTCAGCTGAGTCAACAGGAATTCAGTGCCTCTCAATGTTCTGTGGGCATGCAAATCACCCAGGGATCTTGTTAAAATGCAGATTTTTGGTACATGTATACAGTGGAGTATTACCCAGCCACAAATGAACTTATTTATACAATGGGAGTAGAGTCACAGATGTAGAAAACAAACATGGTTACCAGGGGATGGGGAAGGGATAAACTGGGAGGTAGGGACTGACAGATACACACTACTACTATATATAAAACAGATAACTAGTAAGGACTTCCTGTATATAGCACAGGGAACTCTACTCAATATTCTGTAATGGCCTATGTAGGAAAAGAACCCAAAAAAAAGTGGATGTATGTATAACTGATTCACTTTGCTGTATACCTGAAACTAACCACACTGTAAAGCAACTATACTCCAGTGAATTTTTTTTTTTTAATCACACAAAAAATACAGATTCTGATGCAGCAGGTCGGGGGTAAGGCTCAATATTCTACATTTTAAGTTACCTGGAGACTTTTCTTAGTTCTTATCATTCATCAAGGAACCTACACAAATAATTTTCTTAGTCTACCACGGCTGCAGCAGGGCCGGCTGGTGCTCCTGCTCCACAGACCACTCAGGAGACAGGTGGCCAGACGGTCGTGCAGAAACCCAGGAGACGCGTCACAGGCACACTGTCCACTGTGAGCCGCATGGATGGATGGACTCGGGGTGGCCACGGACAGCCACAGCTAACCCAGAAGAAGCCCCAGGAAGCCCAGGGCTCCGTAACCACACAGCAGGACAGACAAGAAGTGCAGAGGGATAGCCTGAGAGGAGGTGGCCTGGGGAAGAGGAGGAGCTTGGCTCCTGGGAGAATTCCGAGGAGAACCATTGGGACCAGTGGCTGGAAGGTATAGAGGAGTCCAGGGTTCATTAGATCGAAGCTCTTCTAACACTCAGAGCCCTTCAGCAACACAAACGCCCTACCAAGTGCAGTGGGTCTGAAGATTTTCACACAAAAGCTGAATCAATGCTTGGTACTGCAGTAAAGAGTGGCTTTCTGGATCGATGCCTGAAATCAGTGATCTCATTTAACTCTGATGTGCCAGGATTCTAACTAGACTCCTCTTTGGATAAAGCTGGAAATCAATGATCTCTTTTGACTCTGATGTTCCAGGATTCTAACTAGACTCATATCTTATGTTTGGACAAAGGACCTCAGATGAAACTTCTGAGTCCCAACATGCCAGGCTGCTCCTGGTGAATCCTGACCTCCCTGGTGCCTTGGCAGCTGGCTCCTCTCCACAACCAGCCTCACTTGCCAACTGCAGAGTCAAGTCCACTATCACCCAAATGAGTTACCTGGTCCAGCCATCCTTGAGCGCCTCGTTGCAGAGCTGTGGGGAAAGGAGCAGAGCCATCAACACACACCCTCCCTGGTCTCAGCGGCACCTCAGTCATCTCTGACTCGGCTTCACAAATGCTTTGGCCACACCGTGAACCAGAACAACCATGTGTTGTTGAAATTCAGAGCACAAACAGCTTAGCCAACAGAGCTAGGCTGTTTGGTGACTTTCCTTCCTCATCTCTATGGGAACCACTTCATTCTTTGTCACAACATCCCTGGTCGGGAAATGGAGCATCTCTGTCCCTCTATTTAAAGCTGGGATAGTCTGCAGCATCCACAGACTGAGCGGTGAAACAGGAACAGTCAGAAGCTAGTCCCCCTTCTTTGTCAGCTGCTGTGAGTGCAGGGCGATAGAAAGGGGACTGATACAGCCATGGGCCACCTCTGGTCCTTGAGCATCAGAGAGGGCGGCGTTCATCAGAATCCTCAAAACCACCTCTGGGACAGCTATTATTTCCCACCTCGCAATGAGGAAACCAAGGCAGAGCATGGTCAGGGGTCATGTTACATAAGGTTATACCGCTGCCTCTGCCCAGAGCCGGCTTTCCCATCCAGAGCCAAGGCGGGCTCACCAGGCTACAGAGACCCACGTCCACAAAGGAAACGCCTCTCCTTTTACGTGGAATGTGTCCACGTATCCAGAATGAAGCCTGGAACCCACCATGATTCAGGAAGGCCAAGAGGAAAATGTCACATCTCCTGCTGTCTATAGACGCCAGTTCCGCAGCCCACCTGCTTTAGCGTGGCATCAGGGTAGCCCAGCCAGGCGCACGACGTGGTATAGGCGGGGTAGCCACGTGCCAGCATTTGCTCCTCTGTGGAAACAAAACCATCATCAACGGTTTGCACCCGCAAGACCTCCAGCTTTAAAATTATCTGTGGCTGAGGTGCTGCCTGCGGAGAATCCAGCTATTCTGCCTGCCCTGTTCATCCTCATCCCCTGGCCTCGAGGATGTCACACCGGGGCCCAGTTACCCTCCGGGAGGCCCTGCTGGCCAAGCCTTCCCTTGTCGTGGGGTGTGACCCCAAAGCCAGCCCTGTTCCTGGCAGTGGCCGAGGTGAGCTCTGACCTAAGAGGTCACCCCTGGAGGCTGCTGCATCCGTACCCAACCATCTGTCTGCGGGGGATGGAAGGGGGCAGGTGATGTGAGCCCCCAAGGACAGGGACCTGCAGAGGTGCACAACGAGAGTGAAAATAACAAGGGAATTTCCTCACAACCCACCTCGCTCTTTTTTCCCGACCTGACTTTGCCGCAGAATTTCTGGAAAAAATAAAAAGCGTCATACTCTTTCAGACAACGAAGCTCTGGGCCTGGCGGCTGCCAGGTCAGAATGGACCAGGAAGCTCCTGGTGCTTGGGGATGACTCACCGCAGGCCTCCTCCTCCGTCAGGACGTCAGTGATGTACCTGAAATCGATGCAGGACACCAGCGTCTGAGGGTCCTGGTGGCGAGATGGCAGGATGGAAAGGCCCATGTCAGTCCACAAGTGGATCTCCATTCTAAGAGTCTGCTTACACTGGGCCTGGGCTCACTCTGTCCAGGAAAGGACCTCTGGGCCCCCTCCTCCTCCCACCCTGCCTGCGGAGCTCCGGCCTCCCTGGAGAGGCGCACTCTCTCAGCTGGGCCTCTGGCCGAGACCTCCCCCACCAACCTAAGTCAGTCTGTGGGAAGCAGGTTGTACCCTGACCAACAGTACCTATGCTCCTGTGACCCTTCACTGTCATCAAAGCCCTTTGAACGTGGAGATTCTGCTTCTTTTAAGACCACTAGCTTTGAAGTAGGGAACAGGATCCAAAAGAATGAAAACTCCACAGGGGGGCAATCTGTTACCTCCTATTGGTCGTCAGATCATTCAGTTCTGGGGGCCACCTCTGGCACCTCCCTGGAGAGGCCAGCCTAGAGCCTGCAGGTGGCCCAAAGAGGTCCATGCCCTTCCTTCAGGTGATGCCCCCATGCCACCTGCAACCATGTCAGAAATGACATGACAGCCTTTTGTTTCCACTTTCCTCCAGCAATCTTCAAGGACATGGTTTTTTGTTTCTGCTTAATTATGAGGCCTAATAATAAGGGCCTTTGTTAACTACCAGATTTTCAGTGACCATCCAAGATGACCACCCCAAGGTGACAGAAGTTCAGAGAGGTTAAGCGGCCTGCTGAAGGTCACACAGCCAGCAAGTGGTGGAGCCCAGATTAAAAGCCAGGTCTGCCTGAGTCTGATGTTCACTCCCTTTAACCTGCCCAGTTTCTTCCTCCTCGGCAATGAGATGCTCGCCCCTGGTATCGACATTGCAGGGAGAAAGGAAATGGCAGAGGCCTATCCTTAGAATTCACCCTGGGCTCTTTCCTCAAGGGTCTGATCTGCCATTTGCATTTGACGTCAGAGTGACCAGATAATATCTTAGTAATAACACCTTAGTCTTTGGAGTTTGAAGCAGTTTTCTCAACTAGTCTTTGAACCAATTCTGTGGAGTTTCTACAAAAGTTAGGATTATTCCCTTTTCATAGTCAGGAAACAGAAGCTTGACATTTGTATCACACATGGAAGGAAGCACCAGAGCCGGGGAGGTGGGAGCCATCAGACCCCGCCCCCGGCTGCGTGAGCACAGCTCTCTGCCACGTCAAACACCAAAGAAGGAGTACTGGACCTGACTGCGTGCTGCCTGATCAGCAGTACAGTCACTGATCCAGAGACAGTGCTGAGTGGATCCACTGATAATCAAAAGGCATGGAATCCATGAAATCCATTTCATTTACGGAAAACAGAGTATTAAAGAATTTACTTACCATGTCAACAAGTAACTTCCACAGAGGCTTGAAGAAAAGAAAAGATTTGTGTAAAACATGTGTGAGGCACCCATTGTTTTCTGACAATAAATGCACCAGTGGCAAATTCCCACTATCAGACTAATGCCTGCCGGCGCCCCAGCACACTGGCTCCAGCTGGCCCTCATCTCTGTTGCCCGCTTTTCTCAGCCCTTTCTAACCTACTCCGATGATGTCCCAACTGCTGCCAATATCCCTCTGGGCAGACAAACAATTGAACTAAATTCTCCTTACGTCCCCTGGGAGCCTGCCGTATGTGCCTTTGCTCACAGAGGGAGTTGTGTTCCTCTGTCGTGCGTTGTATGTTCCATGGGGTCAGAGATGCTGCTGGAGGATTACCTTCCCCTCCTGCTTGGCCCACAGGTCCCACACGGCATTGAGCACGGCCGCCGTAGCCAGATGTACCACACCCTTCTCAGGACCAATCTGGTTAGGAAGCAAAACACACCAGCAATTCATAGAAAAGAGAAGGATATTTAGGTCTCCTAGCCAGGGACACGCTTCATGAATTAAAAGGCAGCAATGGAAGCTCTGCCCTAATGCTGGGAAAGATGAAGGCGGGAGGAGAAGGGGACAACAGAGGATGAGATGGTCGGATGGCATCACCGACTCAGTGGACATGAGTTTGAGTGAACTCCGGGAGTGGGTGATGGACAGGGAGGCCTGGCATGCTGCAGTGCATGGGGTCGCAAAGAGTCAGACAAGACTGAGCAGCTGAACTGAACTGAATGGAAACTCACTTGGAGGTTAAGCTCTTCTCCAGTAGTTTCTAACCTATAGAAGATCTGCAAGAATAGTAGAAAGAACTCCTATATATTTCCTCTCTCTTTGTATTTACATGTATATACATACACAAACATACATATATATATACACAGATAAATAAAATATAATACATAAGGAAAATTTATTTTACTGAGTCACTTGAGAGTAAGTTGTAGGTCCTATGCCCCCTTAATCCTAAATACTTCAGAGTATAGTTCCTAAAAACAAGGACATTGTCTCACACAGCCGTAGTGCAATGATCAAATTCAGTTAATATAATATTGATAGAACACTCTTATCTATGAGGACAGCCCATAAGCAAATTGTACCAACTGTCTCAATAATGTACTTTCTGTTTTTCACAAATGGCATTTAGCTGACATGTCACAATTTATCTAGAGCAAATTTTCTTTTCTAAAAAAATAATTACCAGTGTTTCCAAGGACAGTGTTTCTCCACCTGGGTTGTCTGCAGCCCCACTGCGATTAGACTGCAGTGCTGCCACTGCATTCTTGTTGCGGTTATCAGGGCTGTTATTGTTTAGGGCTTCTCTGGTGGCTTAGACGATGAAGAATCCGCCAATGCAGGAGATGCAGGTTCCAACCCTGGGTCGGGAAGATCCCCTGGAGGAGGAAATGGCAACCCACTCCAGTATCCTTGACTGGGAAATTCCACGGACAGGGGAGCCTGGCGGGCTCCAGTCCACGGGGTCTCAAAAGAGTTGGCCAGGACTGAGTTTGCACATATTATCTTCTAGTGCTAGGGTAAGTTAGCATCCTTTAGGCTTCTCCACTGTGTAGTTACCATTCCCCTTTCGAAGTAAAGAGATTAATGTTGCCCCTAAGTTTTAGCATCCAGTGATCGTTCCTGCCTCAATCAGTTACAGCCATGATGCTTGCAGTGTGGTGGTTTTCTAACGTTACCATTCCTGTTATATTAGTTTGTACTCTGCGGTAATGACAAGCTTTCCTTTGTTGGTTGTTTGCTATCTGAATGGACTCAGGGATTCTTAGGTTATTCAATGATTTATCAGCCATGACTGCCACATTGCTTTTTTCTTGAAGTGAAGGATATAGTAAGAGTCTTTATTCCAAGCACTAAAATTCAGAAATAAGGAAAACAAGTAAAATGCCAACAGTTAAATATTTATGACATAGTTAAATACCACCTTTACTGAATCACCCCAGATTCAACCAAGGGAACTCCTTCCAGGGGACGCTTTTAAAGCAAGTTTCACTCGGTTTGCTGAAGTTAAGAATGAAATCTGAGGCGAGGTGCCTTTCTCTGTGCTCAGGAGACTGAATAGCTAGAAAAGACAGAGCTGATTTTCAGGAGACATGGGCAAGGTGTCAGCTACTGGACTGACCTTGAAAAAGTGAAAGTGTTAGTCACTCAGTCTTATCTGATTCTTTGCGACCCCATGGACTATAGGCTCCTCTGTCCATGGGATTCTCCAGGCGAGAATATAGGAGTGGGTTGTCATTCCTTTCTCCAAGGGATCTTCCTGACCTGGGACTGAACCCAGGTCTCCTGCACTGCAGGCAGACTCTTTACCACTGAGTCAGCAGGAAAGCCCCGACCTAACCGTGATAAAACCCTGTCTCTAGAATCTTTTTCATGCTTTGAACTTAAGGTTCAGATACCGTCCTACACACATGAAGGAGCTCCAGTCTCTCTCTCCTTAGTTTTTGCTCTTCTCTTACATTTCTGTCCTTAATAACCTCCTCCCACAACTTCAATTCTTCTCATATTATTTCTCCCTTTAAAAGGTTCCCATTTGGCACTTTATATTCTAGGGAGTCTAGACCAACTTCTTCCCATTCAGGGAGCAGAGATGAGGTTTGGAAGGCAGCGATCGCTCTTGGGATCCAAGTATGTCCAGAGTCAAATCTCACAGAAAGGAATAGATTACCTTAAAATACTGACTGTCCACCTGCTTCAAGCCCTAATTCATCTAAATAAGATGTTTACTTTACTATCTTAAACCTGTCTTTATTTTCACAGTTGTTGCAATCAAAGGACACGAGACTTCAGATGTTATTTACAGAATAGTTTTACAAAACAAGACACCTTACCCATCTGAGCTGCCCATCACTCGTAAGCTGCCTGTAGAAGCCTCTGAAATCCCCAACAATGTCACCAAGGTCCTTGTTCAGCACGTGGTGGGCCAGGGCATTCACAGCACAGACAACTGTGAAAGAGTATACAATTCTTGTTTAGTGTTGCTGTGAATAAATTAAGACATTAAGACACACATAAGACACACAAGTATCGCAAACTAAAGTGAGGATTTTATGAAGATAATTTTAAATATAAGAGGTACATGCCTTTAAAAACTGCCTCAAATATATCATCTGTGGTTGTTATAACTAATAAACAGAATAGTTGCTCACCTATATTCTGAGCTTAATTTCTGAATAGAGCAAATCCATTTTGATTGGTTGCCACATGAAAAGAACCATATGTTTCCAAATCATTTTCCTATTCACTTTGTAAACTGTCCATATGTCAGCTGCAAAACAAAATCTTGCTATTTCATTGTTCCCAAGGAATAAGAAGACTGACTTATAGAATTTTTAGAAATGTCTTTTCATCATTGTCAAGTATAGAAGATATCTTGAATTCATAATATAACTATATTAAAGATGAAATGAATTTGCAATTAGCTTAATATTTACATGTAAAATGTTAAAGTTGGCAACCCACTCCAATACTCTTGCCTGGAAAATCCCATGGATGGTGGAGCCTGGTAGGCTGCAGTCCACGGGGTCGCTAAGAGTCGGACATGACTGAGTGACTTCACTTTCCCTTTTCACTTTCATGCATTGGAGAAGGAAATGGCAACCCACTCCAGTGTTCTTGCCTGGCGAATCCCAGGGACAGGGGAGCCTGGTAGGCTGCCGTCTATGGGGTCGCACAGAGTTGGACACGACTGAGTGACTGAACTGAACTGAAAATGTTAAAGTACATGAAAAAACGTCATGAACATTAAACTAATTTGAAGATTAACTTTCATTTGGGTCAGCATTACCATCAATTACTTATTTTTGGTATTCTACCTTAATAAGAATTTCTAGTGTTATTTCAGATGAAGAATCAGTAAAAACAAAACAAAACAAAACAAAAACCACTGTCTGCAAAGACCCTTCTATGGTTCGCTCAGTCTAGTAAACACTCTCAGTCTATGTTTAAATGGCCAGAATAATCAACTTAGCCCCAAAGCAATGAATTTATTATAAAAAATGTTGATTGACTTGTTGTTTGGCATAGCTGTTGCTTCAATATTAAAATTCTCACATCACTTCATAGGGTAGCCCCAGAGACACAGTTTTACTTTAGACAGACCTTAGGAGAAAGATGTTTTGAGAGTATTTAAACATGTTCATGGGATATGCTTGGCCTCTGCGTGACACAGCCCTTAGATGATGCTCGTACTGAGTATTTAGGGCTGATCCCCACAACTTCCGTGTTCTCTAGGGCTCTTGTTACTAGGATGAGGAATGATTCCAGTTCAGACATTTACCCCCTTGAGCTCTGAGAAGACAGAGCCCCCCTCACCCCTTAGTGGTTGGTGCTCTTGGATTAGAGATGTCAAGAGTAAGTTGGCAGCTCACAGAGACCTGTATCAATACCTACACCAAACCTCCATCTCACTAAGAGGGTTACAATCACATACTGGTTTCTATCACAGAGCAAATGCATTTAACGAACCTTGAGGATAAGCCCATCATTTTTGGCTCCAACGAAGCACAAACAACACTAATACATTC
The DNA here is from genome assembly GCA_007570785.1 of Antilocapra americana. Lineage (NCBI taxonomy): Eukaryota > Metazoa > Chordata > Mammalia > Artiodactyla > Antilocapridae > Antilocapra > Antilocapra americana. Next base: position 32,962,943 of record ML662445.1, read on the forward strand.
ATCGAGAGGATGTGGATTCTCCTCCCTCAGACTGAGTCCACTGTAAGAAGTATTACTAAAATCTGGTGGCTTCCATAGAAATCTGGGTTGTGGTGATCTGATTCCAGGCTTCCCTGGTGGCTCAGATGGTAAAGAAACCACCTGCAATGCAGAAGACGCAGGTTCCATCCCTGGAGAAGGAAGTGGCAACCCACTCTAGTATTCTTGGCTGGAAAACCCCACAGACAGAGGAGCCTGGTGGGCTACAGTCCATGGGGTCTCAGTCAGTCTGACTCCAGCGTGGAGAACAGGCCACGTCAGGTGTGAGTGTCTGAAAAGATGGGTGGGAAATCTGTCTGGAGAAACTAAGGCCTTGAAGGCAGCTTGCTGAAGCCCTGCTCACTGAAGCCAGGGCTCTCTCCTGTGACTACATCTGCCTGAAACTTTCTGGGATCCTCCTGCCCGGGAGGGACAAGTCAGAACGACTACAGAGAACACAAGTCTGAGCTTTCAAGCTGCCAGGGAACCCTTATGGCTACTTAGTCTCTTTAAAAATTCCCCTTTTTTCATCTCCTTTTCTTTTCCTATACAAAAACTATATTGGTCTCTTCTAAACATAAAAAAAAAAAAAAATCAAACATAACCTCCCCCTCTCTCACACATACAGGCCCTCTCTTCACGGTAATGAAGCACTGTTTTCTTAGGTTATAAAAGAATGATTAGTTAAGTAAGCTGATAAAGGTTGCAGAAGAACCATGATGAGCTAATGGAATTTTTTTCAACTTTAATTCGAACACCATGTAATGGTTCAGTGAGATGGCAGTGAGTCACCTGAAAAACACAGCAAGGTTACAATTAAAATGGTTCTGTCATGCTGTGGTCTGAAACAGGCGGAAGCCAACTCCGTCACCACAAAAGAGCCATTTGTTCCAGGCACAGAGAGATGGGAATTGATTTCTCCTGCTGGAGGTGTCCATAGGGACAGTGGAGGTGGGGAGGAGTATGGGAGGCCCCTACCCCGTGAACTCAGCAGCACACTTTTACCAGGAAACACAGGCCCTTCACAGCGGGCCTGAGTGAGCACAGTTCCAAGTCCTGGCTGTAAATAGTGGTTCCGAAGGCTTGTTCCAGAACACATCTTGTAAGCTTGCTGAGTTTGGCACAAACTCTGGGGGCTGTGCTGTATGGTTAGAGCTTCATAAAGTGCTCAACCTACACGAGAGAATTAAAATTGCAGAAGCTGAAACATAGCTCTCCAGCCTGCGGGGATCAGTGGTCACTGCCTAGGGGAACATCAACAGTAAATGGTTAACTTAGGGGGTGGGAGTCTGGGAATCCGTGCCCAGGTGCCTCCATCTGCCTGGTCAATTCCTGGTTACCCTTCAAGGATCATCACAAAGCCTCACTGTTTCTCTGAAGCTGTCCTGACCCTCCTGGACAGTTTCCATGTAGCTCATACTCACTTTAAAACAAATGGTCCTCTCATACTACACTATCGTTTCTTGTACGCCTGTCTCCCTGAGGAGTTCATGTATTCCTGTTCCTTTTCTCTCTCTCCTTGTAAAGTCATTTCTGCAGTGCCTGGCAGAGCATGTAACACACAGGGGCACATAGGAGGCATCCATGGAAGGCCTGGTTGATGGATGACTGGACAGCAACCCTGGGAGGGGTGGGGACAGCCTAATGGCATCCACAGAACGTTCAAGAAAGGTTCCCTTGTCTTACACACACACATACATACCTCTTTTACCTGCTTGATGATATTAAAATCATTCAATGGGTCAAGCCTGTTCTACAACTAGGAAAGGGCTGACAGTGTAAATATTCATGAGAGGGGGGTCAAGTCACCACCAAAGTCAGAGAATCTATTTCCTTGTTTCAGTCCCTAATGACTCAGTGAAATTGATCTGGCAGAGGGGTCTTCTTTTGGTACATATTGAATTTTGTTCTTTGTGCATGCATAAACCAAATTATGCTTTTTTTAAAAAAAAAAAAAAAAGCAAATAATTCGTACTTAAATGTTCTGCAGGACTAGCTGAACAGCTGTCTGGGCCTGTTTCCTTTTCTCCAAAAATTTGGAGGCTCAAGACCATGGCTGCGCCCCCATCCAGCTCTGAGAAAAGAAAGACCAACTTGTGGCTCAACGAGCAGCCTCCACTGTCTGCTCTTCCCGAATGAGAGTTCCGAAACTGGGCAGGACCTACAGCCTTTGCTGCAAAGAAGGGCAGTGAACTTGAAACCAACTCCGTGTGGGGGAGTCACAAAAGCAAGTAGACTCTCTGTGTACATGACAATAAGCCTTGTTCCATGAACACACGTCTTCCCTCTCAAGCCCCTCACCTGCTCACAGGTCCTCCTAGCTTGGCAAAGAGAGAAATGGGCTGAGTGCCAAGGATGTGCCTGCAGTTCCATAGATAACCACAAGGAGAGAAGCCAAATTCTGCTATCTAAAAAACTTCTCCCAATGAAATAAGCAAACCATCAAACATTGTTTTTACTCAAGGCAAGCAAAATATGGAGGCAAATGAGGTCAGAACTGGAATGTTAGTGAAATGAAAGCATCCTAGGGCCTCAAGATATGCCCAACTCACCAACTTCAGTGCCTCTTCCCAGAGTGAAGGTAATTCCATAGCCCTTGAGTCCGTCTTCCACATCCGTCTCCAAGACAACATAGGCTGCTGAGTAGTCAGGGTCTGTGTGCTGCAGGGAAATGCCCCCCAAACCCGGAAAGTGAGAAATCCCCGAATAAACCCAGGAATGATGTCACATAAGAGCAGAAGATGCAGTAAGAGCTCCCATCAGAGGAAACCTTCATGTTCCCCAAAGAGCTCTGAATGGACAAAAGGAATGTCTTCCTGGAGGATGGCAGAGGGACTTGGGGTGAGAGGGAAGACCCAGGAATGAGATCTCTGTATAGCAGAAGGAATTATATTTAGTATTGTGCAATAAACTACAATGGAAAAGAAAAAAAGGTATTGCTGGGAGGTGGTAGGCTCGGCTTGAGCTGGGCTCTCTGAAACCTTGGTGAGCGCCTGGAACATCCAAGGCCTGAGTGGTCCACATTTCTTAAAAGGCTGGTGAGAAACAATTTCAAGGACAGAGGAGCCTGGTGGGCTAAGTCCATTGGGTCGCAAAGAGTTGGACACGAGTGACTAACACACACACACACACACACACAAAATCATTGGAACCCTTTGCTAGAACAAGTATGGGGAACAGTTTCAGGGCTCCTTCATGAAAATATCCTACTTGTGATCAGGAAGGCTTGCTGTGCTGACAAGTGCCAAGGGAGCTGAACTGCTGAATCCAGCTTGTGGTGAGGGTTGGGTGGTGGGGGCAATCCTGAAAGTCATGGCCGTACTTCTGAGAACTGCCATGCAGACTTTCTAGTAAGAAGGCACTTGGGGGGACTTCCCTGCTGGTTCAGTGGTTAGGACTCTGCATTTCCGCTGCAGGGGGCATAAGTTTGATCCCTGGTCGGGGAACTTAAGATCCCTACACCATGGGGACGGCTCCAAAAATAAATAAAATAAAAATGGAGGCACCTGGGAATGAGCACACAACACACACCACATCTCTAGGGGCTAACATACATAAGTATTTATGAGCTTGCAATGCAGGTATCAGATATAATCTCTCCTGACCTAGATGTCCTAAACCACTCAGGCCAGAGACAAATTCCATTTCTTATTCTACAGTAAGCCAGCAACCCTAACACTTTACAAATTCAAAGAGGAAAGTCAAGGTTTCAGTTCATCGGCAAGCAGTAATTACAGCCACACCTACTGACAGCCTTCTCTGTGTTAGATTCTCTACATACATCTCATTTACATGGATAAAGCAGATCCTGCTATACTCATTTTACAGGTGAGAAAACCTAGGCCTAGAGAGATTGTGTGGTTCTCCCACAGCTGCTGTCCCACAGAGGGGCAGAGGCGGTTGCACTAAATCAGGTATTTTAATTTTACAAGTCAGCATAACTTCAAACAGATGTTTGGAGATTTACAAAGGACGGTCCAATAGGTGGCTTTTGTCATTTACTATAACAAGATATGGGCTTCCCTGGTAGCTCAACTGGTAGAGAATCAGCTGGCAATGCAGGGGACCCAGGTTGGATTCCTGGGTTGGGAAGATCTGCTGGAGAAGGGATAGGCTACCCATTCCAGTATTCTTGGACTTCTCTGGTGGCTCAGCTGGTAAAGAATCCACCTGCAATGCGGGAGACCTAGGTTCGACCCCTGGGTTGGGAAGATCCCCTAGAGAAGGGAAAGGCTATCCACTCCAGTATTCTGGCCTGGAGAATTCCATGGATAGTAGTATAGCCCATGGAGTTGCAAAGAGTCGGACACAACTGAGTGACTTTCACCTCATAACATCGTATGAGAAAGGACACATAAGGATTTTGAAAATCAGAAATAACCTAATCTCAGAATAAAGGACATTCTTTTAAATCACTTGAGCACTTTTTAACAAGAGGCCTCTTCAGGTGCACACAGAGAACATGGAATGTAATGAACATATACAGTGGGCCCTCCACGTTCAAGAGGCAAACGTTACAGTGTGAATCGAAGTCCTCAGGTACCAATCCCCTTCAACTTCCCACCGGTAACAGGTCATCACTACCCTAACATGGATGCTTCCCACATTCATTACACCAGGGAAACTCTGTTTTTCCAGTGTGGCCAATGGTGAGTGGGCGTGGGGTGGGGGTGGGGGGGAGCAATGAGGATCCAAGGCGGGCAGGACTGGAGAACTGGGCAGGACTTATATTTAGGAGCCACTGCAGGAGCTGTGTGGAGAAGGCAATGGCACTCCACTCCGGTACTCTTGCCTGGAAAATCCCATGGATGGCGGAGCCTGGTAGGCTGCAGTCCATGGGACCGATACAAGTCAGACTCAACTGAGCGACTTTACTTTCACTTTTCACTTTCATGCATTGGAGGAGGAAATGGCAACCAACTCCACTGTTCTTGCCTGGAGAATCCCAGGGACGACAGAGCCTGCTGGGCTGCCGTCTATGGGGTCGCACAGAGTCGGACACAACTGAAGCAGGAGCAGCAGCAGCAGCAGCAGGAGTTGTGGGTGTGGAGTGCCCTGCTAACACTCTCAGAGAACAAAAACACACCTTTCAGGGTTCACTTGACTGCACCTCCAAAGGCTGACATCTACCTAACTCTTCACATTCGCTATACTCATGTTTTCCGGGAACTTCATGGCATCACGGACTCAATGGACATGACTTTGAGCAAACTTTAGGAGATCGTGAAGGACAGAAAGTCTGATATGCTGCAGTCCATAGGGTCGCAAAGAGTTGGACACAACTGAGCGATTGAATAACGAACAATGTGAGAGCCCCTTTCACATGACCCAACAGCTGTGAGTTTGTTCATTGGTTTTCGGCCAGACTGTGACTCCTTCCTTTCACAGATGGGCCCAAGAGGTCCAGAGAGTTAGGGCCTTCTCCTGGCCACACAGCAAGTTGTGGGGGAGGCAGGGATCACCACCTGAAACACCCTGCGCGGGGCTTCCTGGGCTCCATCACGGTGGAGGAGCTCCCGCTGTTTTATTTTAGGGCTGCACTGGGGGCGCCCCAACAACATCGTTTTGCAAATACGATTCTCATTTCCAACAGAATGTGAATCATAAACATAAAAACATGAAATACTAAATGCCAGCAACGAAAGGAACATTAAGAAAAAGAAAAAAACCTAGGAGTATGGAGTCTCTAGATACCTTCACTCCACTTTTTGGCCTCTCCACTTACAAAAGCAACGGTTCCAAAGGGAGGAACCTTCCAAGGGGCCCCCTCCGGGTGCCGGCTCCTAAGGCCCCAGCGTCTGCGGGGCGGGAGGGCACCGGGACGGACAGCGCTTACCATGGCGTCTGAGCCGTGGCCCCCGAGAGACGTGGGGAAGCGCACGTCGTGGACCGAGAGCCGGGAGACCCTGCCGCGAACCATGCCCACGCGCGCCGGGGTGCCACCAACTTTGGGGACCGGACGCGGGGCGCGCGGAGAGGGAGGGGCCCGGAGCGGGCGCGGATTGGCCCTGCGGCCAGGGGGCGCGGCCGCGCTCGAGAACTCAGGGACACTGTCAGGCTTCGTAGGACTGGAGGGGCCGGTGGCTAAGGGTCCCCTGACTCACACGTTTTCCGCCCCACACCGGGGTCGCTCTTCCCCAAGGCGGACTCTCTTGGGGTCACCCCGAGACCCTCCCCTCTCCCGTCCCTCCTCCCCCCAGGACCCTGCTCCGCCCAGACTAGAAATTGTCATGTGACCGTACCCGGAACGGCGCCCGGAGAGGAAGAAACCCGATCTGTTCACAGTGCGATCGCCTCGCAGCAGATTCGGACCAGCTCCACTCCGGACTTCAGTCCGTAGAGGCAGCCAGGATAGCCTTGGGCCAGAAAATCCTCAGGGTCTTGAAATGACCTCAGCCTGTTTGCCATCTGATAAACTAAGTGGAGGGTCACCATTTATTATATCCTTGCTGATGCACAAAGCTTTTTAAATACAGGACTGCTTATCTACCCAGCCCTGCAAGGTAGGCAGGTATTGTCCATTTTACTGAAGAAATGGGATTCAGAGAGATTAAGTAATTTAAGAGACTTGCCCGAGGCCACACAGCTAGATAAACGGCTAAGAGTACTAGCTGCAAACCCAAGGCTCTGCCCTCTGGGTGGCAGGAATTGTGGGGTTCAGAGCTATAAGATCCCTCTGACAACACAGTGAGGGCTACGGACAGCCCCCCTACGCCCAACATACACACTGCATTGTGCACACGTTAAGTTTTTAGACCATTTTACGGACGGTCCACTTAACCCCTTGCCTTGCCTACAGCATGCCACCTTTCAGTTCCTACTTCTAGGGACTGTTTTGACGACTGTTTGGGAAGCAGTGCTATACAGATATATTTTTCCATTAATAAATGTTCCTGTGGGTATGGCAGGGATGTTTTCAGGAATCTCCAGGTCATGTCTGCTGCTCAAGGATACATACGCATAGAACCCTGCCAGATGAATTCCTCTGGCTAAAGACTGAGATGGTTAACTCAAATGCTAGAGAGGCTGGTGGGCACCAGGAAGCAAAGAGAGGTGAGGTAAGAAGCAGTGACTGCAGGTAAAGGGACAGCCAGGCAGTGCCAGCTCATTGCCGCCCTGTAGGAATTAAGAGCGCAAACTGCTGCATCTTCCTGGTTTCCAAGAGAAGACTGAAATTTTAATGTTAATGGGAAATAGCCCTTCTTTTCCCCTGGCCTGTCCTACACACTCTGCAGTTTAGACAGTTAACTTTACATATGGATCAATGCTTATTAACATTTAATTGTACTAACTATTTGTTCATCCCTACCTTTTTTGCTTTCTTGATTTTTAGGGTCGGGGTGTCTGGCTGGAATATATGCTCAAGTTTTTTTTTTCAGAATGGTTCTTTGGGCTGAGTGATATGTTCTAACTACTTTGTGTTCTGAACTTAACTTTTTCTTTCAAGATTTGAAGGATTTTACTGGTATAGAATTAACAGTTCAAATTAATACTTTTTAAAGTAATGTTAAGTCTCGTTCTTTAAGAATTTTTTCTTCCCCGTTCTCTGGAAAATGGATTTTCTCTTTATGGTTTTAAAATAACTAATATATATTTAAGATTCACTTAGATATTAATCTTACTCCATAGCTGATGGGTTCTTTCAAAACAGAAGCAGCATACTGCTCTAGAAATTTTCTCTACTTGGTTCTTACTCTTATTATTTTTTCATCTGGTTTGATATTAAACCTCTGAATCTATCACCCATGCTTTAATTTAAAAAACCAAAAAAACCTCCTTTTTGATTCTTTGTTCTTTTGAGCCTGGTCATATCTTTTGTTTCTATTCCAGCTCATTGACTGGGTCAGTTTATTATACAGGTTCAGTTCTGCCTACACAGCTATTCCAAATGCTGATACCCCCTCCCTACCCCACACCCCTATAATTAATAGTCCCATTACAATTTAGGAAAAATAAAGTAAAATGGAAAGGATTTATATTCTTATTGCAGCAATGAAGACCCAGCACAGCCATAAAGACATAAATAAAATTATATATAAAAATACACTGTGTGGGATGAAAAGCAGAAAAAACACTGCAAAATAAGAGATTAGTGAAAATGAAGACAGAGCGAAAGTATCCAAAATGAAGCAAAAAGGATCAAACAGAAAAAGAACAGAACAGAGCCTTACTGACCTGTGAGGCAATATTAAATGGTCCAATATACATGTAATTAGAGTCCCAGAAGTGAACAGGGAAAAACAAACTGAAAAATAATCTACCAGATTTTCTGACTTTGATGAGAACTATAATCCACTCAATTAAGCCTCTCAAACTCTTAACAGAATAACCTTTAAGAAAGTCATGTGAAGGCACATCATAAACAAATTGCTGAAAACCAGGAATAAAAGACTTCTTTTCAGAATGTTTTAAAAATACTTTTATGGACTTCCCCGGTGGCCCTATAGTTGAGAGTCTGCCTGTCAATGCAGGGGACATGGGCTCGATGCCTGGTCCACGAAGACCCCACAGACGGAGGAGCAACTAAGCCTGGTGCCACAACTCCTGGGCCTGAGCTCTGCAACATGAGAAGCCCAAGGCCTGCAAGGAAGAGTAACCCCCCCTCACCTGTACCAGAGACAGCCCTCAGGCAATGAAGGCCCAGCACATCCATAAATAAATTTAAACACTTTTCTGTGTTAATATCATTTTCTAGCAGTGATAAGGATTACAAAAATACAAGTTAAACCCAGATCTCTGATCTTTTTGGAGGGTTTGGGATCAGGAGATGTAAACCAGGCACAGTTTGCTAATTCCATGGTATATTCTCTCAGTGTTTTAGGGGACCAAGGCATTCCCAGAAAATAGCAATTACGTAAGTAAGTAAAAGGACTCACACCTCTTTACATAATTCAGTTTTTCTGTTAGGATCACTGTCACCCCCTTAGGCCGATTGTTTTCATTTCTCTCATCTCTATTACCACTTAGACTGCAAGCAATTTTTTACTTCAGATTCTCAGTTTTCCAGCTTACTCATGCTAACTTGACCTTCAAGATGTGAGTGAAGCTGGATCGAACTGCTTCCCTGTGTACGTGGGAAACCGAGTGTCTGTGCCTCCCAGTGTCTCTGAAGCACTTAGAGGACTTTTTCTTCACTACATTTAAACACTTGTGTGAAACCGACCCCTCCCCTTTGTTGTCAACCTTTCTGGACATTCTCCTAATCCCTTTACTACCTTCAATGCCACCCACCCAGGTTGTAAAGCAGAGTTGAAGGAATGTTTGTGGTAACAGGAGAACTTATCAAGCATCTTAGACATCTTGTTTCTTAAAGGTCTGTGGGCCTTTCCCGGGGTTTTACTAATTTTCTAGGTGCTTCCTCTTTCTTCCATTTCTGCTTTTTCTTAGCTCAGCCCTCCTACTCCCTCATTCCTATTCATCATTCATTCTACTCATGAATGAATAGTGTTATACCTAACTGGTTGGCTCAGTGGCGTTTTACCACATTTAGTTTGCTAATTTTTTGAAAAAGAGTTAATTGAAAAATTCTTAAGGTTCAGTTTAGAAATCAGAGTTCTGAATATGCTCAACGTTTCATATGTTCTCTCCATTTATGGTAACTAGGGCTTCCCTAGTGGCTCAGATGGTAAAGAATCTGCCTGCAATGCAGGAGACTGGGGTTTGACCCCTGAGTCAGGAAGATCTCCTGGAGAAGGGAAAGGCAACCCTCTCCAGTATTCTTGCCTGGAGAATTCCGTGGACAGAGGAGCCTCATGGGCTACAGTCCATGTGGTCCGAGAGTCAGACACAAGCAAGCAACTAACACTTTCACTTATGGTTACATTTAACAGGACATATATTGCTACTGTACCAAAAATGTTACTTTTGTATGAACTCTCACTAGGATGTAATAAAGTAGCTAGTGGTAGCATGCTGAGTATCAGTCAGGGTCCCACATGGAAACTAATGTCATACTCCAGGTAATTCTAGGATATTTACAAAGAGGGGGACAGGAAAAGGGGACCACAAGAATCAATGCAGCAACCAGGCAGTAGAAGCAGCCCTAAGGCAGACAGCAGCTGCTAATTCCCCCCAAAGGAGAGAGGAGGTCATACTGAAAGGAACCTGCAAGTGGAGAGGACACAGCCAGCCCAGCTCCCAAGGAGGGGAGCAGGGGAATAAATACCTTGACCTCTCAGGTTTCCTCCGGTCTTCTGCCTGAGCTCCTTGCTGGCTTAGCTCAAGAGGAATCCAGAGTGAGGGAACCCACTGGTGAGGACAGGAGAGCCTTCTGGCGGAGTGTGGCTGTGAAAGGACAAATGGATGATATCGGGCACACATGGCTTGTTTTACTCAGAACTATTCCTTTCTGTGTCTCAACAGCTTGAACGTGAATTAGTCAGGACTCTGATTGTTATGAAGGAAACTGGATGTCAAAAAAGGAAAAGGGAAGGAGGGAGGAAGGAAGGAAATGGAAGGTAGGGGAGGAGCTGATTTTACAGAAATAAATGCTGCTGGGGCCCATGCTCTCTCCTTCTCCTCTGCATGCTGGTTTGTTGTGGATCTAAGAGGGGACCTGGACTCCAGCAGCATCCGGGTAGCATCTTTAGAGCAGTATAATCAGATGTATAATCAGATGAGACTCATCTTCCAGTTCCATGGAGAAAAGTCTTAGAGACTTTACTAAGAGATGTAAATCAAGATTTCGCATAAATGGGATCGGAAGACTGATTGGAAAAGATAATAAGATATTATATCTTACCAAACTAATTTATATAAACATAATATAATCCTAACCAAAATCTCCCCTGAATTCTTCTGGAGTATGAAAAATAAAGTCTAAAAAGTTTATCAAGAATTTGCCAGAACATCAACATGGGGGGAAAAAAAAAGGGCATCACAAAGGCTACTTCCTTAATTATTAAACTGCATTATCAAGTGATTAGTCATTGAAAGTATTATACTCATGTCAGAATGTCAAGTTAATTGGACAAAACCAATGGCGTGGGAGATGCATTAATTAGTAATTGCTGCTGGGAAAATTAATGGTATGGGGGAAAAAAATCAAGCTAGACCCTTAAGTCATATCTTATGCCCTCAAAACTTCCAAGTGAATTAAAGAGTGATGTAAAACACAAAAACATCAAATAGAACAGATGAGATGAATATTTAATCTTGGGATGCAAAGGACGTTTTAGGAATAAAAAAGATTTGACAACATACAAATGTACAACTTAAATGTCAAAGAAATACATGCAAAATTAAAAGGCAAACAGCAAACTAGGAAAACATTCTTAAGTTGAGAACTTATTTCTCTACTGTATAAAAAATATTTAATAAATGTTTATTAAATGATGTTTGTTCATTAAATGTTACTTTTCTGGAATCATTAGGGAAAAACAAAGCTAATAATTTTAGATAAAATAACAATAAAAACAATTAATACTATTACCTTATTGGAAATAACAAATGCTTTTGATTGGTCATTCATAATTTAGCATAATCTTATTTTCATTATACCTATAATAGAAGTGTAAAACACACATAGAAATAAGGCTTGCATATTTTTCATTTTTAGAAAATTAAATCCCTTATGATCAAAAGTGGTTATTCTATTTTATATCCTTCACATAGAATTTTCTTCTATGAACAACTTCACTTAAATCTCTTAGATTTGTCAGTACATTAAAACTTTATTTGCTGATATTAAAAAAAAAAAAACCTTGTAAAAACAATGTCACTCACCTGACATGGAAAATTAACCACACAGAATAAGTTTAATGTTCTGAATGTAAAAAGAATTGATTTAACTCTGCTCAAGAGTCATAACTCAGTACTTTTTTTTTTCCTCCAATGGAAGAAGAAACTCAGAATATACTTTGCTTAAAATGCCATTTTTAGAAAAACAGAACATATGAATAGTGGCTAAAAAGATAAATGGGTACATTCAATGAGAATTTTTATTTCAATCATCCACAAAACAATAATACTTTATAAAAATATTAAGTTTTAGGCTACCATTATTCATAAAAAAAGTGTTTGTGCTAGAAGGCTGTTTTACCAACTTCCTTTTTTGGTAAGGAAAACACATGAAGAGGCTGAAGAAAAGCTGTTGGAAAAAAATCTTCAAATGTACAAACTTGTTTATTTTTCTCAGAAATTTAAAAATACATAAACCATTTAAACTGAATACACGTTAAGTTAGTGTTTTATTTCCTACTATACAATTGATATTATAAGGAACTGCTCCATTCAATTAAAACCTAACGAATGCCATCAACTTTTACTGGCTTATTTTTCCGAAGAGAATTATTAGTACATAAACATAATTTTATCCTTTTTAAAATGCTTAGAAAAATTGAAATATCATAGTTCACACAAAGCCCTTTAAAAATCTGAAGTCACAGGTTGAGGATGTAAAAGGTAAATGATGACAGCGGTCTTCTTGGGAAAATCCTCGTGGAAGGATTCAATACTATGCAAGTTACGTAAACGTAAGAAACCACTGCAAGTTTTAGTACCAGAACTACTGCCAACCTGCATGAAGTTCATCTGTCACATTCTTAAAATGGTCTGGATCTCAACACAGATACCACAGCACAGAACTGTTTATTTAATGACCAGATCAGGTAAGTGATGATAGTTAGTAACGATAGTCCTAAAATGCTGGGACCGGATGTGTTGCTCTATTTAAAATGTGACTACAAAAGAGAGTGTTTTAAAAGGTAAATACCATACTTGTGTCAGACCCAGTTCCTTTGCTAGACACACCCGTGACACTGCCATTTAAATTCATATTTTGGGATTTTAATTTTCTTTTTGAGTTAGTCATAAAAATCAGTATTACTCTGTATTTTTCACTGGTGTACTTTAAATATGCAACAACCGTCCCCCTCTTTTCACCAATTATTCTGAATACGTTCTCCTCCTCAAATCAACTAAATTCTAAAAGGGGAAAAATGATCATCATTAAGTATACTTAAAAAGGGAATGCAGATTTCAACATGGACTTGAAAACTGGAGTTCTAAAAACGTTCTGCATAGAAGCTGTATCACTGGAATTAGTGGGAAGCCTTAACTTAGCTATTTGAGGCTACAGCACTCATTTAGTGTTTGTGTTAAGAAAGATTAGTTTTATAGGCCTACCTATAACTCTTAAAATCTCAGAAAATAGATTGAGGAGCTTTGAGTGCCAGAAAAGCCATTTTGTCACTCCATAACATCAACGTTAAACACAACATCCCATTTCTCTATCTGTAAAACTTTCACATTTTCTTTTCTCATATTTCTTTTAAATACATTTTCCTTTCTGTTAGTCTATATTCAGTATGAGCAAAAGTGCATTCAAGTCCCTGATCTAGTGATATCTTCCATTTGTGGCACCCACCGTTAAGTACATTTTAGCAATCTCACAGTACCAGTCTACTTTTCAAAAATGACTGTTAAAAAACGCTGGGTTTATTTTTTTCATGCTATCTAAAGATGAAAAGATTTCCCCTTGGATTGTACGATTTCAATTATATATTGCCTTTAAAAAAACTCAATGCAACCTTACAAAAGATTAACTCACTTTCTAGTTACCTTCATTATTTTAAACTGAGCTATTAAGAAATGATTAAAGTGAAAAATGTCTTCTACTTTCCAGTTTCATGAGTATATTGAGTATTAACACAGTGCATTATACTCTCAAATTCCACTGCTGTCATCTAACATTTAATCGAGTTTTAGATGCCATTTATATTCCTTTTTGCTTCTAAAAACCTGGCCCACTTCCATGCAAACAGAGGCATATATTAAGGTTGCATATTAACTGTTCAACTTAGAAAAACTTCTAAGAAGGATAAATGCAAGATATTTTTAAAAACTGGAATGGAATTGGTTGGTCCCATGAAAATTCCATTAATTTTAGATTTTATTATGGTATAACTGATTTTAATCTCCCAAGTTTTACCTATACTGATTGATAAATTTCTCTTAATTATGAGTTTGGAGAATAAAAGAAAGGGAGTGATTCATAAGCAGTAGCCTTGCTACTCTTCATTGTCAAGCCATCATTCACATGGTCATCCAAATCTTAACTATACTTTCTTTGGACCCTGAAATCAGCTGGAAAAATTCATCATTGGTACTTTAGAGTTTAACACTTGGAAAAAAAAAAAAAAAAGTGGTTTTGTGCAACCATGTCTGGAATTCCAGTTTACCATCCAAAACATGCAGGGTGAAGAAGATTTTCTTCTTTTGATTCCTGTACGTAAGTGAGGAAGTCTACACAAGTTCTTTACAATTTTGGCAGATCGGTGCATATAAAATAGGCTTCTTGGATTATAAATTTTCTCCTGGCTGGTACTGTGGCTCTGTAGCAGTGAAATAGTCTTCCAGGAAGGACTGGATATACTCAAATGTTGGTCTTTCATCAGGGTCCTTCTTCCAACACAGATTCATCAATTCATGGAGGGACTCTGGACAGCCCTGCGGGCATGGCATCCTATACCCTCGCTCCACCTGCTCCAGCACTTCGCGGTTCACCATGCCTGACACACGAGATTCAAACAGCAAGAAACAGTGAGAACCGGTGACCTTAAACACCACGAGCGAAACAGAACAAATCCCCCAAAATCTAACTTGAGATATATTCAAGTGAGTTTCTTTACTGAAACGATCCTTTCTGACAAAGAAATAAATTTTAAATGTCAAAGGACAACAACAAAAACTTAGAAAAATGCTAATCTGTTTCAACATACCTAACTTTCTTCATTCCACCTAAAATCTGGTTTTTAGTACTCATGCCTTTCAAAGCCAACCCCAGACTTGGGCTAATGAGGAACACAGGCAAGACAGTATCTGAAAGGAATGAGTTCTAGTTCTGGTTTTGCCAAATATACTGATTATGTTACTTTATATCAAGTCACTTCCTTGAAACAGTCTCCTTATCTAATGTCATCTGTTTGACTTTGCTCAAATTTATTACACAGGTACTTTCTTGTATTCCTATGTAACCCCCAACTATTTCACCAGCAGCTCACCCTATGTTATCACAGGCTAAGCATACTGTGGGAGGAAGGGAAGGAGATGATTTGAGATATATTTATGATCATCATCTGACGAAACAGTAGAGCAAAAAGACCGTTTTAGAAAAGGGAGAAAGCTATGCACACAGAGCCCCATCTCAAGGACCATGGCTCTCACAGACTGTTCAGCATCCAATGCCAAAAAGAGAGAGAGAAGGGAGGGAGGGAAAAAAGAAAAGAGACAGATAACAAAGTGAAAAATAAAGGCCTTTCCCCCATAAACTCCAGTTACATGAAATGCAAGCTCACCTGGATATGGCACTCTGCCCTTCGTTACGAGTTCTGTCTGCAGAATTCCAAATGACCATACATCAGACTTGATTGTAAATCGACCATACAATGCAGCCTCAGGAGCTGTCCACTTGATTGGAAATTTTGCACCTAAAACAGTATTGACAAGCTTGCTTCAGTAACTGGTTTCTTTCTGTGCACATATAGCAAAAGCAGGGCTCATTTTTTGTCAGTATCCTTACTGTATCTGTCATCACTGTCCAATTTTTCAAAAGTACAAGATCTTCTTTAATACTGTTTAAAATTTCCATTAGTAGAAAACATTTCTTCCCCATAAGATATTCAATGACATAAAAAAGAGCATGGCTAGTGGGGACAGAAAACCATTCAAGAAGGAACAGAGGTAAAAATGCTAATAAGAAGCAACCAAAAACATGGACTATAGAATCTATAACTTTTTAAGTCAGTCCAGCTGTCTGTGTGCTGCAATCCATGGGGTCACAAAGAGTCAGACACGACTGAGCGACTGAACCGAACTGAGTAGTTAAAACTGCTGGCTGCCAAGAGCATATTCTGTTGGTTCTAATGTATACTGGTTTTCGACCATAATCTCCTTTCTATATCTCTCTAGAAAATTTTACTGTACTATCATTGTGAAAAGCCTGTATTAATTTACCCAAATATTTAGTGTCTTAGCGCTTTTTATGCACATTATGCTAAATGTTATCAGAGACACAAAAACACAGCCTTTGTGATGTTTATATACTTATAGTGAAAATAACATTATAGGTGTCTTAAATACTTAAAAGTTACTTACATATGTAGGTATATAATGTTGTAAAATATAGTTCTTTAGATGTTCTGACAAACAGAAGATCAATTTTCATTAGCACAATCATAAAAGGTTTCATTTAAAAAGTGGTAGCGAAGTTTCGCCTTTAAGAGTAGTTAGAATTTTTGTAAAGACTGAAGAAGAATAGGAAGATATTCTAGCTGGAGGGGACAGCACACAGGTATAGAGATGGAAAAGAAAGCACCGAGCTTCTAGCGCTTAATGTAGTAAAACCTGGATGGTTCTGAGGTTTGTTACAAACGTTACTTTAAAATGTTTCTTACTGGTTGGCATGCCAAGGGAAGTATTAAGAGGAGAATGCTGCTTGCTATATTCATAATGCAAACAACACCCACAGTCAGGTTCTTCTCTGGGGGAAAGAGCTATCAGAAAGCCATAGTATTATGCACTATGTATAATTTTATGAACAAAAATCAATGTTTCTATGATTCTTTTGAGCAGGCCTAGAGCTGTTTAATTCTGTACAACCCTGTATGTTCAAAAGAACATCTATTTTCAAAAGAAAACCCATTCATTGAAAATGAGGTTACCAGCATTTATTAAATGGTCATTTTACCTTGTCTTGCCGTATATTCATTGTCTTCAATTAACCTTGCTAAGCCAAAATCTGCTATTTTGCACACAAGGTTTTCTCCTACAAGAATATTAGCAGCCCGAAGATCTCGATGAATATAGTTCATTCTTTCAATATAGGCCATACCATCAGCAATCTTGGGAAGAAAAACAAACATATATGGTATGAAGGGAAGGATGGAGAGGGCAATTCTGGTTAATGTTAAACCAGATCACTGAAGAAATATCTCTCGAAAAGAGATGATGGTAATGGGGCAGAGTCTAATAGATGACAGGAAAAACAGAAAACCTTTTAATGGAGCAGGGAGAGAAGGATGAGGAAGAAGAGAGGGGTTGAGAGGAGGAGAGGGGAGAAGGGGGAAAGGGAGAGAAAAGAGATGGCACATGGCCCACAAAGCCTCAAGCGTTCAGCTGGCCCTTCACAGATGAACAGTCTGCCCGCCTCCACCATAAAGGGGCTCAGAGCCTGGAGCTCAGGCTTGACATATGCTAAGGTCCCACAGGTGCGGTTTTCTTGGTATAAAGTTTCTCTGAATTGCCAGATCCTGTGGACATCTGGACACGCATTGTGAGAGGAGTCTTAGATTCAATGTGTCAACCAAAGCCAATAAAAGTCCCCTTGAATACCTACCACACTTCTGAATAAAACTTTTAATAGTTCTCAATTATATTTAAAAACAAAAACTCAGAAGAGTAACACTACTCCATCTTAAACTGTATACCCACTGTCTAAATTCTTGTTTGGGACTATATTAAAAAAGGAATTCAGTATATACTTTATTTTTCTTTATTTAAAGACCAATATGATTAATTACTTAAGGTATATTGGGCCTTCCCTGGTGGCTCAGAAGGTAATGAATTTGCCTGCAATGTAGGAAACCTGAGTTTGATCCCTGGGTTGGGAAGATCCCTTGGAGAAGGGAAGGGCTACCTATGCCAGTATTCTTGCCTGGAAAATTCCATGCACAGAGGAATCTGGAGGGCTATATTCCATGAGGTCCCAAAGAGTCGGACATTACTGAGCAACCAACACATTCACCTAAGTATATTACCTTCCCACCTTCTATCCTAGTAAGATCAGTGTGACTCTGTGTTGCTTAATATCTGCTGATCTCCCGCACCCCACTCCCAGCTTTGTTCAGCATATACTTCAGATTTCTAATATTTCCTTTGGAATGGCAATCATTCATTGTCTTAACATGTATCTAGTGAAGTATAAATACATATTTTGTATTTGTGGATGCATATGTTTCTGAAAGGCCACATGATACAGGGCAGCATGGTATTGGGATCACTGATTCTAATACTTGTAAGTTGTATGAATCTTAGACACCTGGGTCCTCAGATACTGCAGTATCTGTAATATACAGAGGTTAGACTGGATCGTCTTTAATGTTCCTCCTAGCACTAAAACTCCATGATTTCACTATGTAAACAATAGTATTCTGAGGAGCCTGGCAGGTTGCGGTCCACAGGGTCACCAAGAGTCAGATAAGACTGAAGAGACTTAGTGTGCACACACACACACACAAGATTAGTTTACACTTTTAACGTGCACTTGCAGTTCAAATGGATACATGGATGAACACACAAGTACCTGAGCAGCCATGTCAACCAGCTGTGGGAGCTTCAGATACTTTCCATCTCCCTCCTTCAGGAAATCTAATAAGCTCCCTGTAACAGACAGCAAGACATTCATGAACAATAAGCAAATTTAACAAGAGTAAAATGGGCTAATTAGGATATAAAGATGTAATACTGTCTGTTCTTTAAAAAAAAAAAAATCTTGACTGTGAAGGGAAGCAAGAGCCAGAAGAGAAGTTGGTGAAAAGCTGATGCTGGGACCACGGGAGGGTGTTCTGTTTAAATGAAAGGAGGAAGAACATAGTGTAAGAACTGTCCTTAAATAGAGGAAGTAACACTTCTTTTTAGCCTGCAAGAGAGACTGATGTTACATAAGTACTCTGCACGACAATGTGGAAATACAGAAAGAAGCAAAAGCTACAGTTCTTTGTTTCTGGGTCAGAATCTAGATAAAGTGCCACAATCAATCCACTAAGTAGAACACCATTCGGTGTAATGATAATTGCTAAAACAGTAAAAAAGCTGCAGAGCCCAGAAACAGCAGGAATCGGGGACTGGAATGTGTCATTTAGACAACTGTTTTTCTTTGCTCTTTAACCAATTACAGCAAATCCCTCCTCCCTTAAGTGTTCCTTATATCTATTCATTGGAACATTCTAGATGTAGCAGCGGGCCTTTAACTTTTTTTTGGTCATGATATTTTGAGAATCTGATGAAAACTACTGACTCTTTGTCGAGAAAAATACATATAAGTATGAAAAAACTGATGGAGAACTTCAGAGAAAGTTTTTTGGACCCTCTGAAGCTCATTCATGGCTGAGCGCATGTACTTGATAAGCAATTGTGAGACCAGTTCAGAGCAGTCCTTCAGTTTGCCCCATACACGTCTCTAGCCTTATTTCCAACCAGCTACCTTCTGCACTTTCCACTACCCATAGTTTTGCTCCCCATTTCCTTACAGCTCTGCAGAACCAGTAACCCTTCTGTTTACCCATCCACATCCCTCATCATCTTAAAGGATGGTATAAGACTTGTCTTTTCTACTGATTTTTCTAATTTTTATTTCTAGGTAATCTCTTCCTCAATTTCTGTGTTATTCACCGAATGTGTCAAACACCTGGAAATTCATTATGCTTTGGCTTGAACTTATTTGTTCATAGCAAGCTGTTATTTAGTAACTAATTAGGTTAGGTCTTCTTTCCAAATTCAATGTAAGTTAGTTAGATGGCTTTATGTCTTTGATGTCTTATAATACAGACAGACTATTTATGTATTAGAAGCATTCAATACATTTCAATTATTAATAATTTCTAGAGTATCCTGCTTCCCTGGTGGCTCAGATGGTAAAGTGTCTGCCTGCAATGCAGGAGACCTGGGTTCAATCTCTGGATCTGGAAGATTCCCTGGAGAAGGAAATGACAACCCACTCCAGTATTCTTGTCTGGGAAATCCCATGGACAGAGGAGCCTGGTAGGCTATAGCCAAGGGGTTGCAAAGAGTTGGATACGACTGAATGACTTCAGTTCCAGTTTCAGAGTATCCTGACAATCAAGAGAACACAGGAGGCAATGAGTTCGGCTGGGTTTCAGAGGGCCAAATTCTAAGTGCGTGAAGACCAAAATGGGGAACTACAGAGTTTAAAAATGGAAGGGGAATTTGTGATTCTGCATTCTAAATATCCCATCTAGATATAATCCTAATCCGGCAATCTGACAACACAGATCTCTACCACATTCTCTAATTAAATACTTCTTGAAATCAATATACAAGCTAAATGGCCCATTAGCTTTATCTCCACAACACTCTCATACTCTGGATATCCTGATTTAAACTTCCTCTTGGTTCCTCTCCTTCCTTCTAGTTCACCCTAACATACTCTGACGTAGGATACCTGGCAGTTTTTTTAGGCAGAGATTCCTTGTTAAAAATGCCATGTGCTCTGATTCATGTTGAGGTTTAAAAGAAAACAAAATTCTGTAAAGCAATTATCCTTTAATTAAAAAATAAATAAAACACTGAAAAATACAAAAAAAAAAAAGCCACGTGCTTTGGGAACTTTAGGTAATGTTTTAGCCACCAATTAGTTCAGTTCATTTGCTCAGTCATGTCCGACTCTTTGCAACCCCATGGACCGCAGCATGCCAGGCTTCCCTGTCCATCACCAACTCCCAGCGTTTGCTCAAACTTATTTCCATTGAATCGGTGATGCCATCCAACCATCTCATCCTCTGTCACCCCCTTCTCCTCTTGCCTTCAATCTTTCCCAGTATCAGGGTCTTTTCAAATGAGCCAGTTCTTCACATCAGGGGGCCAAAGTATTGGAGTTTCAGCTTCAACATCAGTTCTTCCAATGAATATTCAGGACTGCTTTCCTTTAGGATGGACTGACTGGATCTCCATGCTGTCCAAGGGACTCTCAAGAGTCTTCTCCAACACCACAGTTCAAAACCATCAGTTCTTGGGTGCTCAGCTTTCTTTATAGTCCAACTCTCACATTCATACATGACTACTGGAAAAACCAAAGCTTTGACTATTTGGACCTTTGTTGGCAAAGTAATGTCTCTGCTTTATAACAAGGCTGTCTGGGTTGGTCATAGTTTTTCTTCCAAGGAGCAAGCATCTTTTAATTTCATGGTAGGAGTCACAATCTGCAGTGATTTTGGAGTCCAAGAAAATAAAGTCTCTGTTTCCATTGTTTCCCCATCTATTTGCCATGAAGTGATGGGACCGGACGCCATGATCTTAGTTTTCTGAATGCTGCGCTTTAAGCCAGCTTTATCACTCTCCTCTTTCACTTTCATCAAGAGGCTCTTTAGTTCTTCTCCACTTTCTACCATAAAGGTGGTGTAATCTGCATATCTGAGGTTATTGATATTTCTTCCAGCAATCTTGATTCCAGTTTGTGCTTCATCCAGTCCTGCATTTTGCATGATGTACTCTGTATATAAGTTAAAGCAGGGTGACAATATACAGCCTTGACAGGCTCCTTTCCTGATTTGGAACCAGTCTGTTGTTCCATGTCCAGTTCTAACTGCTGCTTTTTGACCTGCATACAGATTTCTCAGGAGGCAGGTCAGGTGGTCTGGTATTCCCATCTCTTGAAGAATTTTCCACAGTTTGTTGTGATCCACACAGTCAAAGGCTTTGGCATAGTCAATAAAGCAGAAATAGATGTTTTTCTGGAACTCTCATTTTTTTCGATGATCCAGCGGATGTTGGCAGTTTGACCTTTGGTTCCTGTGCCTTTTCTAAGTCCAGCTTGAACATCTGGAAGTTCACAATTCACATACTGTTGAAGTCTTGCTTGGAGAATTTTGAGCATTACTTTGCTAGCATGTGAGATGAGTGCAATTGTACGGTAGTTTGAACATTCTTTGCCATTGCCTTTCTTTGGGACTGGAATGAAAACTGGCCTTTTCCAGTCCTGAGGCCACTGCCAAAACAACAAAGTTTTCCAAATTTGCTGGCATATTGAGTGCAGCACTTTAACAGCATCATCTTTTAGGATTTGAAATAGCTCAACTGGAATTCCATCATCTCCACTAGCTTTGTTCATAGTGATGCTTCCTAAAGTCCACTTCACTTTGCATTCCAGGATGTCTGGCTGTAGGTGAGTGATCACACCATTGTGGTTATCTGGGTCATGAAGATCTTTTTTGTATAGTTCTTCTGTGTATTCTTGCCACCTCTTCTTAATATCTTCTGCTTCTGTTAGGTCCATACCATTTCTGTCCTTTATTGTGCCCATCTTTGCATGAAATGTTCCCTTGGTATCTCTAATATTCTTGTAGAGATCTCTATAGTCTTTCCCATTCTATTGTTTTCCTCTATTTCTTTGCATAGATCACTGAAGAAGGCTTTCTTCTCTCTCTGTGCTATTCTTTGGAACTCTCTTAAGAATGTCAGTTCTTAACTTCTGGTTTTTCTGTTTCTTTTGGGGGAAGTATTTTCCCCCGTCAATGTGCAGCTTGTAGTTGGTGCTGTCACCACTAGGTGGAGGCACCTCACTGACCAGATGGACATCTGGAGTGCAATGACGCCATCAGAGGCTTTCACTAAAGATTAGTGACTCATTAATACTGAAAAGAAGAGATAAAATTCAAGAGGGCAAAAAGCAGGCCTGTCAGCAAACATACTTGGTGACTTACGGGTCCCTCTTCCAATGCATCAGCAGCAAAGGGGAAAGAGGAAAGAGCGACAACCTTTCTTTCTCCTTTCCCTGCCCTAATCCACCCTATTACTGAAGATCCCACACCTTGGGGTCTGGAGTTTGGAGAAAAAGACATCTTTCAGTTGACAGCAATGGAAAAAAGAAGTTTCTAGGAGTCCTCAGAGTATATTAAAACTAAATAAAATTAATTTCCTTAACTTTACTTGATTTCTTCATTCAGCACTGAAGACACAAATATTGTTCTGATTGCGTTGTTTTAAATCAACTAGTACAAATACGTTTTTTTCCTATTCCACTGCCTCTGGTCAAATGCAATGAAGGACTTTACTTTCAAAATAAATTCAGTGTCTTATTTTCCTTTCCAATTCTGTACTATCCTTCAGAATAACTGGGACTAATTACTAAGTATTCTGTTAAATAATGTATCAGACTTTCTCTTTTCATATGTCTACATAAAAATCTCCAATTAGAAAACCCAATAAAAATCTGTACGCATAAAGTTAGAAACGACAACATTTGTTAACACGAATATCCCAGGAGATCCTGATGTACACATACCTTTTGACATAAATTCAGTGACGATGTAAATCGGCTCTTCAGAAACAACAGCATATAGTGGAACAAGTTTATCATGTCTTAGTTTTTTCATTATCTGAGCCTCCTGAAGAAAAGCTTCTGGCATCATTGTACCTGGCTTCAGTGTTTTGATCGCTACTTTTGTGGTTCCATTCCATGTTCCTAGAGAAAAAACCCACATGTCACTATTTTAACCTATATTTTAAGAGATTTACAACAAACTTCAATAAGCAGCAGTAAGCTTACATATTTCAACATATCATGAATTATGGCCTTTTAATATGGGCAAACAATCAAAGAAAACAAAAGTTCAGTCTCCTTACCCATCCATACTTCACCAAAACATCCTTGTCCTAGTTTAACCTCTAGTCGCAAAGATTCTCGCGGGATTTCCCAAGCATCTTTTGCTAGACCTTGAGTCTGGGGTTTCACAGTTGGACACACAGTTGTTAACTTATGGCATAAACCATCGGCATGTTCTAAATAAATGAATAAACTACACTGTAAATGAATAATTTACAAAAACTGAGGTATAGTTGTACCAGTGTTTTTAAAAGTTTAAATCACAGGAAATAAAAACATGATGTTCTATCAGTTTTATTACAAAAGCACAAACACAAAAATGAAATTGCATAAAAGAAACAAAACATACAGGAAGTAAAACATTTTATTAAATACATTTTAAAGTTATTATTTATTGAATATTTATGTCCCAGCTATTGTGCCAATTCAGCACTTCACAAATCTGTACAAAGGAACAATAGAAAACTTAAGCAATTTTCTCAAGGCCACCCATAAATACGTGATGGAGATGAGTTTTAAACCCTAGATGCAACTGCCTCCAAAGTTCTGCTTTTGATCACTGTTCATTATTTCTTCCGCAAAGAGAATGCTACCATTAACAGCTATTTCTAGAATCCACAAGCGTAAGAAGCACAATAAAAGCAAGGAAAAACTTCTTTAAAGGACTGATTTTCAAATGAAGGGAGGCACAAGAACAGGAAACCCCAAATTTGCAATGGTTTGACGTGTGAATCCTGTTTACACACGTTCCTTTCCACTCTCAACAAGTAACACATACATCCACATTCTAACAAGTGCAACTACAACTGATGCTACTGCTCGATACTGTGCTGAGTCAAGGTCAAGACTGATGACTGACTTGATAGATTCAATCTGCAGCTAGCTGTCACTGAAGAAATTGTCATGAAACTTTCCCTCACCTAGTATTAATCATTTAAAGACTTGCAGATTCGCAGATTCATTTATGTATCAAATTGGAGATTAAACATTTTGAGACAGAAGACTCTAATACTGACTACTGTTCAAAGACCGGTGAAGGACCGATAAATGTCTACACTTGCTACAGGTTAATTTTCCATGAAAATAAAATGCACCCTCAGATCACATTTCATTAGAATCACACTTCACCAAGTCTTATGTGGTCCAGCTTATGCTGAGGAAGGCAACCCAACAGGACACATGATAACAGCTTTTTACTAGTGTGTTTAGTTTTACCTACTTAGTAAGTATCCCAAAATAAAATTATGCTTTTTCATTTATTGTCACATCTATTTGGCACATCATACAGGAGCCCTGAAACTCAGGTGGTAAGTATTTCTGTTCTTCATTTTAAAACAAAAATACACTGGGCACATTCTGTGTGAGAAGTAGCACACTAAACCTTAAGAGGCATGACGACACGGCTCTGTCCTCATACAATCAAACACAAGGAAGTAACTTTCACCTGTGAAGTATGCACGTACCTGTGTAGTGTTTTACCAGTTTCTGCAGAGTATCAAACTGTGCTCTGGTGGTGATGTAGTATCCACCGTTGTCAAGTTTCCTAATTTTGTAGTGCTTCACATTGTCACCCCTCACCTCATCCCAGTCCCGAATAGAGAGGGAATAAGCACCTAGAGAGGAAATTCACACTCTTACTGTACCTTCCTTAAAATGTTGCCTGAGGAAAATTTTATACTTGTATTAACAATATTCATACCTTTAGTAGTTTCACTCTCTCTTACTAAGAAAATACCTCGCTGATTCCCAGGATTCAGCAGTAATCTTTCAGCATCTTTTCTCCCCATTTTGCCAAAATACCATCTGAGGGAAAGAAAGAGTAGTGTTCTGAGTTAGAAGAGTGTAAGCATCAGAAAAATTAAACACAGGCATTAGTAAGAATGGAGTGGAGTAGGGAGGATGACAAAGAATAAAACACAGCTTTAAAATATAGCAGAACAAAATGGAAGTTCTTTAATAAGAATATTACAAGTATCACTGTCAGAATATATTCTGTCATAGTTTTTTCATGTACTAACTACTCAACAGGTCTCTTAAACTCCATGTGGCAGTCAGAGGAACAGTAAATACAGAAGGAAAGGCAACAGTGACAGAGTGCCTTTTAGACAATGACAGATGGGATTAACATTACAGCAGGAAGAGTGAAAGGGCTTCCCTGGTGTCTCAGATGGTAGAGAATCTGACTGCCAATGCAGGAGACCCAGATTTGATCCCTGGAGATTTGATACGATCCCCCAAGATTTGATCCCTGGATTGGGAAAATCCCGTGGAGAAGGGAATGGCAACCCACTCCAGTATTCTTTCCTGGAGAATTCCATGGACAGAGAAGCCTGGCGGGCTACAGCCCACAGCGATGTAGAAAAGTCGGACACAACTGAGCAACTAACACACATACAGAAAGAATAAAAGTTGTTCTCTGGCAGCAGTGATCATTTGTATTCAGTTTTGGTGTTCAATCGCTCAGTCATGTTCAACTCTTTTCGACCCCATGGACTGCAGCACACTAGGCTTCCCTGTCTTCATCACCTCCCAGAGGTTGCTCAAATTCATGTCCGTTGAGTCTGTGATGCCATCCAACTACCTCATCCTCTGTCATCTCCTTCTTCTCCTGACTTCAATATTTCCCAGTATCAAGGTCTTTTCTAATGAGTCAGCTCTTCACATCAGGTGGCCGAAGTATTGGAGCTTCGGCATCAGTCCTTGCAGTGAATATTCAGGGTTGATCTCCTTTAGGACTGACTGGTTTGATCTCCACGCTGTCCAAGGGACTCTCAAGAGTCTTCTCCAACACCACAGTTCAAAAGCATCAATCCTTCGGCACTCAGCCTTCTTTATGGTTCTGCTGTCAAATCTGTACATGACTACTGGAAAAACCACAGCTTTGACTAAATGAAACTTTGTTGGCAAACTAATGTCTCTGCTTTTTAATATGCTGTCTGGGTTGGTCATAGCTTTTCTTAAAAGGAGAAAGAGTCAATTTTATGGCTGCAGTCACTATCTGCAGTGATTTTGCAGCCCAAGAAAATAAAGTCTGTCACAGTTCTCACTGTTTCCCCATCTACTTGCCATGAGTGATGGGACAAGATGCCATGATCTTAGGTTTCTGAATGTTGAGTTTTAAGTCAGCTTTTTCACTCTCCTCTTTCATCAAGAGGCTCTTTGGTTCTTCTTCGCTTTCTGTTTTCTGCATATCTGAGGTTATTGATATTTCTCCTGGCAATCTTGATTCCAGCTTGTACTCAGTAAGATGCAAGTGAATCACACCCAAATTATTAGGGATCCTAGTGTGGGTTTGATTTTGTGAATAAAAATGCAATTTTTGCTGTGGAGGAGCCATAGAATAGTAGAGAAAACAAAAGGACAAAATAGAATAGTGGAGAAGACAAAAGGACAAAATGGAAAATAACAAGTGCCAAAGCATAACAGAGAGTTATGGAGACACGTTATGCATCACAAATATAAGCAAACATCGACAGAGCACCTACTATGTGCAGAGCACTGTGTTAACTGCTGTGACATGAAGTATTATTTATGGATCCCAGGCAAGCCTGCTTTGACATGAAGGTACAGGCATGGCTCATCTGTGTTTTGCTCTACGGCACTTTGCAGATGCTGTCTTTTTAAAAACTTAAAGTTTGTGGCAACCCTGCTTTGAACAACTCTATCAAAGTCATTTTTCCAAAAGCATCTGCTAACTTCGTGTCACTGTGTCACATTTTGCTGTCTTGCAATATCCCAAACATTTTTTTCCACATAAGACAGCGAATTTAATTGACAAACGTTGTGTGATCTGACTGCTCTATCAACTCTCCATCTCTGCTCTGCATGCCCCCAACTCTCTGAGACACGCAATACTGAAATCAGGCTTACAATGGACTCAAAGTGTTCCTTTCTCTGAGTGAAAGAACAGTCAATCAATGCAGCAAATTTCACTGGTGTTTTAAAAAACTGCCACAGCCACCCCAACCTTCAGCAATTATCACCCAGACCCATCAGCAGCCATCAACACGGAGGCAGGACCCTCCACGAGCAAAGCGATTATGGTTGATGAAAGCTTAGATGACGGTGAGCGTGTTTCAGCAGTAGAGTATTTTTAAAGGAAGCACGTATTGTTTTCTTTAGACACAAGGTATTGCACACTTCACAGACTACAGTAGAGTGTAACATAACTTTTATATGCACTGGGAAACCAAGTCACTTTACTGTAGTATTTACTTTATTGTGATTGTCTAGGACCAAACTCACACTATTTCCAAACCTGCCTATAATGTCACTGAAGGTGAACTTTAACGTTTTAAAAGTTGCAAGAATGGTATGTAGAACTCCCATTTACCCTCCACCCAGGTTTCCTGTTAACGCTGCTTTGTCATATTCTCTCTTTCCCTGTGTGTGTGTGTGGGGGGGGGGGGTTCTTCTGAGCTGAATGACAGTTATAAACATGCTGAATCACTGCCCCTAAACACGCCAGTGTGCACCTCCTAAGAGACAAGACTCTCCCACACCACCGTGGAGGGAGCGCCTAAGTCCAGGAGTGAACACTATGACACAGTAACACCAACTGAGGATAAGTTTCTGAAGTTAAAGAGTCTGCAGAATATAAAAAGGGCTAATGTAATGGTTTTAAAGTGGAAAAAGAGAAAAAGACTAGGGACTAGGCATAATGCAGTATTATAAATGCAGCTTCATTTATGATCCTACAGTAAGCAAACACTACGGCATTAATTATTAATTCTCAAGTAATATCTCCTATTAATACGATACATTAGCTGTATTAAGAATGGCATGTAATTGTGTGTGTGTAAAGCTGTGGCTAAGCAGAATGTGCATTACGACATTTTAAAAATCAAAATAATTAATAAAATATGAAGTGGAACCATACTCTTCGGCCTGAATGGAATCCGCCGGGGCTACGTAATTGCTTGGGATATAGCCGTTCTTTCCTGTAGCGATTGATCTCGCCTCCCACCAGTCTCCTTCCCTGCAACACACAGAACAACAGTCACCACAAGGCAGACCGCAGCCCAGGACACAGTCTGCTGCAGTGCCTTCTTGTATCTGAAATGGACAAGAGGGGTTACTTCCAGTTTTAATTTATGTATTTGTTTGATCAAGAATTAAACTCAAAGAATAGTATTAAAAAAGTAGATTACATGAATTAAGGACATAAGGCTAAACAAAATCACAAATGCATATTTTTGCTCTGAATCAAAAAACAAAACAAAAACCCTGAAAAACCCCTCTTGCCCTAAAAAAAAAAATCACTTTAATTTTACTTATACAATCTGTTTTTTACATAACTCTTTCAACCTAAGACAATAAACTATACTGAATAAAACAATTTGCTAAGTAAATCTTTCAGATAACTCAGTTCTGAGTAAATGTTTTCTCCTTTAAAAGCTTTACTGAGATACAATTTGTATACCATAAGATTCCCCCTTTTAAGACTTTTTGAGTTTTGCAACCATCACCATTATCAATTTCAGAACATTTTCATCACCCACCAGAAGAAACTGTATACCCATTAAGAGCCACACCCAATCCTAACCCTTCCCCATCATTTCCAACCACTAATGTGCTTTCTGCTTCTATGGACATGCCCATTGTGGGGGCATTTCATGTAAATGGAGCCATACAATCTGTGGGCTTTTTGACTGGCTTTGTTTACTAAGCACAGTTTTTTTCAGCATTTATGAGTTTTTTAATTACTAAATGATTTTCTTTTTAACAACACAAAAAAGTAATGTTCTTTTCTAGTCACATTGCGGGGGGGAAAGTTCAGATGGCCTAGAATTCTTGTAGCCAAAATATTCAGCAATGAGCAATAATAAAAAATTTAATTACTGGAACAATACATATTTACAAGAATGTTATCCATGAATATCCAAATAAGACTAAAATTAATTCAGAACATGAAAAGTACATGTAATTTTTAACATGTAAGCCTTGAACTTTCTTTGAAAGGAGTGTATATTATCAACCTACAGTGAGGAAGACACGTGGATTCTGCCACTAAGGATTAACTGCATGCTGGCTTCACCAGAGGATAAGTACTGAAAACGCTGTCTACACCAAAATTCTATAAATGCGTGAGGTGAATTTGCTCTCTAAAAAATGGAATGGAAAATCCTTCGGATTTTCAAATGTTAACACACTCAAGCACTTGCCTGGTAGCTTCCTGGTACAAATGAAGTACATTCAGACACACACCTGAAAACTCTGACCCTGACAACCTTTCAGTGATTCATTCAGACGTTCACGGACTATCTTTTTAAGTGACAGACCTTACAACAGGGTGTGCTAGGAACGGGGGAAAGCCCTTAACTTCAGGTAGCTCGGTGGGGGGCGGGACTTCTCAATCTCAGCACTACTGAGGCTCTGGGCTGGCTACCTCTTTGTTGTGTGGGGCTGTCCTGTGCACTGTCAGATGTTGGGTAACAGCCCGAGCGTCTATCTACCAGGTGACACTCTCTACCAGGTGACAGGTGCAGCACCCCGGCTCCACAACAATGAAAAATCCTCCAGACATTGCCAAATGGCCCCTGGGATTTGGCCTCTGGCTGAGAACCGCTGGTCTAAAAGAATGACAGGCAAGTGATAAACTATAATTCAAAACTGTGATGGCAGCTATAACTGAGGTTAGCACAGGCTACTACGTGAACATTTAAGAGAGACACCCAATCCGGCAGCGGGTGGGGGCTGGGCCAGGCAGGGAAGGTAGAAAGAAAATCAAGGAAGGCTTCCTTGAGAAAGGACACAGGAAAATACACTTTGAATGACAGACAGGGTTGGCCAGATAAAGAAGAAAAATGGAGAGACAAGAAGTCACATTCCAGAGAGACGAAATCAGATGTGTGAAGGCACAGCCAAGGGGAGAACCGTGGTGCATCCAGAGCCGCAAGTAACTGAGTCCAGCAGGGCAGTGGAGTGGGGAAGGGGAAGAAGCTCGAAAAACGATGCCTGCTCTTATTGCTGTTTCATCTTCACAGCAGTGAGCAGTTACTGAAGGTCTTTAAAGAAGAAAGACAGGATTGTATTTCATGTTCTCGAACAATAACTGGTGGCAAGTGGGAATGAGGAAGGAAGGAAACATGCCTGGATGCAAAGAGCCCATAAATATCTATTTTGAGAAGTTACAAAGTGGCTGCTCTACCTGCTAATGAAATGCTGGGATCTGTTTTTCATAACAAGCATTGAATTCTCTAAGGTTCACTAAATGACAGAAAGTCTGAGAGTCACGAACGGCAGGAGACAGTCTGGGACTGCAGGAGCTCCTCAGCCTTTTTCTTGTTTTTGAGAAAAAGATAAGATTTTTAAACCACCTGGTACTTGGATAAATGGGATCATAGAAATATCTTATAAAGGTTTTTTTTTTTGAAGTAATGTACTTACTTTCATATATTCCCTCAATCCTCATTCTTAAAACTCTGTTTATGGCAGAGCCACAGCAACACAATTCGTAGAAGCTGTAACTTTTGGCTTGAGCAGTCGGCTTCTATATGTGTCTGAAAGAACCAATGTATCCAACCCAGGGGGCAGAGACCCACGCCCCACCACTCTTGTCTCTGAATCATCAACTAGCTCAGTGGTTTCAGTGAAAAGTAGGCTACCACCAGTATTTCTCCCTTGTAAAAAACTCATAACACTTACGTGTTGTTAATTATTTGAAATCTTTCGCCCTTCTTAAATGAAAGGTCTTCTGTAGTTCTAGCTTCATAATCATATAAGGCCACAAATATAGTAACACCACCTATTGGGAGAAAGAAAGACCAAGGTAAAATACAGACAAATTAACAACAGAGAAATTTATTAGTAAAAACACTGCCAATGATGACAAAGAAAGTTTAACCATACTTCTCTGCCTAGTCTCCAGAATCAATTTTTAAAAGTTGGAGATTTGGGCCACTGAAGTTTTCAAGTTAATAAGATGATGTCTTAAGGTCTTCCATGAGACTACTATACTGTACAAATTCTAAAATTCTATCAAGCCAGAGGAACCTTTTTAATCTTGATTCATACTTGCAACATCTCTAGCTTGAGAAGTGATATGGTGATCGGTAATTTAGTCACTAGGTCGACTCCTGCAACCCCACAGACTGTAGCCCGCCGGCCAGGAGGGGTTTCCCAGGCAAGAATACTGGAGTGGGTGGCCCTTTCCTTCTCAAGGGGATCTTCCCGACCTAGGGACTGAACTCGAGGTTCCTGCACTGCAGGCAGGCATTTACTGCTGAGCCACTAGGGAAGCCCACGTTCAAATCAATTTTTTTTGGCAGAAAAAGCATTAACAAGTATTATAAACCACTGGCATGGATCATCTCAATTTCTTAAAAACAACAGGTGAACAATTCCATCCTTAAGACTAGGATGTATACTTACTGTGTAGCACACCATTTACTGTATAGCACAAGGAACTCTACTAACTATACGGGAATAGAATGTAAAAAGAGTATGTATAACTGATTCACTTTGCTGTATAGCAGAAACTAACACAACCTTGTAAATCAACTATACTCCAATAAAAATTAATTAAAAAAGACTAATGATTAACAGTAATAACTAGGTTTTAATTAAGATTATTTATTATATTTTACCCGGAGATAAAAAACAGCATGTTTTTCTTAGAAAGTAAATGGTATGCCTGATAAGGATTATAAATTCCAAAAATAATCATGTCATATAAATCACTGTATGTGGATGCTTAAGAGATTAGCAATTTAAACAATCAAATTATTATCTGCAAGGGGAAGAACAGAATCTCATTTATTTGGCTTTGCTCCTGAGGCCCAGCCATGTATTAACTACCTATTTGACATCTCAATGTCTATCAAGCATTTACAACTTATTAACACAAAATAAAGGTGTTGATTTTTCTCCTCTAACCTGTATTGCTGAAGTCTTCACTATCTCAGCAAACACTACCAGCCAATCAGGTACTTAAAGCCAAGTCCATTAACAGCACTGCCAGTTCTACCCCTTAAGTACCTTATCCACTTCCTTGTCCATTTCAGCACTTCCATCCTAATCCAAGGATGTTATTTATGTTATTTCTCACTGGAAATATCTGCTTCCCTATATCCATTCTCCACATAGCTGGCCAGAGGGAATTCAGAATTAATGGGAATTCAATACTGCAAATCCTCTACTGAAATCTCTTCAACAGATTCCTTCTGACTCTGAATAGAACCCAAACTTCATACTATGGTGGGTGGGTGGGTGGGTGGGTGTCACTCAGTCGTGTCCAACTCCTTGGGATCCCACGGACTGTAGCCCACCCGGCTCCTCTGTCCATGGATTCTCCAGGCAAGAATACTGGAGTGGGCAGCCATTCCCTTCTCCAGGGGATCTTCCTGACCCAGGGATCAAACCTGAGTCTCCTGCACTGCAGGCAGATCTATGAGGTCCTGAGAAATCCCGACTCTTCAGTCCCTTATCATGTAACTCCACCCTCTGCCCGTACCAGTCCTCATACCTGCAAAGGCCACCTGTACCTCCTGAACTGCATTTGTTGTTCTCTCTCCCCAAAAGCTCTTTTCCTAGTTCTGCACACATTTAGGTCATTTTCATCATCCAGACCTCAGCTCAGATAATTTCATCTCAAGATGGTTTTTCTTAGACATTTAAAAGCCTTCACCAGTAACTCTGGTTAGCTCCTTCATCGTATTTATGAACTGTTAATCATCCTGTTTAGTTGCTTTTATAATTATTACCCAACCCTCTCTATAATGTAAACTCCATTAGGGCAGAAATCTTGCTTCTCCTGCTTACACCTCTCTATACTGTACTCAAGACACAGATACTCAGTAAATGAATATCCATGAATGGACTATTTCACATAAACACACTGCTCTAGGTAACATTTAATCATTTTTGGATTACTATCTTTCCAGAACATGTAATACTGAAAATGAACTTATTCTGGTGATAGAGAAATACCATCATGACCATCTATTACTATGTTTTTATACTATTAAGTATTTAGAGTTAAGGGGCTCAAGCTGGGACTCTAACTGGCTCTCTGATGTCCACAACTCAAGTGAACAGTCTACAGATAGATGAGTGTCTAATATTCTCTGGTCACTATTTTTGTCCTGGAGGTGAGCAGAGGTAAGGGACACATTTATAGTCCAAGTTTGGAGAAGAGATTCTTCTTTTCTCCCCACACGTTGCTCAGTTTGGTGCTGGCAGCTGTTTCCCCAAAAGTCTAAGGATAAAGAGCATACTCCAAGGGCTCCCAGAGAGAAACCAAAGAAACGAGAGTCCTTGATGACATGAAAAAACTACTGGTTCAAGGAATCCTAGAGCCTCCCCTACAAAAAAAAAGAAAGTACAAAGTCAGTTGCACTTTTGCTTGTTACTCAAGGGAAAAACAACCTGGTAGGGCACCCTTCACAGAAGAACTACTTCTCTTTTTAAAGTTTCTGACTACATTTTTTAGAGCATTTCTGGCTCCATGAAAGGCTGTCAGCCATCACTTCTGACTGTTCTCTGAAAAGACACAGTAGTGTAATAAAAGTTTTAGAGTAGGGCATTAAATTTGTGCCCTCCTGCTTATCATTTGTGACTGAAAAAAAAAAATCACTTAACCTGTGAGCCTCAGGATTTTTCTTTTTTCGATCAGCAGTACCTAACAGAACTGTACTATCATCATGAAACTGCCTTTACCTAACACATCAAGTAACTACTATAATACTTTAATAATGGCCAGCACTTAATAATCCTCAGAAGTTGGTAGCATTTTAGAGGGAGGGGGATACATTTTTAATCTTTCTGTTCCCAATACCTGCCACACAGTCACCACCCAGTAATTATTTGAAAATGAATTAGTGAAGTAATTAATGGTAACAGTGTGTGTGCCAGTCGCTCAGTCACGCCTGACTCTGCGATCTCATGGACTGTAGCCTGCCAGACTCCTCTGTCCATGGAATTCTCCTGGCAAGAATACTGGAGTGGGTTGCCATTCCCTTCTCCAAGGGATCTTCTTGACCAAGGTATCGAAACCTGGGTCTCCCGCTTTGCAGGTAGATTCATTACCATCTGAGCCACCAGGGAAGCCCAATTAATGGTATAAACCAGTACATAATCACCATCAGATTACTGCCAAATTTCTGAGAATAATATCCATGTAGAGTTTACTTTGTATGTTAGAGATTTTTAATTTTCACATAGACTTAATTTAAACCCCTCACCCCCACCCCGTAACTTATTCTCTTACAGCAGACCAGCCTGATGTATGTGTCGCCCATGGTCACATTCTCAAACCACCAGACTGTCCGTCTAAAGCTCACCTGTCAAACCAGCAGGATACGAACTTGGCACCACTGAAAACGAGGAAGATGCTCCTCCAAAAGGTGTCACCGCCGAGGACCCTCCGAATGGTGTCATGGAGAGGTTGCTGAAATTGACAGACGTGCTCTTTGTGGAGGATGTTGGTGCCACCGCAGTGTGTTCTGCTCCATAATGGCTGACTCCTGTACTGACCGGCTCTGGCGTGTTCTCTGGTCTGTATTTAATGGATGGACTTTTGTTCTCTTTACTTTTAATGCAGCCCATTATCAAGCCTACAAAGGTGATAACGAAAAGTGTGAGAAGCAGTTAACGTAAAGGATACTTCAAAAGAGGCATTTCTCTCCTGCAAAAAAGTAACAACAATAAATCAAAAAAATCCTAGGCAGCTAAAAATAGTCTCTCCTCATTTATTTTTATTATAGTTCTGCTAACATATCATTCTAATCATGTCATTCTCCAGCTCAATCACCTTTTATGGCTCAACGATAACACGCCACACTGTACTGGGAAAACCGTGGGCTCAGAAGTCAGAAGCCAAAGTCTGAATCCTGGCTTCCTA
The DNA here is from genome assembly GCA_007570785.1 of Antilocapra americana. Lineage (NCBI taxonomy): Eukaryota > Metazoa > Chordata > Mammalia > Artiodactyla > Antilocapridae > Antilocapra > Antilocapra americana. Next base: position 32,998,141 of record ML662445.1, read on the forward strand.
CTTTCTAGTGGAATGATTTCAGGCATGTTGCTTAACTTCACTGCAACCTCAGTTCCTTGAAAAAGGAGAACAACAGTATCACCTACTTCATAAGGTTTTCCACAATTAGTAAGTTTATCACAATTTCTAGACTATCTCTGGTACACAGCAGGTACTAGCAAATTCTGGCAGTTTTCCTTCTACCTATACCAGTGCTGTATAACAGAAACAGAATCTGAGCCATACCTATAATTTTGGATTTTCCAGTAAACACATTTACAAAATAAAAACAGGTCAAATTAATTTCAGAAATATGTATTTCAACATGCCATCAGTATGAAAAATGTTAATGAGATTTTTATACTCTCTTGTACTAAATCGTAGAAATCTGGTGTGTATTTTAAACTCACAGTACACCTCAATTTGGACCAAGCACATCTCAAGTGCTCAACAGCTGTATGTGGCTAGTGGCTACTCCATTGGACAATGCAGCGCTGTATCTTTTCCCTGTTGATGGACACACCCCCACTGCTTGCCAAATCTGACTCCAGTGTACCTTTCCCACTTTACCGCCTATCATTTCTTTACTTATCTTACGCATAAAAGAGAAACAGTCTTAGATCTCAGAGTTGGAATGTCTTTAGATCACTATCTTAAAACCAGTATATTCAGAAGAAGTGACAGTAAAGCACAGTATAGGAACATGACTGGGACTGGAAGCTTAAGTATCTACTGAAAACACTATGAAAGAACAACAAGCTAAATATATGAAAGGCAGCTTATTCTGAAAGTGTTAGAAGGAATTTAAGGTAAGCTGGTTCATAATGCTGTAGTTGGAAAAGAAAAGCCTTAACAGCATAATGTGAAAGTTTCTGGAAACCCTGAAGGAAAAGACAAAGAGATATATGATTAACCTGGGGATGGGGGGTGGAAACGGGGGGCAGGTATGGGCACAGAAACTTTTAAGTGAAACTAAAGACATGAGAAGTAGGGAAAATGTCTCTGTACTTGCTCATGCTCTTACTTGCTCTCTCAACACAGGAATGTACCATATAAAAATTAGTTGAGGTTCTTAATACAGACAAGGGCTTCCCTTGTGGCTCAGCTGGTAAAGAATCCGACGGCAGTGCGGGAGACCTGGGTTCCATCCCTGGGTTGCGAAAATCTCCTGGAGAAGGAAACAACTACCCACACTCCAGTATTCTGGCCTGGAGAATTCCATGGACTATATATATAGTCAATCCAGGGGTTGCAAAGAGTCGGACACAACTAAGCGACTTTCACACATTCACACAATATAGACAACTCTTACACATGAGAAAATATATATAGCCCCTTAGAAAAATCTGAATGCCTACCAAGAGGCAATTCACAAATGAAACATGAAATGAAAGGCCAATTAGAATATGAAGACATGTCCAATCACCCCAGTCTTCAAATAAATGCAAATCTCTAAAAGTATCCTTTTTGCTTACCAGATTAGCAAATTTTGACTCAATACTCAAGGCTGAGGCATGAATTTTAATCAACAATCAATATATACCCACAAAATACATTAAGCAGCAAAAAATATTTTAAAATCTGTACAGAGGATTTTCAATATTACCAATATCTAGTCTAAATATTAAGAAAATATTTTAATAATGACATAGACTTTGAAAAAACAGCAGTTGTTTGATGGAGAAAAAATTATGAAAGTCAGAACGGCTGCTAACTTAAATTTGATAACAAACCAATTGAAATACATCATTTCATAACCGAAGTTACTGTATCCCTCATCCACCCTCATTTCCATTTCCAGCTTTCTTAGTTCCTCATTTTCACCTTTTTCTTCACTCAGGATTCCTGTTAAGGTCTTCTCTCCCCATAAGACATCACTCTTAACTCTTTCTCCAAAACCCCATCACTCCTAACTCTTCCTCCCTAAGTTCTTTGTCCCCCTCACCCTTCCAGTTTTCCATTACTTCTCTTAACCTGTCCCTCCAATTTTTTTTTTTTCCTTAATCAGAATCTTTGGTCCAAATAGTCACAAATATACAGGAGCCATCACTGCTGCCTACCTCTTTTAGAAACATAATTATAAATGTGGAATGTGACTTAACATTTTTAAGTAATCTTCAGGTATAATATGTATTTAAAAGATTTTAATAAATTCTCTTAGAAACATAACATGATTTAAAATACTTGTAAGTGAAAGCCTCTTTCAGGTTCCAAGCTACTAGCTTACAGATATTTTATTAACAACATATATTTATTAGACACTATAAAGGGAGCCAAAGATGGCAAGAAATGGTTCTTTTTCTTTAAAAAGGTCGTAAGTAAGTGTAAGAAAAATCACAATATTGTACAATGTGAAAACCCTGGAGGAGGGCACAGCAATCCACTCCAGTATTCTTGCCTGGAGAAGTCCATGGACAGAGGAGCCTGGCAGGCTACAGTCCGTAGGGTTGCAAAGAGCTGGATACGACTGAAGCGAATTAGCACTCGTGTATGCACCCACAATGTGAAATCGGCCAGAGTGAAAACAAAAGGCGCCAGGGCGGAGGTGTATACGAACATGTTGTGAAAACCATCGAAGTTGTCAGCTTTGCTTTGAGAGCTTGGGAAAGAAAATTCTGCGGATGGTGGCACTGAGCTAGGTTTTGAAGGGCTGGAGATTTAGGAAAGAATATTCTAGAAGGAATGAAGTGTGAAGAATGGCTCCAACATTTGGAAAAGCAAGGCGTATCAGGGAACAGAAAATTCTGTGGCAGAAATATAAGGGGGTGTTTTTGAGAATGGTGGGATGGCAGCTAGTTAGAGGAGAACTGACACACACAGAGGGTTATTTGCTAAGCAGTAACTTTTACATTTATCCAGGGAGCTCTGTAAAGTTGAGATCCTTAAAAAGGTGAAGAGCAGAAAATATGTGTTTGAGAATAACTAGGGTGGAAGTACGAGTTACAGACTGGAAAGAAATAACGATGGCAGTTAGTCAAGTCATAAAACTACTGCAATGATCCATGTGAGGAAGTACAAACGCAGGAATACCGTGGGGCCAAAGGTGAGGGGGAGATGAGAGGGAAACACTAAATACAATTATCAAGTTTAGATGAGCGGGTGGGTATGGGTGGATGTGAAGAAAAAGGAGTCATTTATGCACTCCCTACAACTTATTGGACACGTGAAAAGTATTTGTGTGCTAAAGGGCTGCTGCGGTTGCTGCTCCTGCTAAGTCGCTGCAGTCTTGTTCGACTCTGTGCGACCCCACCAGGCTCCCCGGTCTCTGGGATTCTCCAGGCAAGAACACTGGAGTGGGTTGCCATTTCCTTCTCCAAGGCATGAAAGGAAAAGTGAAAGTGAAGTCGCTCAATCGTGTCCGACTCTTCGAGACCCCATGGACTGCAGCCCACCAGGCTCCTTCATCCATGGGATTTTCCAGGTGAGAGTACTGGAGTGGGGTGCCATTGCCTTCTCCGGCTAAAGGGCTGGATGACTCCAAAGTTTCTAGCTTGAACTGAATAGAAAGCAACCCCATAACTGAGGCAGAGAAAAGAGAAACAGGTTTTTCTGGACCAACATGTTCAGTTTCAGAAGTTACTTTAGGGGCCTGCCGGGAACGATGTTGCAAAATCGAGTGGGGGACTGATAATAAAATCTAAAACTCACAATGAGGCAGAAACCAGAGAAAAAGTAAGCGAAAATATTTTCACAGTGCCATCACACCTTTTGGAGATAATAAAACTCACCCAAGGTACAGATCTGGAGGGGCGTGAAATATTAATACAGTGTTGCAGACACCTACTGATAAGGGACAGGCAGGCAAAGAAATTAGGAAGCAACAATTAAGAATCTGGAGTGCTTTCATAAATATCAAAACACAACTGAAAAGGATTATCATTGATTTCAAGATGGAACAGAGTTGCAACTGTCTCTGTAGCACTTTTCTTTTTTCCTTAAAAGAAATATGGCAATGAGCTACGTGTGGGTACCATACAATTCTTTTTGTTAGTTTGAAGTATTTAATACATTTTTAACAAGTAGAATAGTAAAGTGGGAACAGCGAGATAAGACTTTCAAGAAGAAAATGGTTAATAATGGTAGAGACCAACATGAAATCAAGTGGCATTTAAACTGATTTTAAATGGCCAGCTGATAATAATCAGGAGCTCACTGATGACTTTCACAAGAGCATTTCTTAGCATCATGAAAAGACTGCAGTAAAGTGAATAACAAGTTTAATAACTAGCCCATGAAATTATGGTAAATTCTGGAATGCAACATCTTCATAAGCTGGGAATGTACACTTTTTAAAAATTTTAATTGATTGATGATTGCTTTACAATATTGATTTCTGTCATACATCAACATAAATTAACTACAGGTATACATATGTCCCCTCCCTCTTGAATTTCCCTAACTTCCACTCCACTCTAGATTCTTACAGAGCCCCAGTTTGAGTTCCTTGAGTCATATAGCAAATTTCCACTGTCTGTCTATTTACATATGTTAGTGTATATGCTTCCATACTATTCTCTCCATCCATCTCACCCTGACCTGCCTCTCCCCCACCCTTGTCCATACATAAATCTGTTCTCTATGTCTGCATCTCCAGGGCTGCTCTATGAATAGGTTCATCAGTACCATCTTTCTAGATTCCACATACATTCGTTGAAACACGGTATTTGTTTTCTTCTTTCTGACTTCACTCTGTGTAAGAGGCTCTAGGTTCATCCACTTCATTAGAACTGACTCAAATGAGAGAGTGTACACTTTTTATCAAAATGGTTTCTATGATTCCTTTGTCTAGTTCACAGATCCTTTCCTTCACAGCCTCAGTGTAATCTACTTCAACAGACACTCAGTTACTCAACAGCCATTCTCCTCCTGCTTTGATAAAAGAACTCTGATTTTGTTCACTTTCCTCCCACTTGACAAGTCCTTCATTTATCCAGCATCAGGTAGTAAATAATGACTGATTTAAGCCACTCATACAGTCTTATACCTTTGCCAATTAACAGTGTAAGCCACGAACATGGGCTTCCAGGAAGTTTTTCTCACTTGTAAAAAGGAATACAGGACAGAAATATTCCATTTCCATTCCCTAGCTGTTATTACTGTTCTTGCTTAAATCTGAGACTACAACACACCTGTGTGAGAAGAAGACACAAACATACTGAGAAAAGGAAGGCAGGAAGAGAAAAGGAACTTGGGTCCTTGACGCTGCTGCTCAGGTGCTGAACTGTATAATCCTACAACTCAATGAAATAACCCAAAGAAATGCTCCAAAAATCTTATTATGTGAGATAAAGTATCTATTGTAAAAGTCAGTTTTCTTGTTTGGTTTTCAGTTGCAGCTGAAAGGATCTTAAATAATAAACTACTCAAATCACATGATAATGGTTAATACATTAAATCCCTTTTCAACATATCCAGGTACAACAGCTTCACAAAAACTGATCTTCTCTCAAAGTATTTACATAAAGTCTGAGCTACCCTCAAAGTATTCACATAAATCTGTAAAATTTACTCTATAAAGGTAAACTTATATTTTGGGGGGACTTCTCTGGTGGTCCAGTGGCTAAGATTTCATGTTTCCAAAGCAAGGGGCTTGGGTTCAATCCCTGGTCAGAGAACTGGATCCCGCATGTTGCAACTAAGAGTTTGAATGCCACAATAAAGATCCAGCAAGCTGCAACTAAGACCTGGTGCAGTAGTCAAATGAATAAAATACAATTAAAAAAACTTTTTTAAGCAAACAATTTCATACTGATATTTGCTTGAGCATAAGGTGCACAAATATTTGCTGGAAAAAAAAAGCTTTACCTCAATTTGAATGTTACTTTAAGATTTTCTGATAAATATGATTTAAAATTTAGATTATGGAAATTTCTTCCCTTAGACCCTATCAAATATTCTTAAAAAATTTTTTTAAAATCAACTTTGAGGTATAAGTTACATACAATAAAACGCACCCATTTAAAGCATATAGTTCAGTTGAGTTTTGGCAAATGTCTATTATAACTGTGTGGTCAATACTGTTAATTACAACAGAGAACATTCCAATCACCCCCAAAAGATTCTGTTGTACTCTTTTCCCAATTAACCTAACCCCCAACCCCAGCCCTAGGCAACTACTGATTTATTTTCTCTAACTACAGATTATCTTTTCTAGAGTTCCATATAAATAGAATAATTCTATATATAGTCTTCTTTGTGTCTGGCATGTTAACTAGCCATTGTGGAGGCAGCTATGCTCACCACTGTATACCACCAACGTTTTACTAGGCACTGTGTAGCTGAGAAATTTCCATATTGTTGCCTATATAGGTAGTTTGTTAATTGTTACTGCTAAGTATAATCCCACCATATACTACAACTGATTATCCATTCACTTGCTGATGGCTATTTGGGTTGTTCCAGTTTGGGGCTGTTATAAATAAAGCAGCTGTAAACAGTCCCGCACAAGTCTTTGGGAGGGTAGACATGTGTCCTTCTCTGCCACCTCCCCACTCCTCGTCTCCACTGATTCCTAGGAATGGAACTGCCTGATCATATAATATAAAGTTAAGCAAGACGATAAGAAGCTACTAAGCCGGTGTCCATAGCGACTGTACCATTCTGCATCCCCACCAGCAATGAAGGTGAATTATCTACAACAACATGGAATTCCTGCAACTGCTGAGATGGTTGCCCTCTTCCTGCCGTTGCACCCCCTCACAGGCTTTTCTCAAAGTATCAGACCTAGCTTTTCCTTTCTTTCTAAGTATTTTATTAATTTATTTTTGGGCTGCACTGGGTCTTTGTTGCTGGGCATGGGTTTTCTCGAGTTGCGACTAAAGGACTCAGCAGTTGCGGTGCGCGGGCTTAGCTGCCCTGAGGCATGTGGAATCTTCCTGGAGTCCCCTGAGCTGGCAGGCAGACTCACTCACGGGACTACCAAGGAAGCCTAAGCTAGCCTTTTCGATTACAAATCATTTCACATCACTCCATGCCACAATCAGTCCAAGACCCTGCGTCATACTCAGAGTAAAAGCCAAAGTTCTCAGGATGGCTGTTAAGCTCCCACTATGGAGCTCCTAACAAACACTTCTACCTCATCTCCCACAACTCTGCCCTTGCTTGCCCCATGACCTTGCTGTCCTTCAGATGGGCCAAGCAACCCCCATCGTGAGCCACTGCACCTCCTCCTCTCTGCCTGGAAAGCTCTTCAGCTGCACACTGCCTGCCTGGCTCACCCCTCAGCTTCTCCAGGTCTCTGCACTGCAACCACCTTCTCGAGAACATCGCCGATCACCCCACATAAAGCAGCAATGCAGCCTACTCCCCTTTTAACCTGCTTTTGTTTTTGATAGCACTGACACTATACGAAACCTAAGGGCTGAGAGCACAGACTGTTCTGTTATTTGTTTACTGGATGTACAGCACAGTGCTTAGGAACACAGACTTTAGAAACAGAGTGTTTGAGTTCAAAGTCTGAGTCTACTGCTCAGCAGCTGTGGGAGTTTTGGCAAGATACTCAACATTTCTGTGCCTCAGTTTCCTCATCTGTAAAATGTGAATAATAAAAGCAAGACTCAAGGGTTACTGTGAGGATTAAATAAGTTAATACATGTAATGTGCCTACAACAGCGCTGGCATATAATAACCACTAATGCTTGCTATGATGGTAACGACTCTAAGGATAATGCTGGCTTTCCCCTCCAGAATATAAGACTGGGCTTTTTTAAAAAAAATTTTACTGAAGTATAACACATATGCAAAAAAGTAAATATAACAAACGTACAGCCCAATCCATGAGCACAAACCAAACACCAATGTGCTTATCACCCAGAACAACAAACATGACTTAACTACCAGCAACGTCCTACTGGAAATGTACCTGGGAGTAGACTGCTGGGTCACAGAGTGTTTCCAGAGTGCTGCAGCAATTTAAATTCCCATCAGCAGATTAGGAGAGTTGTCAGTGCTTCCCGTTTTCACCAATACTTGGTATTTTCAATTCTTTAAGATGTATCTGTTCTGTTGAGTGTGTGGCACGTGGTCTTTCACTGTGTTTTAAATTTCATGTTCATAATTATTAACGAAGTGGCACCTTTTCGTATGTTTACTGGCCACTTCTCTTTTGTGAAATGTCTATTCAAAACACTTATTCACTTCTGTACAGGACTGTTTCTTTTTCTTATTGATCTATAAGGCATTCTCCATAGTATTCTCAGAACCTAGAAAAGAAGGAAAGTGTTAGTTACTCAGTCCTGTCTGACTCTTTGTGACCTCATGGACTGTAGCCCACCAGGCTCCTCTGTCGCTGGGATTTCTAAGGCAATAATACTGGACTGCATTGCCATTCCCTTCTCCAGGGGATCTTCTTCACCCAGAGATTAAACCTGGGTGTTCTGCATTGCAGGCGGACTACGTCTGAGCCATCTAGGAAGCCCATTAATAGCCACAATGCAGGAGACTGGGGTTCAACCCCTGGGTCTGGATGATCCCCTGGAGAAGGGAATGGCTACCCACTCCAGTATTCTTGCTTGGGAAACCCCATGGACAGAGGAGCCTGGTGGACTACAGTCCATGGGACCACAAAGGGTCCCATATCCAACCCTAGGAGGTTTTAACGTGAATAATTTTTATAAAGGAAACCTCTGTCTAGAACCTTGTCCAGGACAAGTCTTTCAATGGCTTCCTACTACCTAGAGAAAAAGAACCCAACTCCTTAACTTCCCCAATTTACTTTCCTAACCACCTAATAATCTTCCAAAATATAGATCTGGGGTTGGGGGACACAAGAAAGCCAATCAGACTTTACTATTTGAATCAGAGAGCAGAGACTGTCCTTTAGGCGGAGTAACAGGATGTGCAAAAGCTCACAGATAGGAGAGAACAAAGCAGGCTTTTGAAATTCTAGTTTGGTGCTGAAGTACAACCTGGAAAAGTAAGAAGGGGAAAGATGAGGCCAGAAGAGACAGCAACAGGGCAGAGAGCCTATACTACAAGGATCTTCTACTTCCTTCTACTTAACACAAACTGCTTTAGATGCATGAGCATTCATTTAACTTTTGTTGAAAGAATGAATCACTAAGTCGTAACTTGATTCTGACATATTCTTTTCAACAACTTGCCTAATATTTGTTTCTCTCCAAAGGGCCAAGCATAGCAAGCATTCTAGAAATACTTGTAGGTTTTCCATTTCCTTATCAATTCCATAAGTCAGAAGTTTTTCAAATGTGTATCAGGCACTTATACATCAGAGTTACCTACAGAGTATCAGAACCTGCTTTGTAACAGCATGGTTCATAGAGCTGGAGCAAATTACAGATGGTCTGTAAAACACATCCAGCTCAGTCATTAGAAAGCAGCACTTCACATTTATTCTATGTTAGGGTATTTTGTTTTGATGATATTTTACACTTTGACAGTGTTTCGTGTTTCAAGAGTATTTTTTATTATTCAATTTGATCCCATAATAATCCTAATGTTATGGAGGGGGAAAAGTAGGTATAATCTCAACATCTTTTATTTGAAGAACCTGAAGCCTGGGTGGGTGAAGTCACCAGCCCAAGGAGATAAAGCTAGAAGTGAATACAGCTAGGGAACTGGGTCTAAATGTTAGGCTGCTCTTTCCCCAACCCATACAGCCTCTGGGGGTGCTTGAGCAGAAGATTTTCTCTTCTTTGACAAGTTATTAAATATCTGCCCGTCAGAAAATGCTACAAACATGATAACATTATTGGCAGTCAGCCTCACTGCTCCACCCACAACACAAATCTACTAACTCTGAAAACTGTAACCCACCCCTCTCCACCATAACAATGCTGTTTTATTACTAGTGATAGTGACTAAACATTCTCGGTGACTTATATTTTTGAACTAAAAAACAATATTTAAATGTATATTATTTCTATAAACTAACTCTTGCAAGTTAACCAACTGTGATATTATGTGCTGTATCCAGCAAGGCAGTAAAAAGCTCTCATTTGTCCCCGTGCTCTACAGATTATAAACACATTCAGTGATCTTTTCTCTAAGTTTCATTTTTAAATCCCCCCCTTTTAGCATAAAGTACAGAAGATAAGCAGGACACAAAGGAATAGAAAACAGACGGAGAAGAGGAAACATCACACTGCTGAAGGGCGTGTACTCTGTCTAGTAAAAGCAAACAAAGAACTTAATTTTCCAGGAGTCAAAGGAGAATAGAAAGTGTGAGCAATGGAAAACTGAGCTTGCAGTCTCACTGACAGCAATCTTCTACCATCTTTTTTTTTTTGTACTTTAGATACTCAAATAAGGAACGGTAAAGAAAAAGCCAGCTCATTCTAAATTCTGGGATACTCCCCATGGTTTCTTTAATGAAGTCTGGCATAGGATCAACCATAAGGACCTGATGTAAAGAACACTTAAAATGTATTGAGTTAGGAATTATAGTAACAAATTACAAATTAATGGGAGGCCCTAAGATATTTATTACTTGTATTCAGAAGCATCTTTCTCTCCACAAATTCAGTCAACTCTTTAAAAAAAACTTTTTTTTTAAATCTTCTCAGGTTTTCATGCCTTACCTACTGTTCTTTGTCAAGATTTTTGACCTAGAAACTACAGTAAACAACGAGGTACTACTTTCAACTTTATGGAATTTAAATGCTCCTCAGACACTGTATGGATTGTTTTTGCATTGTAGTTTTAAACCTTAAAAATACATCATGCAACTATTTCTACAATAATGCATATACCCCTTCTGTTTATCTTTTTAAGACTCAAGAAAATAAATTAGATACACATAATTTTTAGAAACATCAGTTTATAAAACTGACCTAGAACTCTTTTGCTTTCTCCAAATTCCTGTAATAATTTTTTTCCACTATGCTTCTGCTGTGACAATATTTTGAGTTTCAATGCCTGTTTTAGTCAATAGATTTAAAACTCCAAAGTTTAATTGGTAAATAAAACACACAACTGTACAGATGAAATGAACACAGATCTGAAGAGAGGGAGCTTTTGGCAACAGAAACAACAGCAATAGTCAGGTGTGTTTCAAAAATTAAAATAAGTCACAGGAGGAGGAACGTGGGAAGGGTTCAGGGAAGCAAGGCGAGAAGTGAGTCAGTTTAACCTGTTTCCACCCTTAGAGACCTGGAACCTTCCTGATCTTTGACACCCTTTGGTGCATGTCTTGTACTCTGTAAAATCATAGTCTTTTATCAGCAATAAGCAGAAGCTGTATCCTTGCCTCTCAAACTCAGGCTAGCATTTCTCGTAGTAAGAGAAAAGTTTTAAAAAATACATTCTATTGGTATCCAAGAATTTAACTGTAGCATGTGCATATTATGCAGGTTTAAAACCACTATTTAAAACAACTGCTTATTCTGAAATAATATTAGATGGATGGAAGAATTATAACCTTCTTTTAAAATCCTGTCCTTTTTACCTTATTTTGCTACCTAACATCCCTTCTCAAACAAGATGCTTGCTATATTACTCCATGAAGCAAACAGTTTACTTTGCTTTAAAATGCTTGTTTCAAAATTTGAATTTTCAAATATGTTAAAAAAGATATTAAAAAATTTTTTTAACTTCCACGAAGAAAATTCTGTCCTGTCAGCAGTGATTTTTTTTTAAACTACGGTTTTGTCATATAACATGTACTTAACAAATGTTTATTTTTCTCTTTCTTGGCACTGATTTTGAAGCAAACAAAAGCTAATACAAATCTCCAGATATCTACTAGGTAAAAGGATATGTGACATACCAATTGAGCCTTTAAATAGGTCTGTTTTTTCTTCTAAAAACAGAAGTCTTCAGAAAAGTGGTAATTACACAGTAGAATGGCAAAGACAAGCAATGACTTTCTAGTGATTTGCTGGAAGTGAACATGACATTATTTTTTTTATATTAATGGGAAAGTCTTTCCGATTCTCTAAAGTATCAAAATTCACTAGATACCTACAGGCATTCTCCTCCAGAAACATGAAGGGTGAAGATGAAAGACCAGTTCTAGTCTTTATATCCACTAGTCAAAATGTCCGCTCTCTGCAGGTTTTGTTAACTGGGACAGCTGTCTTCCAGGGATCTCCAAGTCATCACGTCCCACCCAAATCCACTCTTCCTTCTCTGTCAGCAGGTCAGTGAATGGCGAGCACACTGCTCTAGTGCCCTGCTGCCTCAGTCAGACATCTGAGAGTCATCCTTAACTCACGCCCCTCCCAGGCCCCACATATCCAGTCAGTCGCTACTAACTGACCATATACCCTGTAATCTCCAACATTCTTCCACATTCCCCTCAACTAATTACTACTTCCCTTGGCTATTAATCATTTACTGTCTGGATTATTGCAAAAGCTTCCTTCCCTGACCTTCACTGCCTCCAGGGTTAAAGAGTTTCTCCAGTCTTTTCTGGGTGTAATGTGAAAGATGTTTGTGTTTTCTGTAGAGAAAATCTATTAGGAGTCTTCAATGTCCCTGTCCAATACTCTTCCCAATATAAAGTCTAAATTCCTTAATGTGAAATAGCAGCCCTTGCAGGATTTGCTTAATTTACCTCTCCTGGCTCATCTCTTTCCATCCATGTCCTTGCTCTCTGCATATTTTTTTTTTTTTTAAGATCCTCAAATGCACCATTTTCTTTTCATAAAGGCTTGCTACAACCTACCTCTCTCCTTATGGTCGGCTCAATGATTACTCAAGCCTTTGGCTCTTAAAGGTTCGAGGCATCTTCCCTGACCTCTAATGTGCTCTTATAACACATTTCATTCCTTCCCCAAAGCATGTACTAAATTGCCACTGCCTGCGGGTCTCTGCTGTAGCTTGGCCTAGTGTCTAGCCCTCAAATGATGGCCAATAAATATCTTTAAGAGTGAGTAAGAACTGACTTCGGGATTAGACATACATTTCAATACTGGTTCTATTTCTTCGTAGCTACTGGGATCCTTGATCAAATTATTTCATCTCTCCTAAAGCCAGGTTCGCTCATTTTTCGAGAGGAATGATACCTATTCTTGCAAGGCTGTGAGAATTAGCTGATACTGTATGTAGAGCAGCTACCAGTACCCTAACAAAAGCAAATGTTCACTTTAGTTAAGACTATTCTGGCTACAAGGACAGAACTACCTAGCGACAGATTAAGCAAAATGGGGGTTTTGAATAAAGGTTACAGCAGTGTCTCATGAAATCCAACCCAAGGTCACAAGAAAAAAAGCTAGAATCAGGAGCCCAAGTCATAAACAGTTACTGTGTTCCTTTTCTCTCTTCCTCCTGGGTCCTCCTCTCTCTGCTCACCTCCTGTGGCGCAACGGCTTTTGGGTTCTTCACATGCTAGAACATGGATGTCAACAGTTCTACTGTTAACAATCTTCACTTTAGAGCTAGAAGGTTCTCAGTATCAATTTCAAATTCTTAAAGGACTCTGGCCCCTTTTGGGTCAGCTACCTGCCTTTGGGTTGGTCTCTATAGCCAAGAGGTGGGATCACCACCGGAAACAGCAGATCCCTCTTTAACCATGGAGAAGGGCCTAGAAAATGAGAGTCTTAGGGCAATCAAAATGCTTGGGGCTTATTCCATCATGTGAAAACTATTAACATTTAGAAAGCATTATTTTACTCGAATTAGCTACAATAAGAGTATATTAGCAGTTAGTCAAATGTTAAGTTACACTTCTTTGATTTTGAACTTTATATGAATAAGAAGTGTGATATCAGCATATATAAAAAGAATTAACTCTTTATTTCTAACTTCCTGAACTACTGGTCTCGATAGCTAATGATGCAAAACAGACTACAAAGGTTTATTATTTCTTATTGCCACATTGGCAATAAAACATTTACTATAAAGATGTCATCATTAATAAATCCTCATTTATCATGGATTCCATATTTGCAAAATAACCTGCTTGTTAAGATTTACTGCCAACTCCCAAACCAACGATAACTTCTGGTGGTTTGGTAGATTTTTGCAGATATGAGCAGAGCTGTGAAAAATGAGTTGCCAGATCCATACCTCCCCAACTCAGGGCAAACAAGGCTCTCATACTGTAAACAGGTATCCTTTCCACAGCTTATCTAGAGCTACTTTTCTTTTTTGCATTTTTATTGGTGATGTCACTTTCTATTTTAAGGCCATACTGTACAGCATGGGGTATTATAGTTCCCCAGCCAGGGACTGAACCTGCCCCCCCTGCACTGGGAGCCTGGAGTCTCAACCACCGGAACACCCAGGGACGTCCCATCACTGTTTAAAACAGGATCCCAGATGCTACTGCTTAAGTGCTGTCTACTGTTTCTAAGCACAAGAAGGCTGTGGTGTGCCTTTTGGAGAAAATGTGCTGGATAAGCTTCATTTAGAACCAAGTTATAGAGCTATTTGTAAGTTCAAGGTTACTAAATCAATAATATACATTAAATAAGATGTCTTTAAACAGAAGCACACGTAAAACAGATTATACGTTGATCAGTTGACAAAATGTTGTAACCAGGGGCTTACAGGAACCTAAGCTTGTATTTATTTCCTCTAGGAGCAATGGTTCAGTATTCACTAAACAAGTGTTCAAGGTGACTTTCTAAAATAGAACTACTGCAAATAATGAGAAATGACTATACATAACTACTTTGATAGAAAAGATTTTCATAAGTGAGTCAAAAGTTAAGCTTTCTGAAAACTGATTACATACTGCTAAATTTCCCTCTAAGAATATACTTTTAAATAATCTATTAAAGCATTTTAGATTATATTAAATACATTATAAATGTATAGCTTATTTTTCTATTTTAAAATTACATCTTTAAACATATTAAAACCCTCCAACAATTTCTATACCACTTTTGCATTTCTGAGTGAATTAAAACTCTTATGAGATGTTACATTGTATTGTTTAGCCCCAGATAGAAAAGTATTGAATTTGCTAGCTATGTATTTAGTTATCAATTACTAAAACAAAAATCAACAATGTAGCAAATCAAGAGTAGGTAGTTAAGACATTCAAACTTTTTGTGTATCTAATACTATACAAATTTACATTTCATATTTTTTAACTAATGAGTAAAATAAGTAATATACATAAGGTAATACACCGATAAACAGCTGCTTGATTAAGCATATAGGTAAAATAATAAACGAATTTAATCATAATCAAGTAAAAATATGTTTCTCCTGATTAGATGACAATGATACTTTCCAAAAGAGCTAACATTCACTGAACAGTAGGTTACAGCTGCTGTGCTTACACTTAAAATGGATTATCTCATCTAATTTTCAAAACACTCTTAAAAAAACAATTACTGTTACTTTCCTTTACCGATGCAAAACCTGATACACAGAGGGTTAAGTGACTTGTCTAAGATCACACAGCAAGTAAGGCAGTAAGACTCCAGAGCTCCATGGTTTACCACTGTCAAAACTGAACATCTTTAAAGTTCCAAACCGTATAAATGTGTTCTATTTTTCCATACTACTTGCAAGAGATGGTCTGAGGTATTCATTACAAATGAAATTCCTTGCTCTGAATCCAGGTTTACTGAATTAGAATTTCTAGAAGCAGAACTTACTTAGGAGCCTACATTTTAACAGACAGCCCCAGGTGATGAGAGGCACTCATTTTTAAGTAATGACGAGAGCCACCATTATGTATATGCTGCTGCTGCTGCTAAGTCGCTTCAGTCGTGTCCAACTCTGCAGCCCACCAGGCTCCCCCGTCCCTGGGATTCTCCAGGCAAGAACACTGGTGTGGGCTGCCATTGCTTTCTCCAATGCATGAAAGGAAAGTCGATCAGTCATGTTAGACTCCTCCTGACCTCATAAACTGTAGCCTACCAGGGTCCTCTGTCAATGGGATTTTCCAGGCAAAAGTACTGGAGTGGGTTGCCACTGCCTTCTCTGTTAAGTATATGACTAACCCCTTATTCCTATGCATGGATATTTAAGATTCTATGAAACAAGTTAACTACACATTTGCATTAATGAATTTCTGACTAGACACAATTTTCTCCTGTTGTCATTTTTAAGTACTGACAACAGAATACTATATGCTATAAAACATAAAGAAATGGTACACAAAACGTATTTTTTCAAGTTTTCCTAAGTAAGATGAATACATAAAGTTTTTCATGATCCAATACTTGCTTCAAGGAAGAAACAAAAACTGAAATTATAAAATAAAATGAATAACAACTTCCTACCAAATCAGTGAGCTACAGCCAAGGCTGTATTCAGAGCAAAATTCATAGCCGTACACACCTATCACTAAGCAGGAATTACTACAAATAAATACTTAAAACTTAGGGAAAAACAAAACCAAGTGAAAGTGAAAGCCACTTAGTCATGTCCAATTCTTTGTGACCCCAGGGCCTCTAGTGTTCCAGGCTCCTCTGCCCATGGAATTCTCCAGGCAAGAATACTGGAGTGGGGTGTCATTCCCTTCTCCAGGGGAACTTTCTGACCCAGGGATCAAAGCCAGGTCTCCCACATTGCAGGCAGATTCTTTACCATCTGAGCCACCAGGGAAGCCCAACTAGCCACTAGAAACCCCCAAAGAGGATTTTTATTTGTAAATTATACTGAGATTTCTTTCCCTGCTATTTCTAATTAATTTTTCTTTTAACTTTATTTCATTATTATAATGGAAAAACTTACAATGCGATTTACAAATAAAAATCAATGAAATAGATAAACCACTAGCTTTCATCTTAATCCAAACATGAAAAGGAAGAGTGCAGTTTTAGGTGTGAGAATACTAGAGCAACGGAGGATTTTAAAAAACTATAAAGTTTTAACAACTAGATGAAAGAGGTGACTATCTAGGCAAATGGAAAGCAATGAAATTAATTCAGCTAAAAAGACAAAAAAAGAAAAAAAGTTAGTAACTCAGTTAAAAGACGGGAGACCTAAATAAATCAATAAGCATGAAAACCCTGTCAAAACTTCTATGAAAAAATTGTTAAATAAGTTATGGGTAAATTACCTGACACTTGTCAAGAAGAAATTAGTTCTATGCTCTTTTGGGCTTCCCTGGTGGCTTAGATGGTAAAGAATCCACCTGCAATGTGGGAGACCTGGGTTCAACCCCTGGAGTGGGGCACGGCAACCCACTCCAGTATTCTTGCCTAGAGAATTCCATGGACAGAGGAGCCTCGTGGGCTACAGTCCATGGGTCACAGAGTCAGATACGACTGACTGACCATGCGCTTTAATCTCTGGATGCTTTGCCAAGTTTCCTTCTTCCTTTTTACTGACATCCAGTACCTGACACTGGTGTGGGGTCACTACGGAACAAGCTGAGGAAACGGAAAGATCTAGTGAAGAGTTTCTGAGTCAGGCCAGTCTTCCCACTCTCAAGAATCTTCTCTTGGGAGTGCTGCTAACAAATATCAGTCCCTAGCAAATTAAGAGTTTTTCTGAGGAAGCACCTGCACTGAGAAGCCCTTAAAATACCAGCCATCAACAACCAGCAGCAGCACTCTATCCTTGGCCATCGCCAGATGTGACCACTGACTATAGTTTTTTTTTTTCAGACTTAGAATTTTTATTCAGAGTCTAGACCAGCCCAGAAAATGCAATGCAAATAATAAAATGTTTATCTTCTACTTTTATTTCAAAATATATCTAGTTTGTCTTTTGAATTTTTCTAATATTTTTGGTATAGAGATTTTCTGAGAGAGTGAGGCCATCTGTCTTTTTAGGGATGCAATTTTCTTAGTTCTAAATGTTTTTTCAACAAACACTGGGTAATCAAGAGACCTCCTTTCAGATCATCGCCTAGGATACTCAAAAATTCTCCATACTCATTCATTACTTCAAAAAACACTTATGAGAGCCTTAAAAGTCGAGTGACAGCAGTGAACAAAACAAAGCCCCAGTACTCAGGCAGTCTGCACTCTTACTGGGAACAGTGACAGACAGCATTGGGCATTAACCGTATGCCAGGCACTAAGTACTCTGGCACATCTTTAAAACGACTCTGTGAGTTAAAGGCTACTTTTTCTTTTCCTTTAAGGATGAGAAAACTGAGGCACAGAGATTATGTAACTTGCCCCAAATCAAAGATAGCCCTAGGCAGCCTGGCTCCAGAGCAATGATGTGAGTCACATATGTAACTTTAAATCTTCTAGTAGCCACATTAAAAAAGGCGAAAAAAACAGGGGAGTTCTCTGGCGGTCTAGCGGTTGAGCCTCTGAGCTTTCACGGCTGAAGGCCTGGGGTTCAAACCCTGATTAGCAAAAGGGCAGCGAAAAACAAGCAGGTGAGACTAACTGTAATAACATCTCACTTAACCTAACATATCCAAAATATTATCATTTCAACATGTATCAACAAAAACAGCTGAGTTGCTTACATTCTTTCTATCATATCAAGCCTTCACAATCCGGGTGTATGTCATATCCCAGTGTGGACCAGCCACATTTCAGCCGCTCAACTTCCCATGTGGCCAGGAGCTACCTGACACAGGGTGACTAACACTGGGAAACTTGTGTTTGCTTTTCCTCCCTATTCCTGGGGCTTCCCTTGTAGCTCAGCTGGTAAAGAATCTGCCTGCAGTGTGGGAGACCTGGGTTCGATTGCTGAGTTGGGAAGATGCCCTGGAGAAGGGAAAGGCTACCCACTCCAGTATTCTGGCCTGGAGCATTCCACATAGTATAGCCCAAGGGGTCACAAAGAGTTGGACACAACAGAGTGACTTTCACTTCACTTCCCTATTCCTAGCCCAGAGCTCCTAAAACCCTTGGAATTTCCTGATAAGAGCAATAAAAGATGAAGGAACACCTGTTACTACAACAAGTCCCTGAGTTTCTCTCAGTGGTAACCCCTAGAAAGCCCCTAAGGGTGGAGGAAGGCTGGATGCCAGAGGAACCAACCAGGTGGATGAAGTGGTCAAACTCTTGGACCCACCAAACACTCCCACCTTGGGGGAGCGAATAGAAGCTGGAGGTTGAACTAGCCACCAAAGGTCAATGATTTCATCAGTGGGTGAGTGACAAGTCGTTCAGTCGTGTCCGACTCTTTGCAACCCCACAGACTGTAGTCTGCCAGGCTCCTCTGTCCATGGGATTCTCCAGGCGAGAATACT
Organism: Antilocapra americana; assembly: GCA_007570785.1. Classification (NCBI taxonomy): domain Eukaryota; kingdom Metazoa; phylum Chordata; class Mammalia; order Artiodactyla; family Antilocapridae; genus Antilocapra; species Antilocapra americana. The sequence goes on from ML662445.1 coordinate 33,017,147, forward strand.
GGAGTGGGTTGCCATTCTCTTCTCCAGGGGATCTTCCCAACCCAGGGATCGAACACAGATCTCCTGCACTGCAAGGAGTAAGGCCTCTGTAAATAAGCCTCCAGAAAAACCCTAACTGAAGGGGTTCAGAGACCTTCCAAGCGCTGAAGCAACCTGAGGGTTCTGGAAGGGTGGCTCACCTAGAAGCCCCAAGCCCCTTCCCACACACCCTGCCCCTCTTCCATCACCCGTTTCCAAGCTACATCCTTTTATAATAAACCAGGAGCCAAGTAAATGAACTTATCCTGGGTTGTTAGCCATCCCAGCAAATAATCAAACCCACAGAGGTGGACTTGACAATATGAATGGAAGGTAATGAAATAGAGGCAAATGGGGTGAGAATTTTTAGGAGAACTCTTCAGGTATAATTATGCTTTGCTACCAGGTAGTTTCCAGGTAGACGGTAAAGAATCTGCCTGCAATGCAGGAGACACAGGTTCAATCCCTGGGTTGGGAAGTTCCCCAGGAGAAGGGCTTGGCAACTCAGTCCAGTATTCTTGCCTGGAGAATCCCCATGAACAGAAGAGCCCTGTGGGCTACAGTTCACGGGGTCTCAGAGTCGGACACGGCTGAGAAACTAAGCACAACACATATCTATTTAAAAATAGTTTCCCCAGATTTTTGGTACTTGAAAGTTTATCGAGTTCTGCTAAATTAGGTTAGGGGCTTCCCAGGTGGCTCAGTGGTAAAGAATCCACCTGCCAATGCAGGAGATGTGGGTTTTATCCCTGGTTCACGAAGATCCATTGAAGGAGGAAATGGCAACCCACTCCTGTATTCGCCTGGAGAAACCCATGGACGGAGGAACCTGGCAGGCTACAGTCCGAGGGGCGGCAAAGGGTTGGACACCACTGAGTGAGCGCGCACACACGTGCACACACACACACAGATTAGGTTAAATGATGGGAATTCACTGAATACCCAGATCATTTCAAATAAGATAAAATATTGAAACATTAACTGCTAAACAAGTCTAAGTTTCCCTATGTCTGCCTTCTTATGAGAGAAAAACTAGATACTTGGGTTTATTAGAAACATCCAACTAACATAATATTGTAAATCAACCTTTCAATAAAGAAAAAAAGAAGGACTTCCCTAACGGTCCAGTAGTTTAGACTGTGCTCTCAATGCAGCAGGGCCACGTTCAATCACTGTCTGAGGAACTAAGATTCCGCATGCCAGGGAGTGCATCATGTGGCCAAAAAGAAAAACAAATCATGCTATAAGGAAATGAATGTTCCTGGAGGTTACGTTTGTCAGTTTGCCAATGAGAAAATGGTGGTATGATAAAGGGTTCACAATTGCTTACTTTTTAGTTTCCATCAGAAATTCAGGTTTTTAAGAGTTGAGAATTTTAATATATGTAATTAAAACTAAAAATTATAAGGAAAGCATCTTTGTATGCAAGTAAAAAAAAGTATAAGGAATGGAAATGCATTTTGTTAAGGGAAAGAAAGTAGGGGACAAATTAATATGGATATAGAAAGTTGTATAAGATTTGCAAGAGAAAACTAAACAATCTTTAGAAAGGAATTCTATGTGTGGTCAGGACTTAGAATGAACTTCACTCAGTCAATGGATTTTAATATTAAAGGTAATATGGTACAAAACTTGAATGTTTTCTTTGTTAGGAGAACATTTTTTTGGAGGAAATACTGAGCTGCTAAGTTTCCGTACCTTTTAAGTAATTTGTTAAAACCTTCTGTATTTGTTGTTGAAATCTTTTATTGTCATTTTATTAAATGAAAAGTACAAGTATTATTTCTCGGCGACCTGTGATCCTATTTGAAGCTTGGCATGCAACATTTCCATACCCCAAATTGAGGCAGAACTACACCCTGCTTCAGCAAGAAGCAGCCAGAGCAGCTGTCACTCCAACCCCTCAAAGATTTGGGGAAAGTTAAAACAGTAGCGAGGATTGAAACCAAGTCCTCCCAAAACCAAGTTCCAAATTACCAAGTTTATGATTAAGCTCTCTATCCAAAACTTTATCCCTTTTTTGGTCCCCTCTAAGACTAATCAACCGGAATCAGATACCTACAATTGTAGATATCATCAGTAACATACAAGAGCGGGTCATTTCTTTAGGGCAAGACAGCTAACTGACCCCTGAGCCATGGACCATCTGGGCAGAGAATCATAAACCAGAAACATCCTGACTCCCGAAACTATGATCCAGAAATGTCACAAGACCATGGTTAATCCCAGCCTCTTTGTTCTTCCCCTTTAAGAATATCCCCAACTCCGAGACCCACTCCAGTATTCTTGCCCGAGAATCTCGTGGACAAAGAAGCCTGATGGGCTACAGACCACTGGTGTCGCAGAGTGGCACATGGTTTAGCAACTGAACAACAAACTCAATACCAAGTTGCAGTGGACCTGAGGCTTGTCTCCCACTGCCTTGCTCAGTGCCCTTCACCAAATCCTATTTTTGCTAACAACTCCCGCTGTCAGAGTTTGGTTTTCTGCAGACATACCAGCCCTCTGCTTGGTTTCAGAGCCTGGGACATCTTACAACAAAAAATAAATAAATAAGTAGTAATAAAAACAAGATGTGGATATATCATAGGATACAGAAAGCATCCTGAAGAGGTTCTTGCTTGCCAAATAAAATTGAGTAACAAAAGGAATAGTGACACGAATGGATTATAACCTGTTGGCTAAAAAGAACATCCAAAAAGTCACTCTGATAACACAGGAGAGTGAAAGGAAGATTTTCTTAGAGAACCCCAACTAATAGATGTAGGAGTAACAGGGTTAAGAAAAGCATTATTCTACAGTCGTCATTTCAATAACCAATTCAGGCAAGACTCACATTCATGGAACCTAAAACTATTTCCCATGTATCAACTATTAATGAAAAAGAAAAAAATGCTAACTTTACAGTGGAGAAGCCTGACAGATATCACATTACCAAAGCAGAGTTAATACTGCCAATAATGGGACAGACTAACAAGGGGTGCCTTGTTCTTGACTGGCTCCACACGGCAGGGCACAACACCCTGATGCAGTATTCCTGCCCGTAATCTGCATCTAATCCGAGGAAGCACAGAGAAATCTCAATGAGGTACACTGTGCAAAACAAGCATTCTGACTTTTCAAAAATATCAACATCACGAAAGACAAAAGCTGAAGAACTATCCAGACTGAAGGAAACTAAAGAGACATACTTAATGCAATGCACTGGAGTCTGGATTTTTGCTATAAAGGACATTATTGGGACAATCAGAAAAATGTGGATTATAGACTGCTGCATTAGTGTCTTAGGACTGCTAGAAAGGAAGGAAGGAAAGAATAAAAGAAAAGCGCTTAGAACAACAGAAAGTATTCTCTCACTGTAAGGGAGACGAGTAGTTCGAAGTCAAGGTGTTGGCAGGACCACGCTCCCTCCAAAACTCTGGACAGAACCTCTCCTGCCCCTCCTAATGTCCGGTTGTGGGTGGCAGCCCATGGGGCTCCCTGGCTTGCAGCTGCATCACTCCACCCTGGTCCCTCTGGTCACATGACACTGTCCTCTTAACAGGACACCGGGCACAATGCACTGGGGCCACCCTAATTCAGTATGACTACATCTCAACTAGATCACATCTGCAGACACCCTGCTGCCAAATCAGGCAGCATTCACAGGTGTTGGGGCCTAGAACTTCTAGCAGAATGCAATTCAACCTATGCCAATGGTCTATTAGATGACTGCATTATGGGGATGTTAAAACCCCTGAATTTGATTTGGCGGTACTGTGGGTGTATAAGAAAATGTCCTTGCTTTAAGGAATACACACTGTAGTACTTCAGGGTAATAAGAATGATGTTTGCAAGTAACTTTCAAGGTGGGGTGGGCAGGACATCCACACACACGTACAAGGAGGGAATGACAAAACCAGATGTGGCAAAAAGTTGTGTGTTGTGCTTAATTGCTCAGTTGTGTCCTAATCCTGCAAACGTATGGACTACAGCCCGTCAGGCTCCTCTGTCCATGGGATTCTCCAGGCAAGAAGAGCGGAGTGGGTTGCCATGTCCTCCTCTAGGGGAATCTTCCTGATCCAGGGATTGAACCCCAGTCTCCTGCATTGTAGGTGGATTCTTTCCTGACTGAGGCAAAATGTTAGTTACTGGTATATCTGGGTGAGGGAGCTCGAGGAATTCTTTGCACTATTTTTGCAACTCTTCTGTAACTTTGAAATTATTTCCAAATAACAAGTTTTTCTAAAACCACACATGAAATAATACCTATGAATAAGCTTAACAAAAAAATGTTGAGTCTATATTAAAAAAATAAAACTGTGGGATATAAAGAACCTTAATAAATGGAACCATGCCACTTATTTTTAGATAGTAAGAGCCATTATTATGATGTCCATTCTTCCCTAAATAAATCTAAATAATTAACAGTATCTACATCAAAATCACAATGTTCCTATGAAGAAGTAGATGCATAAGAACGGCTGAGAAATTTTTGGAAAGAGAAAAAATGAGGAAATGTGTCCCACTAGTAACCACAACCTCATGGTTCAGAGACTAGACTCTGGAGTTGGAAAGCTGGTGGCAGTCCTAGATTGCAACTTGAATAAACATAACTTCTCAAAGCCTATTTCTTCACCTGCAAAAATAAAGATACTGAGAATACTTAACTCAGCTGCTTGCTCTGGCAGCACATGTGCTAAAATGTGAACCAGACAAAAAAAGACGGACGTAGCCTCCATGCAAGGACAGGCACGTTTATGAGGGGCTTAGGGCTTCAGAGATTTAAAGGAAGAAGAAAAGAAAGAGGAAAATCCTTTCATTAAACAAAACAGCCGCACGTCAGAACATTTAAGTCAGATTTTCAAAAGAAAAGAAGACTACCTAACTCAGGGTTTTATAAGAAACAATCAGGTAAAATACATTAAAGTCTTTGCTTCTGTGACGGACATACATGTAAATACTCAATAATCAGCTGCTGCTCCTGCTGCTGTTGTCAAGGTCACAATCACCCTCATCATCCAGCTATGTGGTACTGGCCAAGGACTAAACATAAATATCCAGAAAATAAAGAGTGCCCTCGAACAAGCCTGAGAGTAAGAATTTGTAAATGTTAAAAGTGGCATTCTGAATCAGTGGGAAAAAGGAAGAGCTTTAATAAACAGCACTGGTGTGCTCCATCATCTCCTAAAGAAAGGAACCGGAGTTTTATCTCACAACATAGACAAATTTCAGAGTAAAGAGCTAGATTATTTGCACTATAAACCAAAACAAAAACCCATAAATAGAATTTTTAAAACGATTGTCAGTTGTGGAAAGTATTCTTAGAATACAAAATCCAGAAGTTATAAAAGGAAAATTATTTGTCATAATAATTTTAAAGGTTAAGGAAAAATAATAGACAAAATAAAGACAAACAGAGATATGAGGGAAACGCTTACAACATGAAAGGATTAGTATTCATAGTATACGAACAGTCTGTAAAAATCTATCAGAAAAAGACATCTCAAGAGCAAAATTGGCAAAGGTTATGAGCAAGCAGTTTACCACCTGGAAAAATGCACAGTAGCCTTCAACTGAAAAAGCAAATAAAAATTGTTCACATATATAACAAAAATGAAACAATGTTCACAGATATTATGGGACAAACACCCAGGCTCATATACTCCAATTTATTTTTTCTTTAAAAAACAAAACCCAGAAATACCTAAAAAGAGCTGTAAGCATGTTAATATCCCTGACTCTGAATATCATCAAAAAGATAAAGCAAAGTTTATAGGGACATTAGAAGATTTAATGGCAGAAAGGGGAAAATAAGACAAACAAACAAAATGTGGAAAAGGAATCACTGGCCCTTGCCTTTAGAAGGAAACGAAGCTTTATCAGGTCGGCCCACTCACCAACACAGGAAAAGTACCACTGATAGATGACCCAGAGTGAATGAGTATTCCTACAAACTCCAAAGAGGTGGGTAAAGGATTCCATAAAGTGCTGCTGGACAACTAACTGTTAAAGGTTACTTCTTTGTATTAATAACATTCCAACTGTTTATAAATGGTAACTGTTTAATAAACTGACAGAATTCTGTCCAGATTCAAAGGCAACTTTCAGTGTCTGCATTTATTAAAATTCACCTTTTAAAACATCATTCAATTATCTTTCTCTTTTTGATATGTCTGTCTCCACGATTTCTATTACTGGTGGGGTTCTCGGAGTTATCAGAAATGTCCTTCAGAATCTTCCAATGGATTCTTTGAGACCTAAAAGCCTGACATCAGTTAAAGCTAGATGCCCTCTTAGTGTCTCCTAACTAGTTTCTTACATTTTTTTTTACTAGCTTGTCCACTAAAGAATATCCTTTTATTACAGAAGTTAGGAGATTAAAAAGACATCTCAGCTCTTTTTTACTACATATTATTTCAACTTTCTGAAACTGTAGATTTGTGGTTTCTTTCTTACTTCTGGCTGTGGATTTATCTTTAAGAGCTGCCTATGCTGTCATATTTTCCATCTTGTAAGCATCAATCATCCTAAAAGTCCTACTCATCCTCTGATAATATCCTAGGAGGTTCCTGACCCTCTCTTCCACTTAACCTTTATTACAAGCTCCTCCTTCTGACTTAAGTTCTATTCATTTCTAAAAAATTCAAAATCAAAAATTAAGCCCCAGGAGAAGTGGCTTAAGGGAGCAGGGCAGGGGGGTGGGGGGGGAGCGCCTTGAGATTGGGGAAAAGGGAGGTTTTAGCTCCAATGTAATTTCCACCTACCAGTACCCCCACCAAATTCTTTGATACAGCTAACCGTCTTTTCTCAATCACTAAAAGTGCTACATAAATGTAGATAAAAGTCCCGTTCTGTTCTGACCCCCTCCCCTCCCAGAGTGTTTCCCAAACTTTTCATATAAAAAAGTCTAGGGCATTTTTAGAGTTTTCATTATTCTAGGTGGTAAATTGCCCATCAGAGTCTTAAATCATTATTAGTTTGCTTCTGTACTCAAATATTGTTGCCTCAATTAAAAAAATACCATCTATGTCCACATCTTTCAAGTAAATATTCTAACCATGTTTACAAAACTAGATCGTACAGTTTCAGGCAACTACTAGGTTACTTCCTGTCCCCTACCAAGGCAAGGCCTGCAACTTTTCCACTAAAAATCCCATCTCCCCTTCTATGGTACAACGTTGTCACTGGAAGGTAACTACCCTGCCAAGGACTATTTGTCTTATTTTCTTATTTGTACTATTTTCTACTTTCAACCAAACACTTGTGTATGATGCCATCAATGTAAGGGAAACTGACAAGCACCAGAGTTCTTAAGAGCATGACTGCCAGAGACAGAGCTAGGGACTTCCCTGGGGGCTCAGATGGTAAAGAATCTGCCTGTAATGCAGGAGACCCAGGTTCGATCCCTGGGGTGGGAAGATCCCCTGGAGAAGGGAATGGCTACCCATTCCAGTATTCTTGCCTGGAGAATCCCATGGACAGAGGAGCCTGGTGGGCTACAGACCATGGACTCTCAAAAAGTCAGACACAACTGGGGAAAAAAAAAAAAAAACACGAAAAATAAAAGCTAGGGACTATGATATAAAGAAAAACCCACTTACTAAAAGTACTTCTCTCACCTCTCCTTAACATTTACATGTCACTGCTAAATCAAATCTCAGTTTCTCCATCAGACTCAAGTAGAATGTTTATTTGAATTCATCCTGAGCATCAATGCCGTTGTTTAGCACTGGGCCTGCCACTGCAAGGAGTCCTGAAGTTACCACATGAGTTTTCAGTGAGGAGCTGGCTCTGACATTGCTTTCTTCCATGCCCATGCTAGACAAACACTGTCAGCAAACTGTTGCACTCTCCCATATTAAAAAATACATATATATAACATATGTCTACTATGTGTTATTGTTCTAGATACACGGGATAACTTTAGTAAACAAAATCAAGATCCCTGTCCTCGTGGAGCTTATATTCTAGTGGCAGCCATTCCAAGCATTTAGAGTTGGCACAGTTTTTTTGCTGTTTGGCTGTGCTGCCTGGCATGCAGGGATGCCAGCTCCCAACGAGGGACAGAACCTGTGCCCCCTGCAGTGGGAGCAGAGACGTGTAACCATTGCATCATCAGGGACGTCCCTGGCACGAAAACCTATCTGGAGTCTCAAAACACACAGACAGTGATGGAAAACTGTTGGTGTGGATGTACTGTAGGTATTCTATGTGGGATAACAGTGCTACAACATCAAGCTGTATTCCCACAGAAAACAGTGCTCTAGCTTGTTAGTGAAGATAAAGGGCACATTCTTAGATGAGATAATGAACGAAATAAAGGGAAGCCAAGGTGGTGAAGGAAATCACTGCCAATGGAACTGGACACAGTGGCCAAAGAGTAGCAAACAAAATTTCCATTCAGAACTTGAGATGAGACCCTTCATCCAGAGAGCGAGGAATTCATGCCACAACAAGATTTAAAGGAACAAGCCAGTATGGAAGAATCCTACTGGATTTCCCCTAGAAGGAAGTGTAGCTCTGAAGGCTGGTGAGTCTGCACCAAGGCTCAGGAAATCACCATCCTCCCCAAGGAGCAAACCAGAAAGTTTATTCTCTTTATGCAGCAGGAGCCTGAAACGTGATGAAGACAATGTAGACAAGATAGAGCTTTCAGCTATTTCTACCAACTTATCTAGGAATAAATCATGTAGAAAAGAAGGCAATACTGTACAGCTCGATCCAGCTGTGGAGTTGGAAAACTGATATGAGCATAAACTATAGACATATATATGGGGGAGGGGTGCTGATTTTATACATACAGACTATATAAACACTTTACAAACCCAAACTTTAAAAAGAACAGCATTTACTACAGTTGAGGTAGTGTAGTAACCCATTTCTGCATGCTTCTTTGTTCTTTTGATTAATAAATTTGAAAAAAAATATTTAATTGAAAAAATTTAAAAATATAATTATTTTCTTTAGCTATACTGTATGGCTTGTGAAAAGCTTATGAGATCTTAGTTCCCTAATCAGGGATTGATTCTGGGCCCTCAGTTCTAACCACTGAACCGCCAGGGAATTCCCTGATGAATTAAATTTAGATAGGAAAAAAAAAAAACTTGATTGGAAAAACATGTCAACACTGTCTCTTTGCCATCTGGGCTGTACATCTTGTTTCATAAAAAAGATCAAGAATGCTTTGAAATTAGTATATTAATTTTCCATCACAAACCCAAACTTCTAAAAGAAAAGCATTGGCTACAGTCTAGTATAATAAGCCATCTTTTCCAGCTCATATAATATCTGACCTTGACACTTATTATGAAAGATGCACCACAAAGCTACTTACATTAAAAAGAAAGTCTAGGTGTTGGAAATTCTCAGCCCCAATACAAAGGCACAGTTTAAAGAAGGAAAACGATAAGAAATCCCTCTTTCCATGGCTGCTCCTTAACCCTAAGGAAGGCGTCTCGTAAGAAACACTCTTGCTGTCAGTCATTGAGGCACATCAACTAGTCATGTGACCTCAGCAAATTACATATCCTTGTTGATCCTCAGTTTTCCTTTGTGTGTAATGGAAGCCTGTCTTACACATGATTCTTCTGTATTTTTGGAAAGGCATTTCAAAGATTTAAGTTAAACATGATAATGTATAGCAAAGCATATGTCATAAAACAGGTTTTATCCCTTCCTTACCCAATGCCTAAGAGGAGGAGTGAACGGGTGTGAGACCGATAAAAGGACATGAAAAAGAAAATCATAGACTCCGCATTACGTCCACTGCCCAGTTTTCCCTTCTGCTTTCCTCATTTTTGTTTCTCATTCCCAGTCTTTTGACCTGCTTCCATTTCTCACACTGTCCTACAGGGTCGGAGCAGGAGGCAAGCTTCAGTACAAGCGGGCGGGAAGAACTAGGGAAGCTCCTGTCCTTATATCAAGCTTAGAGTCCTCACATCCTAATATGGAGCTCACAGCGGTGATTTTTAAATAGTGAAAAGCAGGGAAGGTGGGGAGGGAGGGTGGCTGGCAGAAATACAGCTTCATCTACTGTATAATCAGAGCATTTGGCAGGCCAGGTATTTCCTGTATTCATGGAGCTTGGTGAATTTAAAAAACCAAACCTAAAATCAATCAGTACGTATTTACCACTGAGACAATGTTATACCTGTATATTAGGCTTTTTACAGGTAAACTCTAACGGGCTGCCCAGAATCTAACCAAAAAGACAAACCCTACAGAAAAGAACTTTTTCCGGGAAAAATATTTTTACTTTCAACCTTACAATTGTAGCTTCCTTTCTTTTCCTTCCTTCTCTTTCTTTCTATTCAATACTCTGCAAACCTTAAAAAACTATTTTCAAATACCCATGGCTTGTTCTAAATATTAATTACACATATTAAAGAAAAATATCCAAAACAATTAGTCTGCCCTTTTGTCAATTAAAAAACAATCTGTTTTAACGTTAATGGCTCTTTTCTTGACAAAATGGGGCAAAGCTGTCATCCAGTCATGACTGTTAACTGATATCACAACTACGAGCTTCAATGAATCAGTAAGTCCTCACTTTTCTAATTTTACTGCAAAATAAATCTGAAAAAAAAATTTTAAAGCCTTGCTTTCAAATGTGTTTTTTTCCTAATAAAACTTCTAGATAGATGTTGGGGAGCCTGTGTATGTGAGTTACTACTACCTGTAAAGAACGAATATCTAGAAAAACATCAACTCAAGCACTTCTGCTAGAGAGCTGAATCAGTTTACTGGATTCTAAATCTACGCAGTGCAAAGAAAAGTTTCAGATGTATCACACTCTAATACCATCCAAAATCAGAGAAGTATTCTAACGGATTATCACACTAAGATCAATCTAAAAAATTCATAACAGCCTCCTAATTATAGCCAGCTCCACCCAACTGTGAATTCCTAGAAGGCAGTAGTCATGCTGCCATCATTTTCATAACATCAAAACTGGCACTGTATTTGCTGCATAGGTTTAATAAATGCCTACTTATTGAATGGAATACACTGCATTTGCTTGAGGAAGTCCAGTGTTAGCTCGACGGGTCAATTTTTTACCCGAACTTTTACTTATCTGATATCTAATCGGATCTCAAATTTTAGACTCTAAAGCATTTCCTTAACATTTTTATCAATATAAAAAACTTCAACTGTAGTAGAGGCACATAAGGCTGTTAGAAAACATGTGGCTGAACTATACCCCCATTTCAAACGGTGAGACTGAGGCCTATGGAGTTCACTGAACTGACCAAGACCACATAGCTTAACGGCTAAGAATCCACTTGCCGATGCAGGAGACGCAGGTTCGATCCCTGGGTTGGAAAGATCCCGTGGACAAGGCAATGACCACCCACTTCAGCGTTCTTGCCTGGAGAATCCCATGAACAGAGGAGCCTGGCAGGCTGCAATCCATGGGGTTGCACAAGAGTCATTCACGACTGAGTGACTAAACACCATTAAACACAGCTCTTCCCTGTCAGAAGTGGAGTTAAAATCCAGGTGGTCTTCCACCTTTTAGTCCTGTCCTTATTATACTATGCTACCTTCTCTGCTCTTTTTCAAATACTTGACTGTTGTTATTTTAAAAGTATCAGTAAGGTGGAAAATATCAATACTGGTTGCATTAGAGTAAATGTAAGAAATCTACTGGAGAAGGGAATGGCAACTCACTCCAGTCTTCTTGCCTGGAGAATTCCATGGACAGAGGAGCCTGGCAGGCTACAGTCTGTGGGGTCCCAAAGAGAAGGGACACGACTGAGCGACTAAAACACACAAGAAATCAAACGTGTCATGGAACGGTTTTAAGTATTAATTTATGCAGCAAAAGCCACTGATTTCCTCCACCTCATCCAAATTTCTACTTAATGCTAAGAAACCGAAAGTTACATTAAAAAAATTCGAGAAGTGACTATCTCCTGTAATCAGTTTAGATCAACACATTGTTAGGAACAGAGGCTGAAACCAGACAATCTTTAAATTTCAGTGGTCAGTCTTTTTCTCTCAGTACTTCCTGTCTCCACCCCCACCAATAATTCAGCAGACATACCCTGACCTATGCATTCTTTCACATGTTACATCAAGAAGATGAAGACTTCTTCATCATTTTATCCTTGGAATATATGAAGTCATAATTATAATACTGACTGTCACTGATAAGATACCAAATGTATTTTCTTACAATCTAAGATCTTGGGTTTTCAACATTCATTAAAATAGTGAAAAAAAAAAAACTAACATAAACCTTACTAGAAACTAGTATATGTTCAACAACAAAGTTTCCAGTTTATGCTAGAAATATCAAAATGATCTTTAAGTTCACATTTAAAGTTGAAACTTCTGAAACAGTTTTATAAAAATGATTTTCTAGGCCAAAACTTTGAGGGTTAAAAATCTAAAGAATTTGTTTTAACATTAGCATCTGAAAAAACATTAAGCTACTTTTGCAAAATTTTAGTACAGGTATACCTTAAGAACATGTGTGGATAAAGTCTGTGCATATAAGCTCATATAAATATACACTGAACCACATCCCTGTATACAATTCAAAATTTATTAAGGATTTATTCTCCTAGGGACTGACCTCAAAGATTCACGTCAAACAGTTGGCTTGCCACAGGTCATGATCATGAGAAGAAATAATTAGAAAGGAAGGAGAACTATGCTTTGATACCAGGGTTCTATGGGAGCACAGAGAGTGGGGGTCAACACAGCAGTGTCTCGTAGAGTAAGTGCCACAACAATATCAAGTGTGCAGTCTTCAGCACGTCTTCCCTCCTTTTGGCTATGCAAGTTTGAGAGCTCTTCTCCCAACACTCTCTTATCCCCTACCCCAAATTAACCAAATCTTGAACCACTAAATTGGAAAATCTGAACTAGCAAGGGGAACTATCTACATCTTCCAATGGTATGGTAAAGAGGGGCTTCCCTAGTGGCTAGAGACAAGGGTTTGATCCCTGGGTGGAGCAGATCCTCTGGAAAAGGAAATGGCAACCCACTCCAGTATTTCTGCCTGCGAAATCCCATGGACAGAGGAGCCTGGCAGGCTACACAGTCCATGGGGTCGCAAAGAGTCGGACATGACTGAACTACTGAAGAACAACAACGGTAAAAGAGAGGACAAGATGTCGCTGCTCTCTGCTTGGTGTAATCATTAACTGAGAAACATTTCAGAACCTGCAACAATTTGCCTGCAGCATCTTCCAGGCTGGGGCTTGCCATATACAGCTGATGTCCATCTTCTCATACCCCAGGAACAAAGGAAGAACAACAGGAAAAATAATCTGGGGTTCCTACTTGCAAAGCTCAAGCAGTCACAGGGGAGATGCCCTATGCAGCTAGCTCTAGAAATAATCCCTCCTGAAGGTCTTCCACTTCCTGGAAGAAAAGCTGAGAGTCCAAAGAACCTGTGTATCAACTCTGCCACCCACCAAACAATAGTTAACAGAGGCAGCACTTCCAAGAGACACAGCTTACAGCAGCAGAGTATGTGGTTCATATAAGCTTCAGAGAATCTGAAATGACATCTATACTCAAATAAGGGGCACTGCAGGGCACTGCGATGGCGGCGGGGTGGAAAAGCACAGCTGGGTCCATCAAGAACCTCACTGTACGTTATCCTGTACTCTCAACTTACAGGATTCCCTCTCTGCCCTGGAGGGAAGTTCAAGATCTTAAAGAATAACACCAGGTAAACCCAAGCCAGAGCAGGAGGGGTTGCTATTAAGTCTGCTAGTTCCAAGACAACAGTGGCGCTGCTGCAGCCAACGATTCCTTGGCACACAGACGTGTTAAAATGATACTGGCAGCAGTACTGGCTCTTCTCTTTCACCCTCTGCTGTTACTATAGCTCCTTTTGCTAAATCTGCCTCTGCGTTTAGACAGGAGCTGGATGGTTCGTAATCACCCAGCAGCTGCAGCTGAGCAATAGGCAGCCTAATTGTGGCGCTGGAGCAGCTGAGAGGAAGAAAAGAGAGACGACATACCCCACCGCTGCCGCACACACTACCAACCAGATACCAAGATACTTTAGGAGGAACAGATGACTTCCCTTAAAGAAAAGCAGTTCTATCTCGCTAGAGGAACTTGTATTTGCGTTATAGACCTGTTTAAACGTGAACCGAAGGTGACCTAAGCCAGGCAGCGTTCTGAACAATGGAAGATCTTAACTAAAACTTCCTGTAAATATTTCACACAACAAAGCCAGCGCCACAAACATCACCATTATAACATAACTGAAAGTTCCTGTGATGTAAGAACGCGGCACAGACAAAGAAACAACACGGCATCTACAGCAACCCATTCCATACAACAAGCACAAGGCAACGATGCACAGCATTTCAGAAACTCCAGTATCACACTGTCACCTGAAACAAAACACTATCTTCAGGTGCTGTTCGGCACATCTTCATGAAGTCTGAGTAAACTAAAACTTATTTTAAGCTGGTAATTTTAAGATATCCGTAAGAATATCATAACATAAGCTGAAATGACTGATCTGAAGGATTACTGTTCCAGAAAACTGAAAATGGATGAAAAGACCTATTGCCTGGTGCCACAGTTAAATTTTGAGTCTTAATTATCACATCACCGTAACTTGCTGAAAAATAGGGTATATTTTATATCTGATGACAGAACAGTGTCCACTAGCTTAAAAACATATTCTGATTATCTACTATTTGTCATATACAACATGCAAAACTGAAGAGGATTTAAAGTTCAATCTGGTGTCTTGTCTCGAAATATTAATGTAATTAACATGTTATTTACATGCAGTAGTTACATACATCTGCTGGTTATCTGCCAGTTTACCATTTAATAGGTCTAACCTGTTTGCAAATGGGCAACCCAAGCAGTGTTCTAAAGTCATCAAATATTAAGTTCTTTGATGAAGTCCTTTATAAAGCACATTACACATAGGCTTCTTTAAAAAGGAAAAAAAAAGTTTCACATAGACTAAAACACAGATTCAGAAAAGCAATCATGGCTTAATGAACTACACACTTGTGACATACTTGTGTAACCACCATCAGGTGGAAAGAACATCCCTCCAGGAGCCAGGTCCCAATCAGTTTCCTCCCTCCTCTCTAATCTTGGTACTTCTCTAGGAATCATTTCCTTGCAGGTTTTTTAAAAAAAATACAGTTTTATCACCTAAATTTGCATTCCAAGTCACCAGACCTTGTACAGCTCTTTAAACATTTTTGATATTAGGCTTTTTTTTTTTTTTACTATAATGCTAATAGGAACTAACAATAAGTCCTGTCTATGTTAAAGAGATTCAGTATATTAAGAGCTAAACGTATATTTAGAAAAAAATTACATTAATTATTTACTGCCTAAAGAGATGCAAAACTGAACTCTATTCTATAAACAAGACTTAGAGCATGTGTCAGTAATGTTTCATTTAAATCGGTTCACTGCTAATCTTTTAAAATATTTATTAACAGAACATATCATGAAGATTTATTTGCACATTGATTTTTCAGCTTGAGAACCTACTAATTTAAAAAGACAACCTGAGCTATGTATTAATATTACACTTTAGCCATAAGACAAATTCCACCTATCCTATAAGATAGGTCAAAGCTGTAATTTCACTTTCGGTTAAACAGAAAGGAGTCAATTTTGTGGTTTATGAAGTCAGCAAAAACATACTGCAAAATTAAAGCTATTATAACATTATGGTGGTTACAGCAGAGTATGTATTTTAAGAGCCCTTTTATATTTTATCCTGGAAACGTGGATATGAACTGTCTTGTATTTAGATTCAGAGCAGTCATTTTTTTTTTTTTCAAATTTAGGACCCAATGAATTGTCATCTAACATTCAAAATCTCCACTGAAGTTTAGCTAATATCCAAAAATTAAAATACAATTAAATGTCCTTTTCTTAAAGGGTCAACTATGGCAGGGGTCTAATATATTAGTAAAACAATAAAACATAAATATTGAAATACAACTTCCTCACAGAATAGATGAAAAACCATACCTAATGCATACAAGATCTTCGGCTTCAATACAGGACACTTCATTACCTGTCCATTCAAAATGTTTCCTGTCCACTCTGTGCTAACCATTGTGCTAGTTAATTAAATTTACCACTTTGCCTTAAATACCTATAGTCACATGTATCAGTAATATTTTCCTTAGCATGTAGTTTTAGCTATAATTTAACAAGATGGCTTTAACACACTTAGAACTGTCAAGACAACTTTGCCACGGCGTTCCTGCGGCTGCAGTGTACGAATATACCACAATCACACGTATGTGTACGTGAGATCACCTATGTGCACGCACGTACCAGTGGGAACACACACACATAATAAATGGCATGCACATAAAGTTTGATCCCAGTGGAGACTCAACTTTTCATTTCTGTAACAACTTACAAGTCGTTAAACCGTGTGTCAGGCCGCGCCTGTTTTAATTAATTAAGCAGAAAGTAATTCTACCCAATCCGAAACGCCTCGGGTCCCACCCACTACAAAACAAAATCAGTCCCTACGTCGGACTTGATTTTCGAAGAGCTTCTTAAAACAACGCTGCCCCGTGCCCAATAGAGCGAAAGCTGGAAGCAATTACCAAGAAGAAAAACACACATTAAAACAAGATTTTCTGTAACACATGCGGGCAGAGAACCGAACTAAGGGGAAGGCGGAGTGGCAGGCAGAACGGCTGTAAAAGTGCACGCTGAAAACGGCATATTCCCCAACCCCCAGCCCAAAACAAAGGAAAACTTTAACATGTTGCGGTTTTCAATCAAACCAAGTGCAGCCGGAGGCTCCCCCGCCCCACCGCCGCCCGCACTCCCGGCACCCGTGCCGCGGGCGCAGCCGCCCCGCGGACCCCGACCCCTGGCCGGGGAAGGCCGCCGCCCCCGCCTCCCGCTCCGGCCCGGAGGAGCCCCGCCGCCCCCCGCCGCCCCCCGCCGGCCTTACGGGCGCGGGTGCGGGGCTCCCGCCGCCGCTCCGGGGACCTTAGGGCGGAGCTGGGCGGGACCGGGAAGGACTGGACGGGGCGGAGACCGAGCAGGGGGCGAGCAGGTAGCGCCGGGAAGGAGGCACGCCCGCCGGGCCGGCCGGGCCGGGGGAGGGGAGAAGTTTCCCCCGAACTTCCCGACTCGGAGCGGCGAGGGCGGGAGCGGCGGCGCCCGCGGGGGCCGGGCCTAGCGCTGCGGGGCCGGCGTCGGCCGCCTCCTCACCTGCGCCCCGGCCGCGCTCGCATGAGTCGCCGCAGCAGCGGGGAAGGGCGACGGGGAGGGGGCGGCGGGCGGAGACCAGGCCCGCGGCGCCCGCTCCCGTCCTCCTCCTCCTCCTCCTCGTCCCGGGCGCCGGGCGGCAGCGACGACGGCACGGCCGGCCTCGGGCTCTCCACTCGAGGAGGAGGGAATTCCCGGGCTCCCCACCCCGCGGCCTCTCGCCCCACCTTCCCCGCGGCTGGGCCCGCCCCCGCCCCGGCCCCGCCCCCCGAGCCGACCCGGGGGCGGGGCTACCTGCGCGCGCGCGGTCGCCCGCTCACCGGAACTCGCGCCGCGCCCGGCCGGGCTCCGCGACCCCGCCTTCCGGCGCCGCGGCGCGCGCGCCCCCTCGGGGGACGGGCCGCCCCTGGACCGAGTCGCTCCTCCCGACCCAACATGGCGGCGGGGCCCGGGGCGGCCTCCCGAGGCGGCGCAGGCCGAGGGGGTGTGAGGAGGCGGCTTTTCTCCCCGCGGAGAGCGGGCCCAGGGCGCCCCCTCCCCGCTCGCGGACCCCGCGGCTGCCGCGCGAGTTGGGGCGGGCTGTCCGCCCCCTGTGTAGTGCCGAGGGCTTTGTTTTCGTGGGGGAGAACCGGGGAGTTGGGGGCTGGCTCTAGGCGCCTCAGTAGCAGGCTTCCGCACCCTTTGTCGTGGGAGGTAAAATCTCCGTCGCGCCGCGTGAGCCAGGGGGGCGTTCCTAACACCCGCATCACCCGCCTGGTCGCCGTCCAAAAACGTTCGCGTCTGGCCGCCTTCCGACCCGGGGATCCTGTCCCGGCCCCGGGAGCTTCCTGTTGACTGTAGGTCGAACCAGCCTTGCCGGGAGAGGGGACCGAAGCCGAGTTCTGTTGGCGACTCTCCCGGTGATGGGGGTTTGGGCTTATCTTGGGACCGCGTATTCTCAGGCGATGCTGGCGATGTCCCAGCGGAGGAACTGCGGGGGCGAGGGGCGCCCGAGCGGACGGCAGGTATTACTGTCCCATTTGACAGCCGTGGAAACTGAGGCTGCCACGCCAACGAGGGCAGAGCACCTACCGACTAGACTTCTATATTTTGCAGCCGGTCGCTAGACAGAAAGGGGAGCGTGTCCAGAAGGACCTGGAATTCTAAAATGTGGGCCAGTCAGTGTCAGAAAGGGCTGAATATTGAATGTCTTCTGCTGAAATCACTGCCCAGTCAGACTCTTAGATTAACTTCCTCTTCGTATTTCCTGTTTGGTGGGGTTATCAGAACTACTAATGTTGGGACTGTTGGTTTCCTTTGTGGTTTTTAGCGAAATTCAGAATCATCCTTGACAAATACAAAATGATAGAATCATGTGTGTCAGTGTTCTGGTATTCTAGGAATTTAGGAAACTATATATAAGGGCATGAAAAAAAAATGTTTTTTCAGCTCACTAGATGAGCCAAAGATAGGCTTAGGCATTTACATTAACTAAAAGGTACACATAATATGGTACTTTAATAGATTTAGCTACCAAAACCTCATTTGCTCTTGAGTGTCTTGGGCATTAAAAATTTCATGTTGGCCCACCAACCATGGTGGTCCACTGGTTAATAAGACTCTGTACTTCCGCTACAGAAGGCAGAAGGTTCCATCCTTAATCCAGGATCTAAGAGCCTCCCTGTCTCCCTGCCTTTTGGTTTGGCCAAAATAAATAAATGAATAAATAAACATGTCATGACACTTAACATTTAACTTTTTTTAACTAGAAAATAAATTGCTTGAACTGTTACTTCTCTAAACTTCTATATAAAATAGAGATTATATCTTTGTCCTAAACTCATCTTCAAAACAACAGCAAAAACACCTCTCAGCTTCATAAAATCAACTCTAAAATACTAGTTAAAATACGCTAAAATCAATTGTAAAATACTAAAGTCAACTTTATAAGGGATGAGGTGGCTTTGAAAATATTTTGTATGGAGTTTTAAAGGTGGGCGAGGGTGTCAAAATCTCTCCTACATGTTTTGTTACATTCACTTATCTTTGTTTTCTTCTCTTAACCATCATTTTTATTTTTTTAAACCTCATTCCCTGTTTTTTCTTTTAGAAAATTCATCTTAACATCAACCTTCAGTCTGTAAATATCCTTGCAGACTTTTCAACCTTAAACTCAGTGGCTCATTTATTTCTAGGCATATTTAAAACAAATGGGACAGGACTTTTTTGGTGGTCCAGAGGTTAAGATAAGAATCCATTTGCCAATGCAGGGGACCTAGGTTCAGTCCCTGCTCCAGGAGGACCCCTGCATGTGGAGCGGCTAAGCCTGAGCGCCACAACTGAGCCCTGGGGCCTGCGAGCTGCACTAAGAGAAGCCAACGCAGAGAGAAGACTGCACCTATAAGGAAGAGTAGTTCCTGCTATCTGAAAGTGAAAGTTGCTCAGTCCTGTAGACTCTTTGCGACCCCATGGACTATACAGTCCATGGAATTCTCCAGGTCAGAATACTGGAGGGGGGTAGCCTTTCCCTTCTCCAGGGGAACTTCCTGACCCAGGAAGATCAGACCTGGGGGTTGAACCTAGGTCTACCGCATTGCAGGCTGATTCTTTAACAGCTGAGCCACAAGGGAAGCCCCTACAATTAGAGAAATCTAGTTTCTGCTCCCTACAACTAGAGAAATCCTGCACATAGCAACGAAGACCCAGCGCAGCTAAAAATAAATACATACACAAAAAAGCAAAAAACTAACAGGACAAAGAACCTCAAGTCTCACTGAGTTTGGTTTAATAAAAGTTGCTTTCAAGTGATTTCTGTTCATTTGTGAAAAGGACAAATGAAGAAGCACAGCCTCCTACAGAGCAGGGAGATCTGCTATGCATTAATCTTATGGGTTAAGGGTTCAGGAGTGATAAGGAACCCAAATTATGGGGTCCCTGGGTGAGTCTGTCGGACAAAGGGGAAAGTTTGACATAAATGAGTGAAATATGTCCTTGCAAAAGTGTAACGCAAAATTTAAGTTTATTAATACTTACAATTACTTGACTGATGCACGGTTTACAGTACATTTGGAGTTTAGCTAGGGCCACACCCTCTCACCCTGGAACATCTGATTCTGCCAGGAAGTGGTTGTGTTTGGAATAAACCGCTCCTGCCTGCCATCAATCATCTGCTGCCGCTGCCTCCATCACTCAAGACTGTGATGATAATCTTCTCTTCCTGGTAACTAGAGAGCCTTGTATTCCTACAGGAGGTGCATGCACTGGTCTCTGCTCTTTATCCTCACTACCACCCCCTACCCAAAAATGCCTTCCACCAGACTTGAAGTACCCAAAGCTTGGCGCTCCTTAGGTGCTCTCACTGTCTCAGGCTATCTTCACCACCTCAGCCTTGCCTCCTCCACCTGGCCCATTAGGGCGAACGCGAGGAGCCCTCTAAGCAAAGATTTGGAAAAGCAGGCAAAAGAAAATTATTCATCCTTGAATGTTAGGCTCATTGTGCCAAGCTCTGTGGAGAGGTGCCGAAACCCATTCATTTCTGATACTTTCTTTGTTTCACAGACTGGTGCTCAACTGGGCAATTCGTTGGACGTGTAAGACATCTCCTACAACGAATAGATGTAAGAAATGGCAGTCTTTCATGAGCTTCAGCAAATCCAACCCATCTTTTTGCCCTGTTTTGTTGTTCTCCCTAGTGTTTAATTTCTTGACCACCTGGTCTATGATCTTATATTTCCATCCTGTGCCTGGTATGCCTCCCCAGCTCCAGGATTATTTTTTGGAAATCTAGTCTTTGCTGTTGGAATCTATTCTAGGGTCATCCTGGTTTATTTCTGTGACTTCAGTTCTTCCTAGTTCTCCTGCATTTTGGTCCCAGACCTGTTACATGTAGACAAGTCCCTACCAGTGTCAGCAATCTTACTCCCACCCCCTACCCCGAACCACTTTGCCTATTCCTAGATATGTTATTTGGCTGTATGAAATGGCATGTGAGATGTTATTTCCCCAACCAGGGATTGAACCAGTGCCCCCTGCAGGGGAAGTGTGGAGTCTTAATCACTGAACCACCAGGGAAGTCCCTGCCTGTTCCTAGATGTTGTTGTTTTTCTGTCACTAAGTTGTGTCTGACTCTTTGCAACTCCATGAACGACAGATTGTTGGGCCCCTCTGTCCTCCACTATCTCCCAGAGTTTGTTCAAATTCATGTCCATTGAGTCAGTGATGCTATCTAACCATCTCATCCTCAGTCACCCCCTTCTTTTGCCTTCCATCCTTCCCAGCATCAGGGTCTTTTCCAAGGAGCCGAAGAGTCGGCTCTTCGAATCACGTGGTCTAAGCTGGAGCTTCAGCTTCAGCATCAGTCCTTCCAATAAATATTCAGAGTTTATTTTCTTTAGGATTGCCTCTTTTGATCTTGCAGTCCAAGGAACTTTCAAGAGTATTCTCCATCACCACAATTCGAAAGCATCAATTCTTTGGGCTCAGCCTTTTTTATGGTCCAACTCTCACATCCATACATGACTACTGGAAAAACCATAGCTTTGACTAGACAGACCTTTGTTGGCAAAGTGATGTCTCTGCTTTTTAATATGCTGTCTAGGATTGTCATAGCTTTTCTTCCAAGGAGCAAGCGTCTTTTGATTTCATGGCTGCAGTCACTGTCTGCAGTGATTTTGGAGCCCAGAAAAATAAAATCTGCCACTGTTTGCACTTCTTCCCTTCTATTTCCCATAAAGTGATGGTATCAGATGCCATGATCTTACTTTTTTTAATGTGAAGTTTGAGTTTCAAGCCAACCAGCTTCAAAACTTCTATCACAGGACAGAGTGAGGAACCAGCTTGAGAGCTGGAAAGTCTGAGGTTATGGCTGAGGTTTCTAGGTAATCTAGCCTTAGCCATACCTTCACACTTTACTGTCCTCAGCGTGGCTCCTTACTGTGTCCTCTGACAGCAGTTTCAAAGCTGGATGGCACATGCCCTCTACCTCACAGAGCACAGCAGACACACAGACTGCAGTGGACACCTTTTGAAGGTGTCTGTGGAACCCAAGTCCTTTCCTCTGAGAACCCCGCCTCTCCCAATAGCCGGCATGTAGCCCTTTGGCCTGAGTACCCCAACTGTCAGGCTGTAGCTTGAAATTTGGAATTTGGAGGAAGTGACACAAAGATGACTCAGGTTATTCCTGGTGGGCTGGTGGAGTCTAGGGTCCAGTGGCAGTAGGTGAGTCTCCAGGGGTGGGGGCAGGGGAGCCAGGAGCCGTAGACAGTGGTTTTCAGAGAGAACAAAGCAGATGCACAGTGAGAAGCCTGTATGCAGGTAAGAGCTTGTAGGACCCCAGTGGTAACTCTACTTGCCTTGAGCCACATGTAAGACCCCAAGGGGGGAACACAGCTGGCCGATCAGCCCCCACTCTGGCTGCCCGGGGGAGTCACTGCTTTTAGATCGCAGCACAGACGCGCATACATACCTTTTCTCCTAGAGCATCGGTCCCCAGCCCTTTGGGCACCAGACCAGTTTTGTGGAAGACATTTTTTCCACAAACCTTGGTGGAAGGGGATGGTCTCGGGATGATTCAGGTGCGTTACATTTATTGTGCACTTTGTTTCTATTATTATTACTCTAGCTCCATCTTGGATCATCAGGCATTAGATCCTGGGGGTTGGTGACCCCTCTTCTAGATCACCACCTCCATCCTCAAAAGATGTCTCAACCCAAAAATTCAGGCAGCAGCCACCTGAAACTGACATTCGATGTTGAAGCGCATTTGCTAGCTCTGCCCTATAGGCTTGTAATTTCCTCCCAGGATCTATATTTGCAATTCCTGTAGCCATTACCCAGTGGTCGGCCTGATACATTAAGCCGATGTGTGGTCAGAATAAGTCAATGTCTCTGACTGAGTTTAAACCCCCGACTAAAATTGCTACCAGATTGCTACTTCCTGGAAATCTTTTATAAATGGGTTGTAGAAAGTAGAACATAACTTTGCTTGGAGGCAAGAAGTTACAATGTTTACCTACATCAAAGATTTAGAAAAGAAACTGCAACTCAGTCAGGCTCTTATCTCTTGATTTAACTGACATCAGATCATAAAACATAAAGGATTGGAATCAGGGAACTTTTTATTTTTAAATATTTAGCAAGCTAACTTTGTGGTCTGGTTAAAAATACGTTTAGAATAAATCCGTGTTTTTGAAAACCTGTTTTAATACTTCCTTAAGATAGGCCTTCTTTTCGTATTTTCAGTGGTATAGATCATTATTTTTTGCATCTGTGAGCAGTTAAAATCGGATACAATCTTATTATGTGATGGAAACCATAATGCATTTTTAATCCTTTAGCAAAGTGTATTTATGCTTCTTTTACTTGTATATGAAAAGGTCTTCTCAGTACTTGAAATAGCTCTTCCATCTAAGGGAATAAGTGTTAGTTGCTCAGTAGACTGCTGTAGACTGCCAGGCTCCTCTGCCCATGGAATTCTCCAGGCAAGAATACTGGAGTGCGTTTCCCTTCCCTTCTCCAAGGGATCTTCCCCACCCAGGGATCGAACCAGGATCTCCTGCGTTGCAGGCAAATTCTTTACCATCTGAGCCACGAGGGAAGCCCCTTAAGGGAATAAGATACACAACAAACACTTAACGTAACATCTATGTTTTGATGAACTGACCTGTGACTGACAGTACAGATACTAGCATTACCTGCATCTTTCACTGAATCCTCATAAACACCCTGGAGGTTGGCAGTATTATTCCCATTTGCAGATTAATGGGATCCCTCCAGCTTGGAGAGGTTAAACAAGACACAGCTAATAAGAGGCAATGCTCCAAAGCCTGTCCTACAAAAAGTCACCATGATTGCAGAAAAGAATTTTTTTTTTAGTGTTATATAACACTGCATTTATTTCTTCAAATTCTAAAATAATTAAAATTGGTAAACTGCCTTTATAATTAGGAAATGCAAATAAGAAATGTGGGATTCTGGGACTTCCCTGGCGGTGCAGTGGTTAGGACCCAGTACTTCCACTGACGTGGGCCTGGATTCAATACCTGGTCGGGGAACTACAATCCCATAAGCTGCTCAGCATGACAAAAAAAATAAACAAATAAACAAACAAAAATTTTTTTTAATGTGGGATTCTGTGCTTCCTTGGTGGCTCAGACAGTAAAGAATCTGCCTGCAATGCAGGAGATCCAGGTTCAATCCCTGGGTCAGGAAGATCCCCTGGAGAAGGGAATGGCAACTCACTCCAGTATCTTGCCTGGGGAATCCCATGGACAGAGGAGCCTGGCCGGCTACAGTCCACAGGGTCTCAAAGAGTTGGACACAACTGAGCAGCTAACCCTTTCACTTCATTTTATATCTTCATATTCTATTTCTAATCCTGCCTTTGCTGTCATATGAAAGCCGCTTATAAAAAAAAATGTGGGATTCTACAAATTCATATGAAATTCTTTATTGGGTAATCTTACATCCCTAAGAAAGAGTTGGGGACAAACTTAAAAAGATGTGTTACATTAGCCTTAAAAGAATGCATTCAATTCAGAAAGAACATATGAATTAAGTATAACTTTCTGGAGATTAGTATTTGGCATCTATCAAGGCAGTCTTCCAATGACATCTCCCTCAAACCATGGTCTTCAACTGGAGAATCAAATATCTGAAAAATGACTGTATGTACAGCATATATAATTTACCTCGCCAAATACAAAGGATATATGTTAAATCAACATTAAGGTTTACATTTTAATCTGCTAAGGTTAAGTAACTATAGTTAAACCTTCCAAGTCAACTTAACTCAGTGCTCACAGTCAGTAAATAGGTCATAACCCGCCCCTCCCACACAAAAAGGATACAAGCAAAACAGAACAAAAACAAAAAAATGGGTTCTAGAAGGAAGGGACATATGTATACCTGTGGCTGATTCATGCTGATATATGGCAGAAACCAATACAATATTGTAAAGCAATTATCCTCCAATTAAAAATAAATAAATAATCATGGCTAAGAACCCAAACTAGGTAAGGTTGTTGCATCTTTTAAAAATCAGCTTATTCATTCATTCATAAAACATTTATAGAATATCTCCTGACAAATTCCATATATTTCAGTTTATGCTGTATTAAAAGAGATCTTATGATTTTATTAACTTGAAGAACTGGAAAAATCAATGGCAGGATACTGTCTTTGTATTGGAATTCAACAAACATAAATATTAAGATTTTCGAAGATGTTATGTGGATTTTTTTTTTCAGAGAAAAAGGAATTACTATACTATCAAATTTAATGTTAAAGTACATAGTTTTGGACATTTTCATTAGAGACTAATAAAATTAGTGTTTATAGCTAATTTAATTTTTTAAAGAGATTTTGTTTTGTTCAAAAGAGATAGCCACTATTTAAAAAAATTTTCTTTTACCTTTACTGTCATCATCATCATTTTTATTTCTTTATAGTGGACTAGGGCTTCTCAGCTGGCACTGCTGCTGCTGCTGCTAAATCGCTTCAGTCGTGTCCGACTCTGTGCGACCCCATAGACGGCAGCCCACCAGGCTGCCCCGTCCCTGAGATTCTCCAGGCAAGGACACTGGTGTGGGTTGCCATTTCCTTCTCCAATGCATGAAAGTAAAAAGTGAAAGTGAAGTTGCTCACTCGTGTCCGACTCTCAGCGACCCCATGGACTACAGCCTACCAGGCTCCTCCATCCATGGGATTTTCCAGGCAAGAGTACTGGAGTGGCGTGACATTGCCTTCTCTGCAGGTAGCACCAGTGGTAAAGAATCTACCTGCCAACACAGGAGATGCAAGAGATGCGGGTTTGATCCTTGGATCAGGAAGATCCCCTGCTGTAGGAAATGTCACCCCACTCCAGTATTCTTGCCTGGAAAATTCCACGGACAGAGGAGCCTGGTGGGCTATGGTCCATTGTGCCTCAAAGATTCAGACACAACTGAACACACACACACAGTGGACCGATATACAACTATTTCAAATTTTTGAGTACTGAGTTCTGGTCATTAATTTCTGTGGGCCCCTGTGCTTCTGAATACTTGAAACCATGTTTACTAAAGAATGAACAACCGTGTACTGAAGAATCAGTGTACAGTGATTCATACCTTAGAGGATGCTATTTAAAAATTCCAAATGTGACTAACTTCAAAGTAGAGGCTTTTTTTTTTTTCGGACACCTGGTAATTTTGGCATAAAATAGAAAATTGGCATTCACGTTCATTTTATGTAAAATGAATTCCAACAAGTTTAAGTAGAAGCAGAGTTGGAGGCTAAGTAATGGATGTTTTGAAAACAAGACTGGAAATTTTGTTTATATTAGAGTGAAGCCCTTTTAAAATTTATGTGAACTTCTGTTCAGGAAAATATTTAGATTCTCCTTTGCCCTCTTAAGAACCTATTGTCTAGTTGTGGATTTTATTTGAAAACCTTGAAACAGAAAAAAAAAATTCCTCCTTTTGTAAAAGTCTCCAAGTCTCACATATTCTCTTTAAAAATCACCAGTCTCATTTCCTTTGAGTTGATGAGCTATACATCCAAAGAACAAAGCATTTCCTGAGTCTGTTTAGTGTACATGTACATAGGATTAGTTCCTGAGTGTTTGTTACATACCCTCAAGAATCTGGTAGAATTTAAAAAATGAAACAAAAAAGTCAGAGAATACAGAAATTTATATAAAACCCTGAGATGATAAACAGCACAGAATAGTGTAAAGTCCTAGCAAGGATTTGATAAAAAATTTGGTCATTTAGAAGTACGTATAAACACTTAATAAGCTTTACTTACCTTAAGATAATCAATTTGAAAATCCATAGAAAGCTATGACAGTGGAAAGATGTTTGAACTGGGAATAAATATCAATTCTTGTCCAATTGCTAGTGGGTATGGAATTTCTTTAGGGGTGAAGAAAATATTCTGGAATGTGATAGTGGTAATGTTTGCACAACCTTGTGAATATACTAAAAACCATTGAATTGTACACTTTAAAGGGTAAATTTTATGGTATGTAAATTATGTGTTGATTAAAAGAAAATCCTGGTTCCAGAATTTTATGCTCTTTTGGAACTCTAATCCTTTTCCCCCAGTTTTACTGAGGTATAACAGATAACAGTGTGCAATGGGGGAGACCTGGGTTCGATCCCTGGGTCAGAAAGATCCCCTAGAGAAGAGAATGGCTGTCCACTCTGATATTCTTGCCTGAAGAATCCCATGGACAGAGGAGCCTGGAGGGCTACAATCCATGGGGTGACTAAGAATCAGACACAACTGAGCAGCTAATATCCAACAGTAAAAATTGTGTAAGTTCAAGATGTGCAATGTGATGATTTTGATGCCTGTACATATTGTAAAATATTATCACAGTAAAGTTAGTCAGCACATCCAGCATCATTTATGCTACATAGACTAGATCAAAGCAATAAGTATAAAATGCATGCTAGTAAGGAAATAAAAGCTATTATGTATTTCCAATGGAAAGAGTAGGATACTGGGAACAATTAACCATCCATTTGGAGAAAGAAAATGTTCTTCAAGATTTTCTGCAAATTTATTGGCTATTCATATTTCTAATTTTGTGATCCATCTTTTAGCAACTTAGCATTTAGGTGTGACTGTCTTTATGAATTTGTAAGTGTTCTATTTTGAGATTTTGAATTCTTCACTTTTCATAAATGATCGCAACATTTTCTCCAAGTTTCCACGTGCCGCTTAACTTTATTTGTGGGTTTTCTTTTAGGACAGAGAAACTGAGAGCTATTTTAGTCAATTTATCAATCTCTTCCTTCTTGGTGTCTTCATTTTTTTTTTAAAAAATTAAAACATTGTGTATTTATTTTGGCTGCACTGGGTTTTCGTTGCTGCAGGGGCTCTCCTTGCTCGAGTTGCGGCGAGCGGGGTTGCTCTTCCCGGGGGCGCTCCGCCTCCTCATCGCAGTGGCTTCCCTTGTGGCCACGAACCCCCGCGCAGGCGTCGGTCTTTCTAGCACACGTGGCGCACAGGCTTCAGCGGCTCCGAGGCGCGCGATCTTCCCGGACCGGGGATCCAACCCGTGTCCCCTGTACTGGCCGGCAGGTTCTTATCCACTGTACCATCAGGGTCCCATTTTGACTTGTTTTAAATCATCGGTCTTAAAAATCTCCTTTCCGATCCTAAAATTATTCATATACTTTTCCCTAGTATTTTTGTGATTTTCTTTTGCATTAAACAAGTTCGTCCATTTGCCCGCTGAACAGCACAGGGAACTCTGCTCAGTGTTTCGTGGCAGCCTGGATGGGAGGGGAGTTTGGGGGAGAATGGATGCATGTATATGTACGGCTGAGCCCCTTGGCTGTTCACTTGAAACTATCAGAACATTGTTAATGGGATAACCTCAGTACAAAATGAAAAGTCAAAAAAAAGTTTAGGCCATGTGAATGTGTTTGATGTTGTAGGACAGGAAGGAGCAATTTCTTTTGCTTTCTTTCCCCCCAGTGGATAGTGAGTCGTAACACTATTCTCTTCTTTCCACTGGGATTGTATTTATCTTTTTTTCTTGTCTGATTGTTCTGACTTTTGTTCTATGGTGAATAGGAGTTGTGACAGTGGGCACTTCTGTCTCATTCCTGATTTTATAGGAAAAGCTTTCCGACTTTCACCAGTGGGTGTGATGTTAGCTATGAGTTTCTTAGATACAGTCTATGTTATGTGAGCTCTGTCTCTTCTACATTCAATCTCTTAAGAGCTTTGATCATGAAAGGGTATTGAGTTTTGTCAAATGCTTTTTCACCATCTATGGAGAGGATCATATAATTTTTACGCTTCATTCTATTAATGGGATGTATCACGTCTCGTAAGTATGTAGTCTTAAGCATGTTTCCTAAGTTCCTAAGACTTCACTTTTGCCATTGTAAAGTGAAGGGAGTTTATTAGAGCAAAGCTTTTCATACTGTGGTTTGTAGTTCCTTAATGAGTGGGAAAATCAATTTAGTGGATGGCAACCAGCATCTTTTAAAAAATGAAACAAATATATGAGCATATTTGTTGCCTTTGTTTAGTTACCAAGTTGTGTCCAACTCTGCAGTCCCAAGGACCTCAACCTGCTAGACTCCTCTATCCATGGAATTTTCCATGCAAATGGAGACACAGCAAATAAATTTTTTTTAGGCTTTTTAAAAAATGTGGATAATTTTTAAAGTCTTTATTGAATTTGTTACAATGTTGCTTCTGTTTTATGTTTTGGTTTTTTGGCCATGAGACATGTGGGATCTTAGTTCCCTGACCAGGATTCAAACCCATGCCCTTTGAATTAGAAGCAGAGAGTCTTAACCACAGGACGGTTGGGAAAAAAAAAATTATTATTATTATTTATTTATTTATTTTAGTAAGGAGCATGATATGCAAGGGAGATAATAGTTTTTGTAATTTGGTATAAGAATCATATCCTTAACACCAATTTAAGACTCAAGGCATTTTTTGTTGAAATGATAATTTTGACAAGATGATAAAATAATTAGAATGACCCCACGTCTGCAACTCTGAGGGTGTAGTTATTTAGTATCACTGCATACTTTTCTCCTGCTATTTCATCCCTCAAGTTGGTTTCCAAAAGCCCCAGCACAAATGGCTACCTTGTTTCCAGTTTGAGGACCCTGTCTTTCACTTTTGTATGTGTTCTTACAATATCCAGAACCATGCCATGCATACAGAGGGTGCTAAATATGTGCTTGAGCAACAAGTATATACATGAAGCTGGTTTGGAAGAGACCTAGGAATACTTTCTTTGTTAGAAGTAAAAATGGATGCCTCAGCACTGGGACATCAAGAACAACAGTCCTGTGCAGTAGTGCTGAGAAGCAGCAGACAGCAGGGTGAAAATGCAGTACAGTAAGTCCCCTACGTACAGATCAGTTCTGTTTTGAGATCATGTTCATTTAAGTCCAACAAAGTGAGCCTAGATACTCAGTCAACACGATCGGCTATGTAGTACCGCACTGTAATAGGTTTATAATACTTGTCACACAAATAATATTTAAAAAACACACAAAAATAAAGAGAATACTTTGAATCTCACGGTATAGTACCCTGCTGTACTGTACAACAGGTGGCATACAGAGGTTGGCATTGAGAGAACAGTCAAGAAGACATACTGACTGCAGGAGAGAGAGGAGATGGGAGATGGTAGAGCTGAAGAATTGTCAGCAATAGGAGACGGAGGGCGAGCTGCAATGTCACTCCCGCCTGATGCTGATGGAACCCTCGCTTGCATCTTTGAAAGTTCAAAACTTGACGGTTCGTGTGTAGGGACCTTACAAGACCACCCAAGGAAATGAAGGCAAACTGGGACCCGGAGACTAAGGGCAAGTTAAGGAAGGGGGTGATGTCATCAGAACAACAGTAGAGGAAGACAGTTTTGGCAGCAGACTTTGAAGAAAAAAAAATAAAAGGAGAGAGAGGGGAAAAAGGAAACGGGAAAAGGAAGTCTGCTCAGCACGCAGGATGACATTGGGGTGGGAGGGGAGCTTCCTGTCACAGCTTGATGTTTGCAGCATCTGGTCACCTCTCATAACAAGGAGACTAGAAACCTGAGCTTTCTCAAGCTGCTGGTTTACAACATGTCCGGATTCCATGGCCTAACAGTGCCGGCAGACGGGCACATCTGAAGGCAGAAACAAAACAGATGGAAGACAAATGTGTCTCTTACACTGAGGCCATTCCCATTAGTGTTTCCTATTTGGAAAAGTATATAGGTTTCCGTGTTTTTGGAATTTACTAGTTTTGTGTTGAAGTGTTGCAAGTTTTCTTTTAATAAAGTGATTTTCGGATCGTAACATGTGGCTAAGAGACCGGCAAAGAAAACTGTTGTTTCCAAAGCTCGTGATTTTTCCGAGACCTATTTTTCTGTTGCATTAATTTTTTGCAAGATCCCACACCTCACTTCATTTACAGTATGGGTCCAAGTTTTCCACAACGCCATTGTGCCCTCTAGCGTTTCTTGGTATATCATGATGGCTATGTTGGAGTTTGAAAAAGTGGTCAGAGGTGAACTAACTTGAAGAGTAGGAAAGAGAATAAGGACTTCCACCTTATCATCTCTTATCAGTCAGTAGAAGTGTGGCTATGTTCCGGTAACAAATCTCAGTGGCTGAAAACACAAAAGTTTTTTTCTTTTTCTTTTTTTTTTTTCTAGCAGAAGGTACCATGCAGGCTGCTCACACCCATCTACATGCAGCATCTTGGGAGTTCAGGCTTCTTCCTGGGTCTTGTAAACTGTCACCATGTCACCTGGGGACTCGGCAGGACAGGGAAACACACGGAGGAGGCCTGCTGGCTCTCCCCTGCTCTACCATGGAAAGAAAACGTGTTACCCTGCTACTTTCCACTGGCAAGAAGGTATCCCCAGCCCAATAACCAGGTAGCCTGGAGGGCGAAGAGAGACACAAGGGGGCCTGGGGGTACCAGTGGCCCCTGCTAAATCTTCTACAGGAGCACCTGGGAATGAACACGTGAGAAATTCTATCTGTATTATTTTGGGAAATATTTTTGAAGTTTTCCAGCAGGAGATTATTCAATCAAAAGGAGAATAACAATAGCAGTTTTAATGTTCCTAATTCTTTATCTTTCAATACAACACTCAAAATTAAATATCCCTTCTGTGCAACATCAGAAGTGTAGGGATAGACTTTTCTTTTCAAGATTTTTTTTTGATGTGGACCATTTTTAAAGTCTTTATTGAATTTGTTACATTATTGATTCTGTTTTTTGTTTATTTTTAATGTTTTGGTTTTTTGGCCAGGAGGCATGTGGGATCTTGGCTGCTTGATCAGGGATTGAAACCACAAACCCTGCATTGGAAGGTGATGTCTTAACCACTGGTCTATCAGGGAAGTCCAAAGGACAGACTTTAAAGTTACAATCTCTGTTCTGATTGACTTTTGTGTGAAATAAAACATCCTTTCCTTCCCTGTTCTTTGTGGGAACTATCCTACTCCTCCTGCCTCTCTTCCTTAGATATTTAAGTTGTGATTTTATTTTTAATGACTTCATTCCAACTTTGATTTGGAAAGCTGTTACCCAAGCTGTTCTTTTTACTGATATCCCAACTTGGAGACATATATTGCATTTATCTAGGGAAGTTTGCAAATTGTATCTATTATTAGGGAAATATATTTAAGGAAACCTTATAGTTATCTATTAAGTATTGAGCTTGATGGTGCTTTTGATTTTTTTAATTGTAAAATATATATAACATTAAAATTTACCATTTTAACCATTTTTGTCTTTATTTTAAGAAAGTTTTGGCCACACCCTGCGGCATGTGGGACTTCAGTTCCCCTCAGCAGGGATGAAACAAACCCTCACCCCCTGTACTGGAAAGCCATATAAACCGCTGACCACCAGGGAAGTCCCTAGACACTCTTTTCTGCTCTGTAGGACTGCTGTGACGGAGAAGGCAATGGCACCCCACTCCAGTACTCTTGCCTAGAAAATCCCATGGATGGAGGATCCTAGTAGGCTGCAGTCCATGTGGTTGCTAAGGGTGGAACACGACTGAGCGACTTCACTTTCACTTTTCACTTTCATGCATTGGAGAAGGAAATGGCAACCACTCCAGTGTTCTTGCCTGGAGAATCCCAGGGACTGGGGAGCCTGGTGGGCTGCCGTCTATGGGGTCGCACAGAGTCAGACTCGACTGAAGCGACGCAGCAGCAGCGGCAGCAGGACTGCTGTGAGGGTTAGGATGAGCCGGTACATGTAATACTCGTAGGTTAGCACCTGCAGGGGTCAGGTGTGCTTTGTGCTAGGCAGCCAAGGGTTGGTGGCCTCTGAGGGATTTGAAGAAACATCTAAAGATGAGAGGTTGTTTTGGTTTGAAAACCACTGGGATGAATTTGGGATTGACAGCGTGGAAACATGGACTTTGATCCTGCCCTCACCAGAGTATCAGTGTGGTTGGGGTCAGGTCCCTTACCTTCTCTGGAGAGCAGTTTTCTCCTTGCTGAAATGGGCAGGGGCCTCCCTGACACCCCCAGATTCGAGCTCGCGGAGGCTGAGATTCAGCAGAACAGGGGCGCAGCGCCTTTCGAGGTTCGCGCGCGCCACCCCGTGGTAGAAATGGATAACGCCATCAACAGACTCGGCGACATTGAGGACCCAGGGACCCAGTTTTCTGGATGGATTTTTATCTACATACAGAAAAATCTCTCCAGGAACAGGGGGCCCTAGCCAGGGTTGGAGTGCTCTCTTATTAGAATAAATGGAGCATGATCTGGACATGGCACGGTAGGCAGAATCTCATTATGGCAACAGGAATAACTCATCACATCACCTGAATAATTTACAGCATGCTCAGCCCGTTCCAGAGAGCAGGGACCAATAACACTAACTAAAACTTGGAATCTGTTTAATTCAATGCGTTTTTTCTGTGTTGAAACTGTGCCCTTGAAAATGACTCTATCTTCAGAGTCAGGCCTAGCTCATGAGTTTCTGGGTATACTTGTCAAATCTGCTCTGTGTACTGTTTATGTCCTGGCATTTGTTGAACTGAACGTCAAGGTCACTCTGCTATGAGACCCAACAGCCTCTTCTGTCTCTAAAGGATTTTTAAATGTCTGATTAGTAACTTTGGAGAGCCGGGTGTATGATTCAGGAAGGTTATTGGGACAAACGCTTCAGGGAATGACCTTGGCTTCTGAATTTCCTTCCATGGGCAGAGAGAGTGTTTGCAACAGAGGCTGTCAGGAAACAAATATAATAAAAAGATAACAGACCAGAAGTCAGAGGGAGTTGTTCTTTCATTTCACCAGTATTTGAAGCCTGGAGGAACAAGATCCATGCCTCTGGTTTGGGACTACATGTACCCTCTCCATAGGTTGAAGCCCACTTTTTTTTTTTCCTCCCAGTAAAACTTCAGACTGAAATTTTACCTTCCAGAGAGCTAGCTTCAAAAATTGCTGAGAAGATCTGTTCCTTTATATTGAGGGTCATTTCATTCCCTCTAAGAAGAAATCTGTGAATTACAAACTGTATCATCCTGGAAATTCCCTGGTGGCTTAGTGGTTAAGATTCTGGGTTTTCACTGCTGTGGCCTGGGTTCAATCCCTGGTCAGAGAACTGAGATCCTGCAAGCAATGCTGTGTGGCAAAAAAAACCCCCCAAAAACCAAAACAGAACTCCCAACTCCCTCAACAACCCCCCCCATAGTATCCAGAAATTGTTATAGGCTGATATTAAACCAATCAGCCACTATTGTAATCCTATAGGTCAGTCCTCCCTGGAGAAGGAAATGGCAACCCACTCCAGTATTCTTGTCCTGGACAGAGGATCCTGGTGGGCTACTGTCCATGGGATTGCAAAGAGTTGGACAAGACAGAGCACACGAAAAAAGCAAAAGCAAAAAAAATGTCAATCCTGTCATCCTACCCTTCAGCTCCTTTCCCTGCAGTCTCAGATCTAACTTTCCAGCTAAGTATAGACACCCAAAGAAATGTAAATGCTTTACTCCTGTGTGTACAAGGTTAGGGTATTTATACTCATTCATATTTCCTTCTTGTTTCCAACAGAAGGTGTGTACCCTCCACTTGTGTTCTGGATCCTACGACCTCTTATCTCCTACCTTGCTTGTTTTGTGCCATGTGCTCAATTGTGTCTGACTCTTTGTGACTCCACGGACTGTAGCCCACCAGGCTCCTCTGTCCATGGAATTTTCCAGGCAAAAATACTGGAGTGGGTTGCCATTTCCTCCTCCAGGAGATCTTCACCCAGGGATGGAACCCACGTCTCCCGTGTCTCCTGCATTGCAGGCAGGTTCTTAATCTGCTGAGCCATTGGGGAAACCCTACCTCTTACCTATACATCAACTATCATCCTCTTGTGTATTTCCAGCTTCTCCTCCTGAACATACAGTCAGTCATGGGTAAGTGATTCATGTCTTAAGAGAAAGATGCAGACTTGATCCTATTCTCCACCTCAGTTACTGTTGGCAAGGAATTCTCCACTCCTGGTCTGAGTCGACCCTCCTAACAGGGCAGGTGTGTTAATCTTTCTGCGTCTCCACATAGGAGGATAATTCCCTATATGGTCATAAAACTTCTAACTCAGTCATGCTAAGGAAGCTATTCTGCTAAAATGACCACAGCCAGATTCAGCAGTTGATTTTCTGACTCTGGTCACATACTCGTGTGTAATGATGTCAGAACAACCAGATCCTCCTCTGTGATTTCCTTTCCTGAACATCCAGAGATCATTCTCTCTACTAGTTACATGTCTCAAAGGGGTGATCTATCTCTTCTTGTCCTTGTTTAGTTGCTAAATAATGTCCAACTCTTTTTCAACCCCATGAACTGTAGCCACCAGGCTTCTTTGTCCGTGGGATTTCCCAGGCAAGAATACTGGAGTGGGTTGCTATTTCCTCCATCAGGAGATCCTCCTGACCGAGGGATTGAACTCACGTCTCCTGTTGCCAGGTGGATTCTTTACCACTGAGCCACCTGGGAATTCATCACCTGATGACTAACTTCCTCTTTTGTGACGGGATAGGGAGGGAAGCAAGGAAAAATCCCAACCTCTCAACTCCCTCAGAGGCTTTCATAAGATGTGATTACAAAGGGATGATTTTAGAACACCAAACCAAGCCAAATGAAATCCTAGGGCCACAGCGTTTGATTTTTTTCTTGTTCATTCATTTGGAAAAGTAAGTGGTGCTGGTTGCCGTGATCAGCATGGCCTTAGTTAACATCAAGAACATGTGAGTTGTCCTGATCTGTGTTTCTGGCTAGTCCTGCTTGAATATATACACCTCTTACTGCTGTGTGCTTAGAACTTAGGATCTGGAACAAATGTGATGACTGACTGAGCCCTCATTACTTTGCTTAATAATGTGAGGAAATCAGGCACTGGGATGCACACTGGCCCCTATAAGTCTCAGCCACAGGAAGCGTGGGGTGGAGATTGCTTTCCTGGGGCCCATTACTCAGAGAATGCTTGCCTGCACCAAATGGAAACCATCTGGCCAAGTGAATTTATTGTCACAAGCTAATCACACTGTATATTTTCACGTAGATTTCAAGGGTTAGGTTTTTTTGGGGGGAAAAAAAACTTGGCACTTTAATCCACTTAAGCCATTTTTAAAAAAACTAATTTCAGTTTAAGATAGATATTTTATATTTCTGGCTATGCCAACAGCCTGTGGGATCTTAGTTCCCCGTCTAGGGATTGAACCCTCACCCTCGGCAGTGAAAGTGCCAAGTCCTGACCGCTGGACCGCCAGGGAATTCCTGAGGTAGATATTTTAGATCAAATTAAAAGTGATCATTTTCCCTTATAAGTATGTTCGGTCCCTCAATATTGTTGCTTTTCAAAAGTGTGTCTGACCATCCTTAACCCAAATAGTAAGATAATGATGATAAAAATGCTAAGGAGAAGTAGACATTTTTCCAATCCCATGAGTAAACTTTCCAGCCAAAGTGTTTCTGGCAGAGGATTCTATTTTGTATAATAACAAGATTTTAGACAATCTGGAAAAAGCCTAGACTGCTTGATGTAATAATAGCTATCAGTTATTAAGCATACAGAGGCTTCCCACGTGGCGCTAGTGGTAAAGAATCTGCCAATGCAGGAGATGCAAGAGTCTTGGGTTTGATCCCTGGGTGGGGAAGATCCCCTGGAGAAGGGCATGGCGACCCACTCCAGTATTCTTACCTGGAGAATCTCATGGACAGAGGAGCCTGGTGGAATACAGTCATGGAGTCGCAAATAGACACGACTGAAGGAGCACACACACACACACACACACACATTAAGCATTGAACACAGGCTCTGCTACATATATGTGCTAGGTATTTTAATGAGCTAGGATCATTTAATCCATACACAGTAAATACAGAGTAGTTAGCAGTTTTATTTTACAGATAAAGACACTACAGTTTGAAGGAACAGAGTACCTTGCATCCTGCATGATGGATGAAAACCCAGATCTATCCAGATTCTAAAGTCTCTTCCTGGGAGCTTCTTAGATGCATTGGCAGGCAGATTCTTTACCGCTGAGCCAGCTGGGAAGCAAATCTCAAATTTATGGGCGGAAGGAAGGAATGACAACCTTTGATTAACTGTTACCAGCGAGCCATCTGACCGTCAGCCAGGGACCCTCAGTCAGGTGTGGGGCTCCCTGCTAGGGACATTTGCAGCCACGTGGGGACCATGTACAGAATCTCACACAACCGAGCCTCGACCATCCCCAAATGCTGTTGGTACTCTCCTCAAGGAATGGAGGGAGACCTCTGCCACAGTTTTTGTGTTTATGAAACAAGGCTCAACCTTGGAAACAAGTGTACTGTTTATTTCCATTCGCAAACACTTGACACATTCTGCTGCCGAATCATTCTGATAAACCCATTAGGACACAGATTATACTGAGAACCTGGGGGGTTTGAAGCCGTCAGAAGCGCTAATGGTCAGAGGGACCACGAGGATGGAGCTCTTCTCCCCTTACCTAGACTCCCGCCCCCTGTGCTGGAGCATCCGACATCCCTGGGAAGAGGAGGACCAATCTGAGTATGAGCCTCACATCCCACTGAGGCAGGTTTTCCTAGCAGGTGGGGTTCCGTGCTTGAGCTTGCCTTCCTCCATGACTTCCAGCTGTAGGAGGTCCTGCCCAAGCCCCAGACTAAAGGCGAAGGTCAGGAGCGTGTGTGTGCGCTCGCGTGTGTGTGTGTGTGTGCTTTACCCTTTGGGGAAAGCAGCAGGAAGCACACTCTACCTTCAGGCCTAAGCCCTTCTCCAGGCCCACTATTAACAGAATTTATGTTAGGGGCTTTGCTTAGCTATTAACAAAGAGCTTCTATCTTTGGTGTCCCTTCCCACCGCGCATGCTCTTCAGTCAGCCCGCAGAAAGGCGCTGGAGGACAGGGCTGGGGGACACTGAACTTGGACTACTGTTCAGTTGCAGGAGTAGCTGCCATGTCTATGAAGCACCTACAGTGTGCCTTTTCTCAGAACAGCTCTGATAGGTATTGTCCCTGATGCGGAAGGAGAAACTCTGATACATGAGTAGCTTGCCCAGAATTAAGTGATTGCGAGATACAAGAATGGAAACTGTAGGACTTTTCTGGTGGTCCAGTGGTTAAGACTTGGCAGCTTCCACTGCAGGGGACACGGGTTCCATCCCTTGTCTGGGAACTAAGATCCTATAAGCTGTGCAGACCAGCCAAAAAGAAAAAAAAAAAGCGTTGGAATTAAGGTAGTTTTCTAAGGTTTGAAGATGTTAAATAGTTTAAAAGACAAAGCAATTTCTTCTATGTTTTATGATACAGACTTATGAACAAAATACTTAAAAAAAACTTTATGGGTGGATTCTGTTGGCTGAAATAAAAACACATGATGCAGAAGTGGTGAATTAATAAGTTTTATTCAGGGGTAGAGAACCTGCCTGCCAATGCAGGAGACAGAGAGACTCAGTTCCTGGGTTGGGAAGATGCCCTGGAGGGGGACACGGCAATCCACTCCAGTATTCTTGTCTGGAGGATCCCATGTACAAAGGAGCCTGGCAGGCTGTGGTCCACGGGTTGCAAAGAGCCAGACGCAACTGAAGCAGCTTACGCTTGCACGCAGGGACCTTATTGAGGACTATATCTCAGGACACAGGCTCTCAGATAGCTCTGAGAAATTTCTCTGAAGAGGTGAGAGAGGAGTCAGGATATAGATAATTTCCGCCCCCCTCCTCCACCCCGGGAAAAACATATAGTTAAGCATAAAAAGATTATTGCTAATCCCAAAGAACAAACAACTCAAGTTAATGATTTTAGTGCTTTACTATATATGGGAAGATTCAGGAATCTGGGGTCACTGAAAATTTTCCTTGGATAAGAATTTTAACTATCTAGGGGCCAGTATATTCAAAGCATGGAATGCTTCCTGTTTTTCTCCATACTAGTTCCCCTCAGGGTGCACTGTCAGTGTGTGAGTACAGTGACTAATGGCATCATCCTAGTAGAACTGAAATGGCAGGCAACATTTTTTTCTTTACAATCCAAAGTTGTATTTTGAGAAAAAAAAATACACAGTTTCTGGTAGCTTTGCTAGGAATGTAGGCTGCTCTGATTCTCTGGCAAGGATATAAACCAGGTTCCTAAATTTTCCCAACACTTTCAAATGTGCCATCTGCATGTCTGGGATCTAAAGCATATGTATTTTCCTCCATTCAACAACACAGAAGACTGGCATTTTAGTCATTTGTCACTACAAATTGATGGCAATTCAGCCCTTGCCAGAAGTTTGCTCATGACATCTGATGAGAGAAAGAGAAAGGAAAAAAGATTTGTAGATATTATTATGTTTATCTCTTCTTCTAGGGTCTCTAAGTTACTGGGTTGTGTCATGTTAGGTGATTAGAGAATCATGTTCTGACTGTGTGTGTGGATAATCATGGTGGTGTCACTGAGCCGTGTCAGACTCTTGTGACCACATGGATGTAGCCTGCCCGGCTCCTGTGTTCATGGCATTTCCCAGGCAAGAATTTCCCAGTGGGCTGCCATTTCCTTCTGCAGGGGATCATCTCAACCCAGGGATTGAACCCAGGTCTTCTGCATTGCAGGCAGATTTTTTACTGACTGAACCACCAGGGAAGCTGTGTATAATCATAGTTCCTTTAAAAATATCCTTACAGGAGTAACCCAACAATGCTCTTTGGCTAACCTGCCATTTGACCAATTTCTAGTGCCGCTGTAATTGATCTAGCAGAAACGATGGGTGTTCTTTCTTATCTTACTGTTTAGGGTCTGTTTCACAACACTGGATGTTTGATGGGGGAAGACTTTCTTTTCAAATACAGAAGGCTGGTTCTTCAGTCAAGGTTCTTCAGTCCAGATTTTCACACTATTTGAATAATTACCCACTGCCGGGAGCCGTCAGGATGCCCCCTCACTCGGATGACAGTCACGAGACTGAGAAGGAAACTGCAAAGTGGATTTTCCTTCGGGGCATCCCAAGGCAAGGCCCCTCCTGGTATTTTTCTTGGGAAGTTCTGTTTATGCTCATCTGTTTATGTTTTAGCTCATCTCAGGTCAGTCCCAGTTAGAAAAAATTCATCCTGAGATAATTCCCTCAGACCTTATTTCCCTCAGAGGATCCAGGAAGGCAGATTCCCTTTCCCGAGGACTAAGGAGGAATAAGGGACATTTAAATAGATTACTATACCTCCTACTAGTCACTGGGGAGTTTACCCAGAGTTCTCTGGGGGTCATGGCAAAGCCACCACCAGAAGGGCTCGTACTTGGGTCACCTTTCCACACCCCACTCCCCTGACCACTCCACGGAGGAGGCTCCCTTCCTTGAAAAAACCAGGTTGGAATGGGACTTAGGAATGCTCATAACTGTGGCCAGCATAGTTGGAGACACTGATTGCTTTAGGGTAGTGTAGACATAGGAATTCATTTTAGTAGTTATAAGGTTAATAGGGTTTCATTGTTAAAGCAGTGCTGCTAAACTGTCTCTTTGTCT
The DNA here is from genome assembly GCA_007570785.1 of Antilocapra americana. Lineage (NCBI taxonomy): Eukaryota > Metazoa > Chordata > Mammalia > Artiodactyla > Antilocapridae > Antilocapra > Antilocapra americana. The sequence goes on from ML662445.1 coordinate 33,057,791, forward strand.
TCTTTTCTCTTTCCTTGTAAAAACCAAAATAGGTTAATAGAATAAACCAGTTTCAAGCTTAAGCCCCTCTCTCTAGCTTCTACATAGTTGCACCTAATAAGAGAAATGTAACCTTTCTATTTAGATTGATGTACTTATCCGAAGTATGCTAGAGACATTCAAATGGTAAACATACTATTGTTAAGTCTAATTCTGCAAAAATCCAACCTTTTGCAAGGAAAATGAGCTTAATGTTAAAGTTGTTGATGGTAGGCAGAAAACAAAAGATTGCATAGAATAATTGTGATGTAATGGGGATGTTTTTTGGCTATAAAACTGTAAACTAACAAAAATAAAGAGAGAGACTTCTCCATCACCCCACAAAACTAACAACAATAAAGAGAGACTGCTTCATCACCACACATCGACTCAGCTCAGTTCTTCCACCGATGCCACTCATCCCTCAAGACCCTCGGACCCGCTGGGGCTGGACCCCGGCAACCCACTACCTTATTGAACGTATTCATATAAGCATCCTTTGAGAAGTTCCTGCTGCAGTCTAGTTTGCCTTTATGGAGGAATACACGTGCCTTATTCTATTTGGAAGTGAGAGTTCTTACTTAATATCTTTGCTTTATTGTTTTGGTTCCCAGAAAACTCATGGCCAAATGAGCACTTGACTATACTGCTTAATTAATTCCAGATGATAAGTATACATATTGATCTTTAAAATATTATATTTAAAATTTTAATTGTCAGCTTGTGTCTTAATATTTTGTAAGTTATCTAAAACACCCTCTCCCTCTTACTTTTTTGGCAATAGGCATAGAATTATCCTACAGATTACTTGCTAACTGCCAAGGACAAAAGTACCTAAAATGGAGAGATCTGGCTTTTACCATCCCAAACCAAAGATAAATTTCACAACCACTAAGAGTAGGACAATCAGACATTATGTATCTCCTGATGAGATGCAGTATAATGTATGTTATTACCACTTGCTGAATGATGTGAACTTGAATGTAATCAAGTCTTTGGGTCTTATTTCCAGTTCCTAGAAGTAGAAGGGATAAATTAAACAGCATCACAAAAAGACAGATCTAGAATGAGCGAGATTATACGATTCAACTGACTTTGCCTCTTGAAAAGCCAAATGTCATGAAAATAGTTGGGAAGACAGAGTCAATTCTAGATTAAAAGAGATGGAAGAGGGAATTCCCTGGCTGTCCAGTGGTTAGGACTCCACACTTTCACTGCTGATCCCACGAGCTGTGCAACTCAGTCAAAATAATTAATTCATTCAAAGAAATGGGAGGAGGTGCAGAAGGCAGATCAACAGTCATTATTTTTAGGCATGTAAAATAGTTCAGCCACTTTGGGAAACAGTTAACCAATTACAAGTAAATTTACTATGTGACCCAGCAAATCCTCTTCTACGTATCTTCTACTCAGGAGAAAATATATATCCACATAAGGATTTGTATGTGACAATTCACAGCAGTATTATTGATGAAAGACAACAGCTGGAAGCAATTTAAATGTCCATCAACTGATAAGTGGATGAACAAAACATGATCGATTCATACAATGGAATATTACTCAGCCATAAAAATAAAAAACTACTGATACACATTATAACATGGATGAAAGATGTTATATCAAAAATGTTACACTAAGCAAAAGAAGCCAGATGCATAAGACCATGTATTGTGTGGTCCCATCAATATGAAATGCCCAGAAAAGGCAAATCTAGAGAGACAATTGGTAGGTTAGTGGTTGTTGGGGGCTGAAGATAGAAACGACGATTTACTGTACAAGGTCATAAGGGACATTTGGGATGAAAAAATGTTTTAAAACTGGGTTGTGGTGATGGCCGCACAACTCTGAGTTCACTGCATTGTCCACTTATAATGAGCAGGTTTTACAGTACGTAAGGACCTGGTTGCTCTCTTAGCAGAGCCACAGCTTGTGGGAGCTTAGTTCCCTGACCAGGGATTGAACCTGTATCATAGCAATGAAAGTGCTGAGTCCTAGCCACTGGATCATCAGGGAATTCCTTCTGTTCAATTTTCTTTCGGGTTAGTTCTCTCTCTCTCTTTTTTTCGCTTTTGATTTGTTAAATTTCTGAATATGTTCTTGACGCTAATCATTGGTAAGGTACATGAAATACAAATATCTCCTACCACTCTATGTTGAGTCTTTTTATTTATAACTTTTTGGGAGTTTGTTTTGTAGTATTTGAACTCAGGACATCGACTGGAGTGGTCTGGGTGGATAAAGATCTGGGGATCTTGACTGTTGACATTTAAACCCCACTGCCACTTGTATAGGGGGCTTCCCAGATGGCTCAGGGGTAAAGAATCCACCTGCCAATGCAAGAGACTTGGTTTAGGATTCCTGGTTTGGGAAGAAACCCTGGAGAAGGAAATGACAACCCACTCCAGTATCCTTGCCTGGAGAATCCCATGGACAGAGGAGCCTGGAGGACTACAGTCCACGGGGTTGCAAAGAGTTGGCCGCCACTGAGCACATATTAAACAACAAAACAAAACACTTTGGCAAGTTACTAAAACCTTGGGCAAGTTATTCAATTTTCCTGTGCCTCATTTTTCTTACCTGTAAAATGGGAATATTAACAGTACATAGATTATTGTAAGGATTAGAGTGTATTAGTTTTCTATCGATGGTTAACAAACTATCACAAACTTAGCAGCTGAAATAGCACGAATTTATTCTTAAAGTTTCTATTGGTCAGTAATTGGGTCAGGAAGCTGATTTCTTCCTCCTGTGTCTCCTTTACTCCCTCACTACTTCCAAACTCATGACAGTTCCAGCAACAGAGGTGTGAGGATTCCTCCCCACCTAGTGACTGTGGCACTAACTGGGTGTCCTACAACTTAATCCTGACGCTATCTACCTGAGGACAGAGGCAGGCCCAGAGGTTAAGCTCTCAGTCCTATAAGACTTCTCCCCCACAACCCCTTTTCTTTGGCTGTACCAAGTGGCTTGTAGGATGTAGTTTCCTGACCAGGGATGGAACCAGGGCCTGCTGCATTGGGAGTGTGGAGTCTTAGCCACTGGACCACCAGGGAAGGCCTTTCATCTTCTTCTCAGGGTTGGACTGAAGCCAACGACAGGTCTTGTGTCCATTAGTTGGTTGCCCAGATGAATAACTTTTCATTAGGTTTCCTCATTCACACTTGAATATGTCTTCATTCTCTTTAGAGTGTTTGGCAAATTAGATTTTGGAGTCATTTTATAAAAATTTAAATTATTTTTAATAATGACTGGAGGAAGGAAATGAAGTCATCCTTTACAGAACTTTTAATGGGAAAAGTAATTTCTGTATTCTTTTGGGTGAGCACTTTTGGGCAAAAGTTATTCATAGAATCCCCGTGGTTATTACTTCAAATACGAACCTGCGTCAAAAGAAGAAAGATTTGCTATTTTTTGTGTTTGAGATTCATGTACCTGAGGCACAGAGAGCATTCAATTTATTTGTAATACCATAAATTATGCAGTCGACGAAAATATTTTGGTGATTCATTTTCTCACTTATTAATTTAATAAAGACAAAGTTTCAAAGTGAGATTTAATATTGTGAGTAATACAGTGGTAGTAAGGGCGAGGCAGATATTTATTCTGGGTTAAGTGAGAACACCTTCATTTTCATGACTTAGAGCATTATCCGTCATATAGAGAGACTGAACTAAATGCCACACTTCCTGTATTTGTTCAGAGAGCTTATCAGGATGGTTTGTTCATGAGGAAACAGCTTGTGTTTGGCTGAAAGTAGCAATTTAGGAAAAAAAAACTCATGAAACCTTTAGGAACTGAACTGATTTCATGCTTCTAAGAATAAATGAACTAACTGTGCAAATGGAAAGGAAAAAAGGTTATCAACAAGGACCTACTGTATGGCAGAGGGAGCTCTTCGAAGTATTATGTGGCAGCCTGGATGGGGGGCAGCTTGGGGGAGAATGGATACAGGTATATGTATGGCTGAATCCCTTTGCTGGCCACCTGAAACCTTCTCAACATTGTTAATGGGCTATACTCAATATAAAATAAACATAGTTAATTGGCTATACAGCCGATAGCAAATAAAAAGTTTAAAAAATGGTTATAATAGAGAGCCAGTGGGAATTTGCTGTACCACACAAGGAGCTCAAACCTGGTGCTCTGTGACAACCTAGAGGGGTGGGGAGGGGAGGGAGGGCATTCACGAGGGAGGGAAAGTATCTATGCCTATGGCTGATTCATGTTGATGTATGGCAAAAACTAATAGTATTGTAAAGCAATTATCCTCCAACTAAAAACAATTTAAAAATAGTAATAAAGATTATTTCTCAGTTTGAAAGAATATGAACTGTGTGTCATCAGGAACTTAGAAACCAGTTTTGGTGATACATATGGAATATAAGGAACAATAAAATTATGTTCTATCTTGTATTCCAAGTATCTGCAAGCATAGACCCAACTAAATAACATACCTAGCTTACAGTAAAGCTGTGAGTCACTGGTGTTTATGAAAAATAAAATTCATCAATAAGCTTTAGAAGAAAGAAAACATACTCAGCCTTGGATCCTAAGATACGATGATGTTACCCAGTGTGTGTGTTGAAAATGCAACTTGCTAACACTCCATCTAAAAACAAATCATGGAGGATTCATTTCTGGGGAATTAAGTGAAATTTGAATAGATTTCACCTTAACACACCAATCAGGTGGGGTAATTTCAGGTGGAAAGACTTTGCTGAAAAAATTTGAAGACTAGGTTAGTTTTAGTTTAGTTCTAGCTCTTGGTAGTCATGACTCTGTCAGATTGCTGCTTTCTGTTTCCCAGTCTTCTCATTTTAAAAAAGGATTTGATATAGTGTGATCAAATCCTTGAGAAATGATTGATAAGTGATTGCCACTATAATTTAGTTAACAGAAATCACCTCACATAGTCACACATTGTTTTTTCATGATGAGAACTTGTAATTTTCATGCTCTTAGCAATGTTCTCTTTTTAACTGAATATGGAAGACATGCATTATTAGTTTCAACTGTGTAACGTCATGTCTGTACAGTTATGCACATTATGAACTGATCACCATGAGAAGTCTAGTAACCATCTGTCACACACAAATTTACCACAATATTATTGAAACATCCCCTACTCTGTACATTACAGCCCTATAGTTATTTCATAACTGGAAGTTTGTACCTCTTGATCTTCTAATTTCACTCAATTTCCCATCTGCAACTTTCAAATACACAATACAGTATTGTTAAGACTTTGGCCACCTGATGCAAAGAACCGACCCTTTGGAAAAGACCTGATGCTGGGAAAGACTGAAGGCAAAAGGATAAAGGGACAGCAGAGGATGAGATGGTTAGATAGCATCACCGACTCAATGGACGTGAGCTTGAGCAAACTCTAGAAGATGGTGGAGGACAGATATACCTGAGGTCATTTAGTGCTTGTCTTTCTCTGTCTGTATTATTTTGCTTAGCATGATGCCCTCAAGTTTCATCCATGTTGTCACAAATGGCAGGATTTCCCTCTTTTTTTAATGGCTGAATAATATATATATGTATATATACACACACACATGTATGATATTTTGACCCCATGGAATGTAGCTCACCAGCCTTCTCTGTCCATGGGATTTTCCAGGCAAGAATACTGGTGTGGGTAGCTATTGCCTTCTCCAGAGGGTCTTCCCAACCCAGGGGTCAAGCCTGGGTCTCCCATATTGCAGGCAGATTCTTAACCAACTGAATCACCAGGGAAGCCATATCTTTATTTCGTGACTACTATAAACAACACTGCAATGAACCTGGGAGTGCAGATTTTTTTTTTTTGAGATAGTGATTTTGTTTCCTTTGGATAAATACCAAGAAGTGGATTTGCTGGATTATATGGTAGTCCTATTTTAATTTGCAGAGGAATCTCCATACTTTTGTTTTTCTTTAAGAGTGAGAGACTCTATTTCTCTAGGCTCCCAAATCATTGCAGATAGTGACTGCAGCCATGAAATTAAAAGAAACGCTTTGCTCCTTGGAAGAAAAGCTATGACCAACCTAGGCAGCATATTAAAAAGCAGAGACAGAAGCATGTAAATTATCATATGTGAAATGAATCGCCAGCCCAGGTTCAACGCATGACACAGGGTGCTCGGGGCTGGTGCACAGGGATGACCCAGAGGGATGGTAGGAGGGGGGTTCTGGAAGGGAAACACATGTACACCCATGGCAGATTCATGTCAATGCATGGCACAACTAATACAATACTGTAAAGTTAAAAAAAATTAAAATAAAAAAAATAAATAAAAAGCAGAGACATTACTTGGCCAACAAATGTCTGTCTAGTCAAAGCTATGGTTTTTCCAGTAGTCATATAAAGAGACTGCTGCATATCTGGCTCTTCTTTTTCCATTCAAGACATAGTTGCTTCCATCAATGTACTAGATTTCCTCAGGATTGGCCAGAGGATCTTCTGACAATCCCTCTTGGGGTTTTGTCCAGTGGTCCAAGGTTTCTTAACCGGAGGTCTTCTGGCATCTGAGACTGAGCCACATAAGCTTTCTGCTGAGTTTGTTTTTGCTGTCCCGGTGTCCAGCACAATGGGCTTCTTGTCACTTCCCCTGCGCTGAGTTTTCTTTGTGTTCAGCTTCCACCACGGGAGCATTTGCCCAGGTGGGCTTCTGCTGTGCTTGGCTTCCTTCTCATGGGGGCTGAGCTGAGGTTGTTTCAGCCAGGATAAATCCGAGAAATGGCACCATAGATGTCAGGGGAGTGTGCAATTTCCTTGGTTCTGTCTTGTCACAGCAAAAATTTGAAGCGATGGACACGGACCAGTGTTACACCTCGGTTACAGCTCAATTTTATTTGGCAAGCAAAGGAAAATACATCCTCTAGGTGTGAGGGCAGGCCAACCCAAAAGACGCAAAGAGAAGAGAGACCCTCCATACTGTTTTTAAATTTACATTCCTACCAACAGGGCACGAGGGTTTTCTTTTCCCCGTATCCCCCCAGCATTTGTCACCTCTTGCCATCTTGACGATAGCCATTCTAACAAGTCTGAGATGATATCTCTTTGTGGTTTGATCTGCATTTCTCTGATGATTAGTGATGTTGAGCATCTTTTCATGTGCCTGTTGGCCATCTGTATGTCTTCTCAAATCTTCTCATTTTTAATAAAGGCAGAAATCTGTGCTCTGTTTTGTATGAGATCTTTCAATTTTTTTAAATTAATTTTTATTGGAGTGATTGCTTTCTGGGTGGCTCAGTGGTAAAGAATATGACTGCAATCCCACTCCAGTATTCTTGCCTTGGAACTCCCATGGACAGAGGAGCCTGGTGGGCTACGGTCCATGGCATCACGAGCAATCAGACAGGACTTGGCAGCTGAACACACACACACACACACACACACACACACACACACACAACACACAGAGTTGTGTTGCAGAGCTGTGTTCATTTCTACTGTGCAGCAAAAGTGAATCAGCTGTATACATATACATATATCCCTCCACTTCTGAATTTCCTTCCCATTCACACCCCAGTGCGCTGGGTTCCCCTGAGCTAAACAGTAGGTTCTCACCAGTTACCTATTTTATGCCTAGTGTCAGTAGTGTCTATGTGTCAATCCCAGTCTCCCAATTCCTCCCACCACCCACCCCTTGATGTCCATATATTTTTCTGCATCTCTACCAATTTTTAAATGTTGGCTTAGTTTTCATGAAAAGTACCTCTTGGCTCGAAAGAAGCCTGTGTATGGCTGAGAGAGCCATATGGGGCATTGACACTGATTAGAAACAGAACAGATTCTGGGCTGCTATGCTTAACCACCGGCCCTTTACAGAAGACTCTTCATCTTCTGAACCCCAGCTTCCATTTATACAAGAAAGGATCAGCAGATGTGTGGTTCCCAGAGATGGGGGTGGGGGGTGGGCAGAAGGGGAATTGGATGTGAGTGATCGGAAAACACAAACGTCCAGCTATAAGGTAAATAAGGACCAGAGCTGTAAAGTACAACACAATGACTGTAGTTATGGTATATTTGAGAGTTGTTAATAGATCCTAAGAGTTCTCATCACAAGGGAAAAAAAAACAGTTTTGGCTCTATGTGAAATGGTGAATGTTAACTAAACTTACTGTAGTAATCATTTCATGATGTATGTAAATCAGATCATTATGCTGTGTGTCTTAAAACAGTGAGGCGAAAGTGAAAGGGTTAGTCGCTCAGTTGTGTCCAACTCTTTGTGACCCCATGGACTGTAGCCCGCAAGGCTCCTCTGTCCGTGGGACTCTCCAGGCAAGAATCCTGTAGTCAGTTGCCATTCTCTTCTCCAGGGGATCTTCCCGACCTGGGGATCAGACCCAGGTTTCCCATATTGCAGGCAGATTCTTTACCATCTGAGCCACCAGGGAAGCCCTTGATATAGTGCTCGATGCCAAATATATCTCAACATGACTGAAGAAAAAGAGGATCAAACGACAAGATCTGCAAAACATCCTCATCTGAAACTCCTGAAAAACCACTTTTTCGGTTTTGTACCAGTGACATGCTGTTCAGGGTGTTTCTTGGGAAATCTTTTATTTAATACACAAAACTCAGGAGTTACTCACTTTTTCATTTGTTTTTCTTATGCCCACTACCTTTCCTGTAGGTGTTCTCAGAGCAGTGGAATCCTCTGAACCTGCTCATTACACGTTCCTTTTGACATTGTAGGCTTTTCAACGATTAATTTCTTTGTGCATAGTACAGGAAACAAAGTCCATCTAACATATTTATAAAGAGAATTCACATCATGATTCTTTTCTGTCTCTTCGCTTCCTTTGCATTTTGTGTGGCCTTATTTCCTGGGCCATAGTACATAGAAAAATGAAGCTAATATTAGCAGGTATTTAGTGAATTCTAGCTTTTCAGGCAGTTACTCTGGTTGCTTCAGTTCTAGTTTCTACTTCACTTTTTTTTGTTAAAGAAATAAAGTTACCATTCTTTTTTTTAAGAAAGTATTTATTTATTTGGCTGTGCCGGGTCTTAACTGCAGCATGTTAGATCTCTTAGTTGCAGCATGTGGGATCTAGTTCCCTGGCCAGGGATCAAACCTGGGGTCCCTGGAGTCTTAGCCTCTGGCTCACCAGGGAAGTCCCTCAACTTCACTTTTAACAGTGTACAAATTCAAAACATTCTAGCCCTAGCTGTAATAATTAGTTTGGCAGGTTAGGCTGAAGAAGCTGATTTTTATTAAGACTGATTTATTAAATTCCTAGACTTATTTTTGTACCATCGGGCTTGTCACACATTATGCCATTTAAAAAAAGACACACTCAGGTGTAAGAAAAGTATTAAGAAACACATAGCCTGATGTAAAATCCTATTCAGCGTCTCTAACCTTTTGTCAAGGTCTCTCTGCCTTACATATTTGTTGTGAAAAGGTATCCTTGGCAACCAGATCATTGTCTGGTTATATAAAGCAGACCCCAGACCATCCTTCTATAGATTCAGCTGCTTGACCCTGGATTTGCTTTTCCTTCCCAAAGATAATAAGCACCCAGATGGCAAGTCCTGACAGCAAAAGCACACGGGCCACAGAATTTGAATAAGAAGTGGGACATGCTTTAGGCCACGTGCCCACGTGCCTGGTGGCCTCCCCTTCTCAGCCCCCTCTTCTTATCTTTCATCAGAGCCTCTTCTTGAAAAGCTGCTCAACAAAGGAAGCCTGGCATTTCATTATAGCCCCAGGGAAAACAAAGGGAAAATTAAAAGGTTCATGGAGCATTTAAAAAAATTCAAAATGGGGCTTGACTGGTCTCCAAGTGCAAATCAGAAGATTGGAAGGAATAAAAAAAAAGATTTTTTAATTAAAAAAATTCAAAACGTATAGAACAGTCTTGTGGACTCTGTGGAAGAGGGCAAGGGTGGGCTGATATGGGAGAACGGCACTGAAACATGTTAATTATCATATGTGAAATCAATCTCCAGCCCAGGTTTGATGCTCAGGGCTGGTGCACCGGGATGACCCAGAGAGAGGGAATCGGGTGGGAGGAGGGAGGGGGGTTCTGAAAGGGGAACATATGTATACCCATGGCAGATTCATGTCAACGTATGGCAAAACCAACACAATAAAGTAAAGAAAATTAAAAAAAAAAATCAAAACGAAAATAGAGTTCTACCTGAAAGCAAAATGTGTATTCTTACATATTGTCATTGCGGGGGTAAAAAAGAACAATAATGAGAAAAAGGAATGATGAACCCCCAGGATGATCATGTTTGGGTGCACTTGAGAAATAATAACAGGGAGACTCTTTTCTAATTTTATTCTGAAATTGGTGGTTTATCCAATCAAAGGGATTTCCCCTGCTTCTGTGGTGGTTCATACTTGGTTGGGAAAGATGTTCAGAAAGAACATTGCCTTTAAAATTCCTTGTTGTTTTTGTTTAGTTGTTAAGTCATGTCTGACTCTTCTCGACCCCACTGACTGCAGCACACCAGACCCCTCTGTCCTCCACTGTCTCCTGGAACTTGCTCAAACTCATGTCCATCAAGTCAGTGATGCCATCCAACCATATCATCCTCTGTTGCCCTCTTCTCCTCTTGCCCTCAGTCTCTCTCAGCATCCAGGGTCTTCTCCAATGAGTCGGCTTTTTGCATCAGGTGGCCAAAGTATTCCTTGGAGACCCGACAAGTCCCTCTCTTTTTCTCCTGAAGGGAACAGCAGCACATTCCAGTTTGAGGCCCTTAAAGAAGCAGGGTCTTCCTGACTAGAGGCAGTTTTGACGCTACTGAATTTTCAATAGGTCAGAGCTACCTGCTAATTTTTGTGAATAAGAAAAGTGGGAGAGGGAGATTATGAGAAAAACAAAACCCTTCCTTTCCTGGCTTGCCTATTTTGGTAGTCATTTTTGGTCTCTGCGTCTTTTTAGCACTTGCCTAACTGTGGAAAAATTTCCTAGAATTAGCTGTTCACACTTATAGGAGAAACCTCTGCACTGATACCACCCAAATTGGAGATTTTTTTTCACCTTTTCTTGGCTGTCTGACCATCAAGTGACATTTATAGTTCAGACAATGTGTTGTGTTTCTAAATGGAATAAGGGCGAGCAGCTTGGGAAATCTCACTCTGAACAAGGCTCCCCAGGCCCACAGGGAACACTGTTTCTTTAAGAAATGCAGAAATAAAGAATTAGCCCAGGTTATGCAAAGGAGTTTCTCAGATCGTCTCCTCTGGTGGAATTTACATCTGGTTTCAGAAACTGGAAGGTTATGAAAGTGCTTTCAGCATGAGGCATCTGGACGTAATTGAATAATCGCTGGCAGTTATCTGAGGAGTCACATACACTGGGAAAGCAAGAGACCCTCTGAGTCCAGCAATGCTGTTTTCATTTAAACCCAGACACGACTAATTGGGTTTCCTTCTTATTAATGAGTTCCCCTTAAGATACTAGGGCTTCCGTGGTGGCTCAGATGGTAAAGAATCTGCCTGCAATGCGGTGACTTGGGTTTGAATCCTGGGTTGGGGAAGATCCCCTGGAGAAGGGCATGGCAACCCACTCCAGTATTCCTTCCTGGAGAATTCCATGGACAGAGGAGCCTGGTGGGCTATCATCTACAGAGTCGCAAAGCTGGATACGACTAACACTTTCACTTCACTAAGTTACTAATGCAAGCAGTTCTATTATTTTTCTGTCTGAATTGACCAAATTCTCTCTCACAGTCTTTCTTCAGGGAAATCAGCCCTTATTAGGGTCCCAGACCTCCGGGATCTAATACCTAATGACCTGAGGTGAAGCTGATGTAATAGTAATAGATGCAAGGTACACAGTAAATATAACGCCCTTCAATCGTCCCCAAACCATCCTACTGCCCCATCTGTGGAAAAATTGTCTTCCACAAAAACCGGTCCCTGATACTAAAAAGATTAAGGACCACTGCCTTAGTGAAGAGCAAACCTTTTCTGTGAAATAGAATGCATTAATTATCCAGATGGTGGCTCAGCTGGTAAAGAATTCGACTGCAGTATGGGAGACCTGGCTTCAATCCCTGGGTTGGGAAGATCCCCTGGATAAGGGAAAGGCTATCCACTCCAGTATTCTTGCCTGGAGAATTCCATGGACTATACAGTCCATGGGATCACCAAGAGTCAAACATGACTGAGCCATTTTCACTTTCACTACCCAGAAGATAAGGTGTCCAAAGCAAAGATGGTTGGCTGTGGACATGGGACCTGCCATCCAGTGAAGGCTCCTTCAGGCTTGATCCCTCAACAATCAATAACCACTCCGAAAAAAAAAAAAAAAAAAAGAATCAATCAGTCCTTAAGAGGAAGGGTATTTGCTTTTGAAACATGTTATTTTGCCTTACACCCGAAGAATCTGAGGCCAAGTAAACACACAGCAGAAGACCAAGGGCATTCAAGTTCAAAGTTAGGATTGCATTAACATCCAAGGAGGCCTGGAAAAAGTATTTTCTCTCTTCCCTAACTATATTCAGACATAATAGTTAGATAATAGCTCCCTTGGCTCAAGACACTAACTTCAGTAAACACATGTTGTATTTTTCTGTTTCATTTTTGCATCCTTCTTTCTGTCTCATTGAAGGTTTCTGTGAAATAGTGCACTTGAAATCGCTGTTGTCAAGTCCAGTTTTGCCTGCTTTTACTCAGGCAGCAGTTGGGGGAGAAAAGTGCAATTTAAATAACTGAGATCTTTATTTAAACGGAAAGATATGAAGACTGAAGATCCTGCTCTGAATTGCTCCTGTTCTCCGTTGGCTTTATGATAGATGGTTCCTATTTCCTTGATGGATTGTGATCTGTGAGTCCGAGGATTTCCTGTAATGATGTAGAAGTCGTTTCAGGACCCCGTCATTGGTCCTATGCTCCTAAAAAAAAGACGGCCAAACCACAAAGGGCGGTGGTTTTGGCAGCGAGCAAGTTCCTCAAAACAACCACGAGGTGGCGGTGCTGCGCCGCGAGTGCTAGCCGGCTGACGCCCCTGGATTTCAGGGCCGCGAGGCTTTGTGGACAGAACCCTGATCCCTGATGTATGTGAACCAAAGCGATCGAGTTAACCAAAGTAGAGGTGGTCCTTATAGAACATATTTTCTCTTAAGCTTTTTTTAAGGTTGTGATTTATTATATAAGTCTATAGGCTGGGGTAGTTTTTTTTTCTTTTTACAGTGGAAAGGAAATATAAAGGCAAAATTCAGTTTGTCAAGATTATAAATAAAATTTTATATTTTTAGTTTATTTTTCAGAGTGATTAAGTAGTTAATTTGTAACATTGTGTTAGTTACAAATGTAGAGCGAAGTGGTTCAGATATATATATTTATATATGTATTCAGATATATATTTTATGTATTTATTACATATATATATTTTTTTAATTTATTTTTTTTATTGTTTTTGCCATACAATGTCATGATATCACCATGGGTTTACATATGCTTCCCCTCCAGAACCCCCCTCCCTCCTCCCTCCCCCGCCCCGGGAAATCTCGCTGCACCAGCCCCGAGCATCAATCCTGGGCTGGCGATTGATTAGACATATGATAATTAACATGTTTCAATGCCCTTCTCCCATATCATCCCACCCTTACCCTCATCCACAAAGTCCACGAGTCTATTCTATACATCTGCGTTCCTTTTGCTGTCTCGCATGTTGGGTTCTCGTTACCATCTTTCTAAATTCCATATATTATTACATATATATTTTTTATTGTTGTTCAGTTGCTAAGTTGTGTCTGACTCTTTGGGATCCTATGGACTGCAGCATGCGAGGCTCCCCTGTCCTTCACTGTCTCCCAGAGTTTGCTCAGATTCATGTCCTTTGGGTCAGTGATGCTGTCTAACCATTCCATCCCTTGCTGCCCCTTTCTCCTTTTGCCTTCAATCTTTCCCAGCATTTATATGTATATATATCAAGCAAAAGACCCTAATATATATATATATATATATATATATGTATATATAAATTCTTTTTCAGGTTCTTTTTCCTTATAGATTACTACAAGATACTGAGTATAGTTCCCTATGCTATACAGGAGGTCCTTTTTGTTTGCCTATTTTTATATAGCAGTGAAGTGAAGTGAAAGTCGGGCAGTCGTGTCCGACTCTTGCGACTCCATGGACTATACAGTCCATGGAATTCTCCAGGCCGAAATACTGGAGTGGGTAGCCTTTCCCTTCTCCAGGATATATAGCAGTGTGTGTATTTTAATTCTAAACTCCTCATTTATGTCTCCCTACCCCTTACATTTTATAGTAATTCATGTTTTCCATTGGATGATTAACATTTTCTGAGGCTGGAGAAGTAACCAGCTGCTGTGAGAGTGGCCCCGTGGTTTCTGAAGGAGGAGGGATAGGACAGTGAAGCAGATACTCATCCACATGTTCTCAGCTGCAACAGGAGACGTCAGAACTGGACACCCCAAAGGTCCCTTCAGGTTCTAACAGTCCGCGGATGAGCTAATTTTCAGCAGTTTCAAAGTATAAGAGCTCTCAAAAGCCATTTAATTTGATTGGAGTTTACCGTAAAGGCATTCGAAGGTTCGCAATATGGTAATCTATGTGAATATTACTCTTGTTCAGTATCAGAAGTGATGAGCCTTCCTAAAACTCCAAGATAGAGGAAAACGTTGAAGTTTTAGTTGAGGAGGTAATGGAATTGTCCATAATGGTATTATCTGAGTGCTTTATCTTTGCTCTAACTGTTTTGAAAACTGCCGGCCTTCTATTTGCTACATTGAAAATTACATTAAGAAGTCAGACAGAGAAAGACCAAGACTGTGTGTTTTCACCCACGTGTGGAATCTAAAAAAGCCGAGCTCGAAGGAGAGTTGGAATGATTGTTGCCAGGGGCTGGGCGTGTGGGGGAGACAGGGAGACGCCGGTGGAAGCATCCACAACTGCAGCTGTAAGATGAGAGAGTTCTGGGATGAGCAGCCCGCGACTGTAGCTGCGTGCGCGCTCAGTCATCAGGCGTGTCCAGCTCTTTGCGGCCCCACGGACTGTAGCCCACCAGCCTCCTCTGTCCATGGGACTCTCCAGGCAAGGATACTGGAGTGGGTTACCATGTCTTCCTCCAGGGGATCCTCCTGACCCAGGGATCAAACTTGGGTTTCCTACATCTCTTGCATTGGCAGGCAGATTGATTCTTTACCACTAGTGCCACCTGGGAAGCCCCGTGACTATAATTACAGTGTTGTATTATATTCTTGAAAGTTGTTAAGAGAGTAGATCTTATCACCATACATACATGTGAGAGTGTGGAGCTGTTAACTAATCTTATTGTGGTCATTTCACAATATGTAGATGTATCCGGATCATCACATTGTACACCTTAAGCTCACATATATTATATGTCAATAGTATCTTGATAAAGCTGGAAAAAACCCAAATCACATTATTATTTTTGAATCAAATATCTGACATTAAGGGATTACATACATTATATACATTTTTTTTGTCTAGGGACATGATATATTTTATATATCTAGTCCCTTTAAATGAACTTATTAATTAATTTTCTTTTAAATAATATGTTTACTTATTGAGGGAACCAGTAATGGGCTCTGCCTTCAAATTGTTGCTAGTCAGTTGCTAAGTCGTGTCTGACTCTTTGTGACCCCAGGGACTTCAGGATGGCAAGCTTCCCTGTCCTTCACTACCTCCTCGAGTTTGCTCAAACTCATGTCCGTTCAGTAGGTGATGCCATCCAACCATCTTATCCTCTGTCGTCCCCTTCTCCTCCTGCCTTCAATCTTTCCCAGCATCAGGGTCTTTTCCATTAAGTCTGCTAGTCACATTAGGTGGCCAAAGTATTGGAGCTTCAGCTTCAGTATCAGTCCTTCCAATGAATACTGGGATATTGCTTTTAAGGGAATTACATTTTTCTGGTCAGACAGCAAACTGGGCAAGCAATTCAAAGAATGTGTGGTAAGTGAGCTAAGTGGAGAAATAGAAGATTTTCTGAGAGAACAAAACTTCAAGATTGAAAATTACTATCTATAAAAAACTGAATGTTAGATTAGATTGTTCAGGGATGTTTGTAGAAAGAAAATCCTTTAACAGAGGAAAGAGTAAAAAGTGTTGTGTGTCTGTGTTAAAGGGTTCTTTTCTTTATGGAAATCTGGAAAAGTATAAAATGCTTTGACCATTTTGATCATAGATGCCATAGAAAAGCTAATTCTAAATACTAACTAAATACTAAGGAAATACCAATTCTAAATAGTAAGGAAATATTTTTCAAGTAGTTTTCAAGTCACATAGTTGAATCTGGGGAAACAAAAACGTTAGATATCAGTTGGCTTTCTATTCTTTGTCAAACTTTTTTCCTCTTGTTATTCATATCCCTCCTTTAGGAGAATTACAAGCTCCTAATTAGAACTGCATAGTTGCCCTAAATTTGAAATTAGAAGGCAACAGTTTGTATTTGCAATCTAAATCATTTCAGGTAAATGGCAACTTTTGCTTATGCAAGAAATACACTGAAATCTCTCATTTATACTCTGAACAAAACAAGGAAGAAAATATTCAGAGAAGCATTGATTCATAGGAGAAGGAAATGGCAACACATTCCAGTCTTCTTGCCTGGAGAATCCCATGGACAGAGGAGCCTGGTGGGCTACAGTTCATGGGATCGCAGAAGAGTCTAACATGACTGAATGACTAAGCACAGTGATTCATAGCAATTTTTGTTGCGGTGAAAAACCATCTCTTGAGAAGGAAAACGGTTCAATGAACAAAGGCCACAGCGCACTGGATGATACAGGCTATACTCGTAACTGAACGGAAGAGGAAAAAAGCATTACAAGGACAGTTTTGATGTAATTGAAATATTACATTTATAATATGCCGCTCTTTGTTGATGAGTGATACGATTCTGAGGATGACCCTTCAAGATACATATATTCTGACAATTAACTCCTCTTTTCACCTCCCCCAAATAGAATGTTTGAAGTTTTCTCTTGTTCTTTCTTAATCCTAATAGTTTTGGTATTACTTCTAAAACTTGTGTGTGCCTAGTTGCTCAGTTGTGGCCAACTCTTTGTGGACCCAATGGACTGTAGCCCACCAGGCTCCTCTGCCCATGGAATTATCTAGGCAAGAATACTGGAGTGGGTTGCCAATTTCTTCTCCAGGAGATCTTCCTGACCCAGGGTTCGAACCTGCATCTCCTTCATTGACAGGCAGATTTTCTACCACCATTGCCACGTGGAAAGCCTTGGCCTCCTTCTAAGTGTCACATACAGTTCTTACAAACAGAATGAATTGTTACCGTCTTCTCCCAGGGACAATTTTCAGGGTGATCCTCTTGAAGCAGAAAAATGTTAGGGATGGGCCATGCTTTAAAAATCATCTATCTAATCCTGTACTTTACCGATAAAAAATTAAATCTTGAGGAGTTTAGTTACATATCTGATAGGCTGTGGAGCTCCAACTAGAACTCAGAGCAGAGAAACCAGAAGAGAATTTGTTTGTATAAAGAATCTGCTGTGATAGCTGTGGACCCATGACTTAATTATTGTCCTTATAATAATCTTATGTCATCAAAAAAATCCTTTTGTGTTTTTTTTAGTCAGTGTGTGTGGCTTATAGGGGGCTTCCCAGGTGGCACTGGTGGTAAAGAATCAGTCTGCCTATGCAGGAGGCGTATGAGACTCGAGTTCCATCCCTGGGTTGGAAAGACACCCCTGAAGGAGGGCATGGCAACCAACTCCAGTATTCTTGCCTGGAAAATCCCACAGACAGAATAGCCTGGTGGGCTATAGTCAATAGGGCCGGAAAGAGTCAGACAGAGCTGAAATGACTTAGCAGGCACGCACACACGTGGCTTACGGGATCTCAGTTCTCTGACCAGAGCTTGAACAGCTTTCACAGCCAGGGCAGTTAGCTGGCTTTTCACTCACTCATTTAAAAATATCGAGAGCTGATCTGTGCCAGGTGCTGTGCTGGGGACTTGAAAGTGTGCAAACAGAGTGGACTCTTAAGTCATTTATGGCTTGGCTGCAGAGACAGATACCATTTAGACAATTGCACAAAAAAGCGTGAGATTACCCTGAGGAGCTGTGAAGGACAGGGTGGGTCATCTGTGCTGCATCTGACCTGAATGTCGCAGAGTCTTTTCCGGCGGGGATGGTCCTCGCAGAGGCTTGGCTGGCCTGGTGCTGGCTTCCAGAAGGGCAGCTGGGGGTGAGGCTGGATGGCTTGGTGGGAAGACAGAGGGACAACGTGTGGCCCTTTGACTACTTTCTCTGGGGCCTCCTGCTCTTGTTTCCTCTGGTGATTTTCCTGTCATAATCAGAGCAAAAGGTCTGTCAGCATATTTTTCTTGAAAAAAAAAATGTAGACAATTGTGAAACTGTGCTCGAGAGAGTGACAGCTTGCTTTCTCTTCCAGCCACACTTCTGAATCTTGGTAAAACTCCATGGAAACTGCGGCATGGACAGTGACTTCTTACTATGAACCATGACCCTAACATGGTAAGTCAGATTGCTTATATATGGGTGAATGTCCATCTGTCCATCCATCCACCTACCCATCCATCTTTCCATTCTTTTACTCATTTTCTTAGTGGTTTTTCCCTCTTCCTGACACAATAGCCTCCTAAGGAAGTTGTCATTGGTTATGTTAACTGTCAAATTTTATTTGCTTCTGAGACAAATCAAAGTGAACATGGAGAATGAAATGACTTTGTTTGGACAAAATGTGGAATCTTAAATGAGTGTTGTCATTTTTACTTTCACTGTTGTCATTATAAAGTCTTTGCAACACAATTGTTTTCTTTTGGTGATGTCTTTCTAGATACATTTCCTTGCAAATATGTGCATATACTTATTCATTTCGTGAAAAAGAAACCATGCCCTTTAAACATTTTTGTGGCCCTTTTCCCTCTTTGCATTGTATCACAAACATTTTAAGTTCCAGTTAATAAAGCTCTTCAAAGTAATTTCAGTGACTGCATGGCATCCCATTGTAAGGATGAGCTATAATTTATTTAATTTCTTTTTGTTGGGGACCATTTGGAATTTCTTCATTCTCATGAACGTTGGTGCAAAGAACATTCCTTTTTTTAAAAATTTAATTTATGTTTTTGTCTCTCCCAGGTCTTAGTTGTGGTGCTCGGGATCTTCAATCTTCATTGCAGCATGCTCTTCCCTTTAGTTGTGGCATTCGAACTCTTAATTGCAGCATGTAGGGTCTAGTTCCCTCAGCAAAGATTGAACCCAGGGCCCCTGCATGTGGTGCTTGGAGTCTGAGCCGCTGGACCACCAGGGAAGTCCCTGAAATGAACATTCTTGCATGTTAAACTTTGTGCTCTTTTCTATAAATTTCCTTCTGATGTGTGCCTGCTCAGTTGCTTGAGTTGTGTCTGACTCTTTGTGACCCCATAGACTGTAGTCTGCCAGGCTCCTCTGTCCATGGAATTCTCCGGGGCAAGAATATTGGAGTGTGTTGCCATTTCCTTCTCCAGAGGATCTTTCCAACCTAGGGATAGAATCAGCATCTCTTATGTCTCCTGCATTGGCAGGTGGGTTCTTTACCACTAGGGCCACCTGGGAAGCCCTCCCTTCTGATAGATTTCTATATTAAAATCTGATAGAATTGCTAGATTAAGGGCTTCTGATACATGCTGCCAAATTCTCATTTTTTTATGAGTTTCTATCAATTGATATTCCCTTCAATGAAACATGAAATATCTGTCTCTCCACTGATTCCCTGCCATAGTAACAGTAAACAATGGCAGTAAGTATTTTTAACCATTGAAAACTTTCCCAAGCACTATTATTATTATTTTATGTTTTTGGCTGCCCTGCGAGGCCCGCAGGAACTTAGTTTCCTGACCAGGGATTGAACCTGTGTTCCCTTGCAGCAGAAGCTCAGAGTCTTAGCCACTGGACCACCAGGAAAGTCCCTCATCCCCTTGTTTCTAAGAGTATGGGTCACATCAGAAAATCTAATTCTTTTTGGCTCTGAGTAGAAGGAAAGAAATATGGTTATCAAAAGGAAGATTTTTATCTTCAAATTATTAAAAGTTTTCTGAATAGTTCAAAGGAGAAATAAAGATCACATAATGACATAATGAAAGCCTGCTTGACATTTTTCTTAAAATTTTAATGAGAGGTAATTTGATAACTTATTGCTGGTTAATACTTGTCTTGGGACTGTGAATTAGAAGTAATTTCACTGGTAAAATGATACCTAGAGGGAATAAAACAAAGCCATCTATTAGGCTTTCATAAGACATATTTTAGGACTCTCCATTTATCTACTTACCTATCTTAAGTGCAGTAAGAAGGTGTTGGATAATAAAGAGTTTGTCTGGTCTTGGCTGGAGGTTCCTGGGGTGGCAAGTATTTTTTGTTTATTTAATTTTATTTTTGTCTGCCCTAGGTCTTCCTTGCTGCACACAGGCTGCTCTCTAGTTGCAGTGTGTGGGCTTCTCATTGCTATGTTTTCTCTTGTTTCAGAGCATAGGTTCTAGGCACATGGGCTTCAGTAGCTGTGACACAAGGGCTAGGTTGCTTGGCAGTGTGTGGAATCTCCCAGAACAGGGATTAAACCTGTGTCCCCTGCATTGGCAGCTGGATTCTTTTTTTTTTTTTAACTTTTTATTTTGTATTGGGGTATAGTCGATTAACAATGTTGTGATAGTTTGGGGTGAACAGTAAAGGGACTCAGCCATACATATACTGTATCCATAAACTAAACTCCCCTCCCACTCAGGGGCAGGCAGATTCTTAATCACTGGACCTTCCAGGGAAGTCCTAAGCTGGAGATTTTTAAGCCCTTGGAATTTCCCCAGGGAGAGAAATGACTATTATTCAAGGAGGATCCCTCAGACCACACCCCCATTTATGCTAATGAGATAAGTCACATGGGCCTCTTTAATAGCTTTTGGGTTGGGGCTGGCTGTTCTGGAAAGAGCAACATGGTCAATGACTCAAGTGGTCACACCTACTTAATGAAACCCTAATAAGAACCAGTCAGTCCTAAAGAAATCAACCCTCAATATTCACTGGAAGGACTGATTCTGAAGCTGAAGCTCCAATACTTTGGCCACCTGATATGAAGAGCCAACTCATTGGAAAAGGCCTTGATGCTGGGAAGGACTGAAGGCAGGAGGAGAAGGGGGTAACAGAGGATAAAATAGTTGGATGGCATCACCGACTCAATGGACATGAGTTTGAGCAAACTCTGGGAGTCAGTGAAGGACAGGGAAGCCTGGTGTGCTGCAGTCCATGGGGTCGCAAAGAATCAGACATGACTGAGTGACTGAACAACAATAAAAATTCTAGACAACAAGTTTGGTCAGTTTCCCAGTTGGTGAACGTAATTGCTGTGCCAAGAGGGTCATGTGTCCTAATTCCACAGGGAGAGGATGTGGATGTTTTATATTTGTGAACTTCCTAGACCTCACTCTAAAGATATCTTCTTTTGTCTGGTCTTGAGTTCATCCTTTATAATGAAACACAGTCGTAAATATAGCATTTTCCTGAGTCTTATGAGTCTTTCTCTTAAATTATCAAACTAGAAGGGAGCAGCAGGAAGTTCTGAATTTTTAGCCAGTTGGACAGAAGTCTAGGAATGCCAGATCTTCTATTTCAAGTGAAGGGGTTCCTGTGGAGGTTTGCCCTCTGTACCCCACCAGGCTCCTCTGTTCATGGGATTTCTCAGGCAAGAATACTGGAGTGAGTTGCCATTTCCTTCTCCAGGGGATCTTCCCAACCCAGGGATCAAATAACCCTCATCTCCTACATTGGCAGGTGGGTTCTTTACTACTTTGAGCCACAGAGGAAGCCTGGGGAGTTGGGGAGTTATCGTCTCAACTGCATTGCGGAAGGAGTTTTGGTGGACGTTAAGTAGAACTTCCTTTGGGGAGGTGGTTAAAAGTTTGTAAATGGCTCCAAGCTGAAACTAAAGAGTATCTTAATGACGGTGAAAGAGGAGACTGAAAGAGTTGGCTTAAAACTCAGCATTCAAAAAACTAAGTTCATGGTACCCGGTTCCATCACTTCATGGCAAATAGATGGAGAAAAAATGAAAACAGTGGCAGAGTTTACTTTCCCGGGCTGCGGGATCGCCGCAGATGGTGACTGCAGCCCTGACGTCGCTGCGCACAGGCTTCCTCTAGTTGCAACGAGCAGAGGGGCTGTGCTCCAGCTGTGGTGTGTGAGCGTCCCACTGCGGTGGCTCCTCTCCTTGTGGAGCACTGGCTGTAGGCATTTGGGCTTTAGTAGCTACCCCAGGGGGGCTCAGTCATTGCAGCTCAAGGGCTTAGTCGCTCAGGGGCATGTGGAACCTTCCTGGAACCAGGGATAGAACGCGTGTCTCCTGCTCTGACAGGCGGATTCTTATCCACTGTGCCATCAGGGGAGTCTGCCAAAACTTTTAACTCATATCAATGGAACATTGTTATTTTGGCAAAGGGTGATACAGCCAAAATAAAAATCTCGGTAAAAAATAACCTGAAGAGCTCCTTTTACAGAAACAGTAGGTCTGCACATGCACCACTGCCCCATCCGAGGGGGTGAGCTAGCTGGAAAAACTAGCGTTTCAGTGATAGCGAGGATAGAGCTGACCATTGGTAAAAAGGGTCCCAGAGCCCTGCCTCCTGCCCTGGTCCTGTGTGTGTCTGACAATGCGTGTGATGACATTATATTCCAGGTAGGTTAGGGCTATGTGAAAGCTGAGGATAAATCCAAGCTTTACAGTGAAGTCCTCTCTCTAAGTCTGGCAGTGACAAAGCCCAGAGGGGAGGTCTGGGCAGAGAGCCTGCCCTCCGAGTCTACTTGTGGGATTGCAGGAGAGCATTTTTGAATGCTCCCCAAGTGCTCAAGAGATGAGCAAGATGAAGGCTCATGGTTGGCAGTGGTCTCCAGGGACAGGTGGTGCTAGTGGTAAAGAGCCCACCTGCAGAAGATGTCACAGATTTGGATCTCCCTGGTGTCAGGAAGGTTCCCTGCAGGAGGGCGTGGCAACCCGCTCTGGTATTCTTCCCTGGAAAGTCCCTTGGACAGAGGAGCCTGGAGGGCTACAGTCCATAGGGTTGCAAAGACGTGGACAAGAGTAGAACGGTGTGGGGGTGGGTGTCCCTGGATTTTACTGGGGAAGAAAAGTTCCTGGATTGACTGACTAAAAATGTGGAATGATGTTTGATTTGACTGAGTTTATCTAAAAATTATTAGATGACAATTTCTGCTGTTGTGTAGTAATAGAAGCTCAGGGCAGAAAGGAAATTCAGTTACAGGAAAATAAAATACAGTTTTGCATATTTGAGTTTATGGCTGTAAAAATCCATTCTTCTCTAGATAGTAATACAAACCAAATTAGAGTGTTTCCCACCTGCCCTCATGTTTTCCCATATTTTTTCATTGATTTCTCTTTTACTTCCTCCCATGCAGGATGAATTGCTAGGCTGCCCCTGTCAGCTTTCTCGAATTTAGAGGCCAGGCGTGCCAGGGAACTTGGAAGATGTCAGGTTGTTAGTTATTATTGTAATAACTGTTTGGTTAAATAAAAGCTCTATGAATTTGTATATTGAAAAATTTTAGATGGTGCCTATTTATTTTAGCTTTGTTCCTTTTGCAATAAAAGCTTGCTATTTAATTATTAATTTGGTTGTTATTTCTAGAAATTCTTGGCTATAAATAAATGTTTCAAAACCTTATCCACAAACCAATAAGGGATTTTTTTTCCTAGTGGTAGAGCTGTTATATATGAAATTGTTGACTCTGTAAGTAGTGTTTAACCATGAATAAATGCTGTCAATGTAAATTAAATTTACATGATAGTTTCTTTGTGATTTTTGGAAGGAATGGAACAACGAATACAATTTAGACCAATCTTGCAACGTCTCCTAGTGATTTGGTGGACAGAAGTCATTATTAGAAATTGTGCTGGTTAGTTTTGTACATCAACTTGGCTAAGCTATGGCAGCCAGTTATCCAAACACTAAGTCTCATTGTGAAGGTATTTTGTAAACGTGATTAACATATCCAATTAAAAAAAATCTGATTATTTTGTTTTATTTTGGGGGGCCATGTGGCATGTGATCTTAATTTCCCAGCCGGGATCAAACCCAAACCCCCCTAAATTGGACATGAGGAGTCTTAACCCCTGATGTGTGTGCTAAGTCACTGGGGAAAGTCCAACTTTGACATTTTTTTTTTTTAAAGGTATTTGTTTATTTCTTTAAGGCTGCCCTGGGTCTTTCTGTTGTGTGGGCTTTCTTTAGTTGTGGCAAGCAGGGGCTTCTCCTTGTGATGGCTTCTCCTGCTGTAGCTCTAGGGCATGTGGGCTTCAGTAGTTGCCTCTCCCAGGCCCACGTGGGATCCTCACAGTCCGGGAATCAAACCTACGACCCCTGCATTGGCAAACAGATTCCCAATCACTGGACCACCAAGGAAGCCCCAACTTCAGTATTTTAAAAGAACATTCTAACACTCTTTAAAAACACTTTGATTTAGGTTACATGGAGACACTCTAGGTGACTGCCTCTGGTGAGAAGGACACACATTAGGGCCTCTTTGGGCTAAGGCTCTCAGCCATAGGGTGGACTAGACCGCTGTGACTACTTAACATCCACTCAGATATGCCCATTTCTAGAACTTCAAAACCATCAGCTAAAAACAACTCTTTATTCAAATGACTTTGTGCTGGGAGCCGTCAGGATGCCCCCTTGCTTGGATGACAAGGTCACGAGACTAAGAAAGAAATTGCAAAGCTGACTTTCTTTATCAGGGCATCCTGGGCAAGGACCCCCCCCCTGGTATTTTTCTTGGGAGTTCTGTCCATGCTCGGAACATTAGCTCATCTCAGTAGGTCAGTCCCAGTTGGAAAGAATTTGTCTTGAGGTAATCCCTCCAGACCTTATTGACCAGAGGATCTGGGAAGGTGGATTGCCTTCCCTGGGGGCTAAGGAGGAATGAAAGGCCTACACCTCCTACTAGTTGCTGGGAAGTTTACCAAGAGTTCTCTGGGGGTCATGGCAAGGCCACCACCAGAAGGGCTCTACTTGGGTCACCTTTCCACCTCCCACTCCCCCAACCACTCCACGGAGGAGGCTCCCTTCCTTGAAGAAACCAGGCTGGAATGGAATTTAGGAATGCTCATAAGTGTGGCCAGCATAGTTGGAGACATTGACTGCTTTAGGATAGTGTAGACATAGGAATTCATTATAGTAGTTATAAGGTTAATAGGGTTTTACTGCTAAAGCAGTGCTGCTAGACTGTCTCTTAGTCCTCTTTCCTCTTTCTAAACTGTCTTAGTCCTCTTTCCTCTTTCCAAACTCTTTGTCCTCTTTCCTCTTTCCTCTTAAGAACCAGAGTAGGTTACTAGAATAAAACAGTTTCAAGCTTAAGCCCTTCCCTCTAGCTTCTACATAGTTGCACCTGATAAGAGAAATGTAACCTTTCTACTTAGATTGATGTAATTATCATGACTGAATGAAGTATGCTGAAGACATTCAAATGGTAAACATACTATTGTTAAATCTAATTACTCAGAAATCTGACTTCTGTAAGGGGAATGTTTCATGATAGATTGGGGAGTGAGCTCAATGATAAGGTTGCTATTGAAGGTAGAAAACAAAAAAATTGTATAGAATGATAGGTGATGTAATGATGTAATGGGGATCTCTTTTGGCTGTAAAACTGTAAACCAACAATAAACGAGAGAGACTGCTCCATCACCACACATCGACTCAGCTCAGTTCTTCTGCTGATGCCACTCATCCCTCAAGACCCCCGGACCCGCTGGGGCTGGACCCCGGCAACTTTGAGATCAAGGCTGCATATACCATGACCGAAAACAAATGGAGTTTAAACTCTCCCTACAGACTTCTCTGCACTTTGTCAGGAATAACTGATATGAAATCAATGCCTTAGCCCAATGGTTCTCAACATTCTCCTCCCCCTTTTTTATTTTTATGATAAGCACAGTGATTTTCAAAAGCAGTTTAATATGTACATCTATAACTGAATTACTTTGCTGTACAACTGAAACAATATTCAGTCAAAACAGACTCTTTGTGACCCCATGGACTGTAGCCCACCAGACTCTTCTGTCCATGAAATTCTCTGGACAAGAATACTGGAGTGGGTTGCCATTCCTTTCTCCAGGGGATCTTCCTGACCCAGGGATCAAACCCAGGTCTCCTGCAATGCAGGCAGCTTCTTCATCAACTGTTCTCCAATTAAAAAAAAAAAACAGTTTGCAAAGCAGTCACATCTCATATTCAAGTCTGCTGTCTTAGGTTAGTGAGTTATCCTTGTGAGGGGCAATGCCTCACCTGCTAAACTCTTTTCTTTTTCTTTTTTTTCTTTTTTGGCTGTGCCCTGTGGCATGTGGGATTTTAATTCCCTGACCAGAGACTGAAACTGCAGCCCATGCACTGGAAGCTCAGAGTCTTACCCACTGAATGGTCATGGAAGTCTTGAGATTTTCTTAATTTAGCAACATCTTTGCCTTCCAGTGACAGCCTAATGTAAGAAGTGTCTGGCCATCACATGCTATTGCTCTAGTGCATGTAAACCACACAGATAACTTTATTCAGAGTGGTCTGTCTCTACACCATGCATTGAGTTGGCCCAGTAGCTCCTTGTTTTAACATGCTACTGTTGCATAATGAGATTGCAAGCCATTTCAAAAGCATTAGACCTAGCTGACAATTACCTTAAATTGCAATGCAGGAGATGTGGGTTCGACCCCTGGGTTGGGAAGATCCCCTGGAAGGGAAAACGGCAGCCCATTCCAGTATTCTTGCCTGGAGAATTCCATGGACAGAGGAGCCTGACAAGCTGCAGTCCATGGAGGACTCCAAGAATTGGACATGACTTACCAATTTAACAACAACAAAACACAGTCTTGTAGCCACTTACATCGTATTTATGTACCTCCTTTTATTTTTTAAAGTTATTTGTTTATTTATTTGTCTACACCAAGTCTTAGTTGCAGCATGCTGGATCTTTTTAGCTGCCACTCTCGAACTTTTAGTTGGGCATGTGGGATCTAACCAGGGAATGAGCCCAGGCCCCCTGCAGCTGGAGTGCAGTGTCTTAGCCATTTTACTTCCAGGAAAGTCCCTTCCTTTCTTTTCAAAGTGCTTCCCAACAAGATGTTAATTCTATGCAAAAATCCTTTGAGGGTGACCAGACTTATATCCCAATTTAAAGATGAAAAGCAATAACAAAATGGAAGCTGAGGGTATATGTATAAAACAGATAGAGATGTTGCCTGCGCTTGCAAGCAGGAGTAGCTCCCCAATTCTCTATGAGTTGCTTTATGGTGGTGCATCAGAGTACTTCTCAATATCTCCCAGCGTCCCCTGGGAATGGACTGTAGCCCATCCTGCTCCTCTGTCCACGGGGATTCTCTTGGCAATAATAGTGGAATGGATTCTTTCCTGGTAGCTCAGCTGGTAGAAAATCCACCTGCAATGCAGGGGACCCCCGGTTTGATTCTTGGGTCCGAAAGATCCCCTGGAGAAGGGAACGGCTACCTACTCCAGTATTCTGGCCTGAAGAATCCCATGGATGGGGTTGCAAAGAATCAGACATGACTGAGTGCCTTTCATTTTCTTTCTGGGAATTACCTGTACCTTTTGTGGGAGAAGGGATTATACCATATATATTAGTTTCCTGGAGCTGCTATAACAATGTAGCACAAACCAGGTAGCTCAGAACCACAGAAATTCATTGTCTCACAGGTCCAGGGGTTAGAAGCCCAAGTTGACAGGACCTTCTGCTTGGTGAAAGCTATTGGGGAAGGAACCTTCCTTGCCTCTTCCAGCTTCTGGAAGCCCCAGACATCCTGTGTCCCAGTATTCTATTCTTTCCATTAAATATTACATAGTAGTGTTTTTTTTTAAGTTATTTACTTACTTTTGGCTGCAGTGGGTCTTCACTGCTGTGTGTAGGCTCTCTCTAGTTGTGGTGAGCGGGGCTGCTCTCTAGGGGAGTACAAGTTTCTCATTGCGGTGCCTCCTCTTGTGGAGCATGTGCTCTAGGGAGAGTTGGCTTCGGTAATTGCAGCACTGGGTGCTGCTAGAGTACAGACTCAGTAGTTGCAGTGTGGGGGCTTCACTGCTCCTAGGCATGTGGAATTGTCTGGGATCAGGGATTGGACCCATGTCCCCTGCATTGGCAGGTAGATTCTTAACTGCTAGATCATCATGGAAGTCCCAGTAGTGTTTATTTCATTGTATTTATATACTTGATATTTATTCCTCTTATGTATTATTCATCAGCACAACACTGTTTTAGTTACTGCAACTTTATCACATTTTTAATACCTATCAGTACAACCTTGTTCATTACTTATCTCTTTAAAATGTCTTTTTTTTTTTTTTGCATTTCTACTTATTTTTTCCCCCCTTTTATTGTTTTTGCCATACAATGGCATGATATCACCATGGGTTTACATATGCTCCCCCTCCAGAACCCCCCTCCCTCCTCCCTCCCTCCTCCCTCCCTCCGGGAAATCTCGATGCACCAGCCCCGAGAATCAATCCTGGGCTGGCGATTGATTAGACATATGATAATTAACATGTTTCAAATGTCTTTAAAATGATACTTACACATAACCTCTTCATTTATTTTAAAATGTTCAGAAAAGGCAAGAAGAGTTGTTCAAACTACTTAAAACTCATGTTTTGTTAAATAATCACATGCTTTTTTTTTAAATTGTTTTTGCCATACATTGTCATGATATCACCATGGGTTTACATATGCTTCCCCTCCGGAACCCCCCTCCCTCCTCCCTCCCCCCCGGGAAATCTCGCTGCACCA
>ML662445.1:33087286-33098273 GCA_007570785.1 Antilocapra americana
TGCCTCCTTTGTCAAAGATAAGGTGTCCATAGATGCATGGATTTATCTCTGGGCTTTCTATTCTGTTCCATTGATCTATATTTCTGTCTTTGTGCCAGTACCATACTGTCTTAATGACTGTGGATTTGTAGTATAGCCTAAAGTCAGGTAGGTTGATTCCGCCCGTTCCATTCTTCTTTCTCAGGATTGCTTTGGCTATACGAGGTTTTTTGTATTTCCATACAAATTGAGAAATTATTTGTTCTAATTCTTTGAAAAAGACCTCTGGTAGCTTGATAGGAATTGCATTGAATCTATAGATTGCTTTAGGTAGTATACTCATTTTCACTATATTGATTCTTCCAATCCACGAACACGGCACATTTCTCCATCTGTTTGTGTCCTCCTTGATTTCTTTCATCAGTGTTCTATAGTTTTCTATATACAAGTCTTTTGATTCTTTAGGTAGAAATACTCCTAAGTATTTTATTCTTTTTGTTTCGATGGTGAATGGAATTGTTTCCTTAATTTCTCTTTCTGATTTCTCACTGTTAGTGTATAGGAATGCCAGGGATTTCTGTGTGTTGATTTTATATCCTGAAACTTTGCTATATTCACTGATTAGCTCTAGTAATTTTCTCGTAGAGTCTTTAGGGTTTTCAATATAGAGGATCATGTCATCTGCAAACAGAGACAGTTTTACTTCTTCTTTTCCAATCTGTATTCCTTTGATTTCTTTATCTGCTCTGATTGCTGTGGCCAAAACTTCCAAAACTATGTTGAATAATAGTGGTGAGAGTGGGCACCCTTGTCTTGTCCCTGATTTCAGGGGGAATGCTTCCAGTTTTTCACCATTGAGGATAATGTTTGCTGTGGGTTTGTCATATATAGCTTTTATTATGTTGAGGTATGTTCCTTCTATTCCTACTTTTTGGAGGGTTTTTATCATAAATGGATGTTGAATTTTGTCAAAGGCTTTCTCTGCATCTATTGAGATAATCATCACATGCTTTTTATGAAAGCTGATGCTTCTTTCTCCTTTAATAATAATGGTGGGACTTCCTTGTTGGTGCATTGATTAAGACTCTGCTCTTCCAATGCAGGGGTGTGGGTTCAATCCCTGGTCTGGACAGTAAGTTCTGGAAACTAAGACCTCATATGCCTAGCGAAATGGCCAAAAAATAAAAATAAATAAATAACAGTAAGAATAATAAAGTAATTCAAAATAATGGTAATTGTACAGTAATAATGAGAAAACCAAATGGTAGGAGGAAGCACAGTAACTTTGGAAACAGCCAGTCCTGAGTAGGAAACCTCACTTTGTCATTTATTAGCTGTGTGTTTTGGTGAAGTTAGTTCACTTTCAACAGTCTCAGTTTATCCATTGGTTAAAAAAAAAGAAATAAAAGTACCAAATCTACCTCTCAGGACAATCAGAGGATTAAATGGGACATTGCTAACACAGAGCAAGTCACTGCTGTTAAAGAAGCAGCCCAGAAGATGTAATTTTCCTTCTCTTAGGCTGGTCTAGGATTTATTCTTTGTAAAACGTTTTTATATATATCATCTCATTTGACTCACAAAAGTCTTGACTCACTGGCAATCATATGATTTCTGTGGTATTAAATTACACAATGATTTAATAAGATATGATGATGAATGATATGATGGGTATTAAATGGTGATCTTATAGAATAATTCTTTTTTTTTAAGCTTAAACACATCACTGAAACTTCTGCTACACTCTTAGATATGAAATCACTTTAAATAAT
The DNA here is from genome assembly GCA_007570785.1 of Antilocapra americana. Taxonomy (NCBI): domain Eukaryota; kingdom Metazoa; phylum Chordata; class Mammalia; order Artiodactyla; family Antilocapridae; genus Antilocapra; species Antilocapra americana. The sequence continues at coordinate 33,089,038 of ML662445.1, forward strand.
GACTCAGGATGGCAATGTTTTTAACCTTTCAACAATTTGATGACATAAGTAAGAATGTGTGCACATTAATGCACATATTTTTAGAAACATTTATTTCATAAAGCAAAGTTCATAAGTATGTGATGTTTGTAGTCTAGCAAAACCAATTTCTGTTGTGTTAGTAGCATTTGAGTCCATTAAACACAATTTTTATTTAAAAGAGAAATTTAAATTTTATTTTATTTAAATTAAATAAGAGAAGAAACTTATTTTCTTTTCAGTTAAGACAAATCACAAGTTAAATTTCATATTAAATTAGTAATTTGTGTTTGTAATTTGTATAACAACTCTGGAACAAATAAGTATGTAAGCTAATATATTATACTACTGTTTGAAGTCAAATGAACATGTAAACAAGTATGATATATACTGTCAATTTATATTAGCATAATATAGTCCTGTCTGAAGTCACTGAGACTTTGAATCTCTACTTTGCCCAAAGTTTAACTTTTGTTTTAGGTTCGAAGGATTTGTCGCAAAAAAAAACCACTTGCCGCACACAACAAACAATTTGAATATTTGGTAGAGGATTATTTGACTTAATTTCAATGTACAATCATTAAAAGAAGAGAAATAGAAACAGTAGAGGAAAGTAACAGCACATACATCACCAAATTGGGCTGACCAACAAATATCCAGACTTGAAAACTGCCAAGAAGACCCTGGTTAACAGCAATCTGGAGTCCCAGCTGGGAGAAGGTCTCTGGTGTTGCGTCCATCCCTTGGGTAAGACTTCAAATTGCAGTTTTGGGGACTCTTGATTATAATCCCAGGCTGAAAACTGATATCATCATCAGTTTGCACTGGGTTTACTTAACCTTTTTTTCTTTACAATGCTGTTTGTTTCATTTTGTGAGTCACTAGATTTTCCAGACCCTAGGGGCTGGCTAGGGCTCCAGGGGGTTGAGAAAACTCCAAGTCTCACTTCCTCTCTTATGAAAAGTGCACTGTGACTTGCTAGTAGCAATCGGTGAGCTCTTGGGCAGGCACATAAATCTAGGTAGTGTTCAGGCAGGTCAGAGGCCTGCTCTGTTCTGTTCCTGAACAGGACTACCCTCCATTTTAATTTCCCTGACAGCAATGTAGTAGTTGTGAGACTTTGGGTAAGTTACGTAAGCATTTGGAGTCTTGGTTTCTCATCTGTAAAATGGATTAGTAGTAGTGTCTAGAAAGGAGATTGTTTGAGGGTAAAGGAAGTAACTCTAATTAAACACTTATTATAATAAGCATTCAATAGATAATTATTTTTGCTATTGTATTGTTATTGCTGATATTGACTGGTAAGGAGCAAAATCATGCAGCCCAGTTGGAAGGAAGGACTTAAAATAATTGAAAGAAACAATAGTTGAAACTTTAAAATAGTAAACTCATGGCAAATACAGTTGTATTTCAAACAGATGATAGTTTTTTTTAAAAAATTAAATCATGCCTGTGTATGTTTGAGTGGAGAGAAGAACTGGTTAAAAAGTACTTGAAGAGATAGTATTATTAACACAAGGTGCTAGTAATAAGGTTAATGAAAAACAAAAGCTCCAAAATTATTACAAACAGGCCTATATTCACAGATAGATAAGGCTGAGTTTGAATCCAAAGAACAGAAGTTTGGGATGCTATGAACTCATACAGCCATATCCCTTTTTGATTTATGCAAAAAAGTCTTGTTTTATTTTGCACACAGATCTTCCTTCAAACTTTTTCAGAGGCTGTCACAAAAACTAATTTAAGATATTGGGTTTCCTGGATCCTACCCAAGCTTTTCTTCCTGCATTTAAGACTTATATGAGCAGAATATTTAGGCTGAAGCAGAGAGAAGACTTCTTTCTCCTTGATTTTTAAGAGGACATGTTCTGGAAATCTCAGGAGAATCTGGAAGATGCTGCACAGTGAAGTATAGGGTATATATTTTTGAATAGAGAATAGAGGAGGAAAGCCCTTCTTCTCTTCCCTTCTAGGTTCTTTGGCTGAGCTAATTAAATTGACGTAAGACACATTATCAAAAGGAAAAAAAATTCAAATTTAATTCGTGTGTATGGAAGCGCACAGAAATATGAGATGACAAGAAGAGTACAAGAGACTACAAGACTACAAGTTCAGATAGCATCATCGACTCAATGGATATGAATCTGAGCAAACTCTGGGAGATAGTGAAGGACAGGGAAGGCTGATGTGCTTCAGTCCATGGGGTCACAAAGAGTAGAACAGGAGTTAGTAACTCAACGACAACAGCAACATAAAACCAAAGCAGGCGCAGATGTATAGAATAGACTTGTGGACTTTGTGGATGAGGGTAAGGGTGGGATGATATGGGAGAAGGGCATTGAAGCATGTTAATTGTCATGTGTCTAATCAATCGCCAGCCCAGGATTGATGCTCGGGACTGGTGCAGCGAGATTTCCCGGGGGGGAGGGAGGAGGGAGGGGGGACCCGGAGGGGAAGCATATGTAAACCCATGGTGATATCATGACAATGTATGGCAAAAACAATAATAATAAAAAAAAAAAAACCAAAGCAGGAAGTTTCATACCTTCTGGATAAAGAAAATAAATTAGTGAGAAATTGACAAGACAAAGAAGTCTGGACTTGGGTAGTAAATTAGCATGGAAGCAACAAGGTTTTCTTATATAGCCCACTTGGCCCTCAATTCTCTATCTCTGATGATAAAGATGACCCTTCTACTTCCTGGGACAGGGAGGGTAACTTTCACATAGCAGATTTATTTCCTGCTTTCAGGGTGACAGAGGAGGCTCAGAGTGTTTTTCTTGCACCAGCTGTTTCTCAAGTAGCTTTAATTCAAAATAATCAATATGCCAAAGTGGCATATTTGGGGCAGCATGCCCTGAACCCCATCACCAGTAAACTATGGTCACAGAGAATCACGCCTTAGAAGAACCATATACATGAGGCAGTTGAAATCACCCAAACCTGCAGCAAAGCTTTGGGCCCAAGTTTTGCTTCTTGAGCATCTGCTTCATCTTAAAACAACTGGCTTATATGTATGACTGAGTCCCCTTGAGGTCCGCCTGAAACTATCACACCATAGTTAATCGGCTATACTCCAATAGAAAATAAAAAGTTTAATTAAAAAAAAGAACAAAAGAAAGAAGAAAAACTAGGATAATTTCCTGGCTTTGTGAACATGCAATTCTATTCTTGAATAGAGAGGCATACTTTTGTTCATGTGGTTTGGAAAGGTTTCCCTTGGCTGACTGTTTTCAGAGTGGGTGAAGCACTAAGCTCTGAAGGTCAGAGAAGCCATGACACATTCTGGCTAAGCTCTCAGCTCCTCTCTACATCGTGAGTTCAGAGGGCCATGATGCAGGCAGTCCAGTAAATGATAGTCATGATGTTCCACTGCAGAACATTTGGGGTTCCCTACAGGTATAATTGGTATGAAATGAGTCATGAGTCATCACATTTACAGAAGAGTTAGAAGAGAAAAAGTTTCCAGTGAAATTGAATACAGTGTTGCAATTTACTCTTGTCAGTCATAGGAGAGGAGGAAGTTTCACAAGGAGCTTGCTCACTGAAAAAGCTTCCTGTAGCCTGGTTCCTAGCTAGGTACTGAATAGAAATGAATGGAAAGAAAATATAAGACTTTCCCAACCTGGTTTAGGAATGTATGAAGATAATGTGCGCAAACATGTCCTTTCATGTGGTTAAAAAAAAAATCCATGGGATAGGGGATGCTGATGGTGGTGGTACAGAGCAATGGGGAGAGCTATACAGCCAAGAAAGGAAAAATGAACGCATGGTAATTGTGCAGGATGAGTAGCTAGGCCAGAAGGAAAGGAGTGGAAGTCTTCTTACCCTAGGAAACTGAGTCTTGTTTACGCCAGGTATTTGCCAACGCTATGAAGCCATCTGCAAATTCAAACTCTCTGTCATAGACTAGACGTATTCCTCCTGTTTGAATACAAACCACATTTTTTCAAAGGCTCAAGCATTATTTAAAATTGAGAGCTGTTTAAGGATTCAAGGCTTGGCACTTCAAGGAGATAGATATGTCTGTGACCAGGGAAAACAAGCTGGGGAAGTGTTACTCTGACTTGTAGCTAGCTAGCATCCACCGTTTCAGACCAGAAGTTTGAATGCTTCCATATCCTAAGGATGAATAGGGCACAAAGGAGTTGATACATTACAGATTTGAAATTCAAGGTCTTTGATCAAACACCAACATACATGCCAACAAATATTTCCAAACAGTTTCTTCTGGGTAGGTAGGTCCCGGCTTAGCCGGAAACTGCCTGCCTTCTGATCCTCCGAGAGACCTCCGTGAGATTCTCAGGTGGAGGATTTCCGCGGTACAACCAGTTCTTCTAACTGAACGCGATTCCAGTTGCGGGCCATTGTTTGCTTCCACAGTCGGGAAAGAAATTTTGCCGCCTGGGAATCCTTCTACCTGTTCTGGTGAACTTTGAGGGTAAGGGCTGGGGAGTTTGGAGAGAAGATTGACGTTGCTTTGCGTTATTTGTAAACTGGAAGTTCTGACTCCCAAGTCCCCTCTTCGGCCCCTCCCCTTCTCCCTGTGTCACTGTCAGTTACACTTGGGCGATCTGATGGTTTCTCCCTTCTTTGCTTATGTAGTGAGTGAACGAGCCCACATCTGCCGCCGCGGTCTCCTGCGCGACCCTGGCCGGGAAGCCCTGTCACCTCGCACGGGGTGACTCTGTGTCTCTCCATCCCAGGCATGATGCGCGCCTTCTTCTCTCTGCATCCCTAAACCCCCAGGCACAAGGTCCCCTCCCTAGACCCGCCGAAAGCAGCACTGATGCTCTAATTAGACCACCCCCGAGGTTCGAAGCAAACGATCACTCTTGGGCACTGGGGGTGGTTTTGGTCTTCGAGACGTCGGTCGCCCCCATCCCTCTCCATCGAATAGGGAGCAGGAAGGGCCTGAACTCGCGCCCAGTGTCTGCCGAAGCAGCGGAGCAGCCCCAGACCCATGAAGTTCTGGAGCCAGGTCCAAAGCTTCTAGATCCCTCTCTTCCTCAGCCTTCCCAGCATCTCCCCTCCCAGCGGCCCAGGAACTTTCGAGAACACGATAACATCTTTGCCCATGGGACATCAAACTCGCCTAATTGGAGATGCTCAGTGGGAGGAAAGTTCTGCAGGACGACCCTGTCATCCCGGATTCGATTGCCCCAGACAGCTGTGGGTTGGGGCTGGGCGGGTGTTTGGATGGTGTTGAGCAATGCTTTGATCTTGGAAGCTTTGTTGTTTTTGTGACCAAGAACCTCAAATTCTCTTATAAGGTCTTCCACTTGAGGGGACAGATTTGGGCCTGGAAGCTGGTAATCCTGGGGCGCTGGATTCTGAGGTCTGCGCTCACAGGGTCCACGTCGAGAGCAGTCCGGTGGCACAGGCTTTGAGAACCAGAGGCGCAGGTCGGGTTCTTGTGTGCGGGGGTGGGGGGGGAGGTTCCGCCATCCTCCGCACTAAGTTAATGGTGTTTGTGGTTTTCCCCCTTTAATAGGCCGTGAAGTCAACAAACTCCCCACACGGGGGCTCTCTTGACTCAAGTTGAGTCGTGAACCGGTACCAGGAGTCTTGGAAATTTTCAGGTATTTCTACAGATTGAACTCATTTCAGAATTCGCGTGGGAGGGAAGAGGAAGGATTTTAATCGGGTTCACCTTTGACGTGAAGCTAGGCGGAAGACAGGAAAGCCATAGTCGGTAATAGCTGCGGGCGCTTTAGTGAGAGAGCTGGATTATCTCCGCTGGATTATCCTGTCGTGTCTTCACCGCCGGCTCTTTGTGTGCGAGCTTAACCAGAGGCAGAGGTGGACACGGAGCACACGCATGTAAACACTGCAGCCCAGATCAGCGAACACAGGAGGTGGGGAAAAAGCGATCCATTCCCGTGGAGATGTGGTTTTAATCTTTACTGCAAATGGGCAATCTGAGTATTCCCAGAAATAAACTAAGAAGTGACAGTTTCTAGCCATTCTTGGCGAGAACGAAGCAATCTAAAGTTTATCATCTTGGAGAAAATATTAAATCTCCAATAAGCAGGAAAGGCATTGAGAATGAGAAGCATTATAATTTTGTCTTAGGAGAAACGTGCAGAACTAATATAGCTTGTTTAAATGTTAGATGTAAATCATAGTAACAGGAAGAACTCCTACGAAATTGCTATTTCCTCTAATTTTTGTTTAAGATCCAAATAATTAAAATGCACACTAATGGTTATCGATGGCTCTGCTTCCCTTTTAAAAGAAATAGACCTGAGTTCTCTTACTGGAGTAGAGATTTACGGATCTTCTTAAATAACTCCAGGCCTTGGAAGCCTCTGGGTGGATGTGGTGTTTCCTTTGGGCTTTCCTCTTTTCCACCTCATTTTCAGTTAAACATTTTTAGCCACCTCCATGGAAGGGATTCCTGTTGGAAACCCTCAGGGAATGAACTTGTACTGGGTATCATCATGCTTCCCCAGTCTGTCTGCCTTTCCTCATAAAGAACTCAAGTTGTAAATAAAAGAGGGAAACATATTTCTCACTTCCCAAATCTTAAAATTTCAATTTTTCTGTAAAATACAATTTCACCATTTCAATGTTAATATTAGTAAGAGCCACAGAATGTGTGAAAATGTCCAAATAGGCCATGTAGAGATCCCCAAACCAGAGCTAAAGGGCAGACATAGAATGCTCTTTCCTTCCACAGTAAAGGCAGGGGTCAGACAGTTGTCATCATTAAGGGCATTCGTGGACACTACAAGAGAGGGACATATCTGAACAGTGGGGGGTACTTGGACAATGAATTGCCACATTTTAAGGATGCCACTACCAAATCTTCCGATTTAGAGGCTCTGGTAAAAAATTAAACTAGTAGCAATTTTCAACGCTTGCAGCATCTGCACCCAAATAGTTCAGCACTCTGAGCCTGGACAGCACCACAGGCCCCGTTTAGGACTCTTTCATTCTAATCTATAACTCTAATCAATTCCACTCAGAGCGACTGTCAACCACAGCCAGACTCATTAGCGATTTACTGAAAATCCTCCAAGACTTCCCTTTAGAAACAAAACGACTTCCACATTTAATTGTCTATCTAAAAGAACATACGCAAGAAATTAGGAGATCTAAATTAAATTTATTAATAGGAGAGCTTGATGGTGCTTTAATTCCAGAGCCCAGAGCTCTGATTGCTGGGGCTTGATGAAAAAGCAAAAAGAAAACAAGAGAGATGTAGTTAAAAACATGTTTTTTTTAAAACTATTCTCAAGATTCTATGAATTCTTTACCCATCCTTGAGAAGTGGGTAAAACTGAAAACCATCAAGGTAATTAAACTCCTTTAAAATTGGACAGTATGAGTGAAAGGTGTTTATGAGAAGTCGATGACTCCGGATCTTATCCAGGAGGACAGCAGAGGATACTTAATATGTTTCTTGAGGGACTAGGTTGCTGACGTCTTTTTCTGATACCCGATCATTACGTGACTGAAAAAAAAAAGGAAGTCATCCACGTATAAAAATCAGAGCGCAACAGTGCAACAAAATATTCTGTACTTAAAAGGCCACAGGCAGACAGATGTTGACAAGGAAGTCTCTTCTGAAACCACGTTCCGATAGATTTCTGCTAACTGCCCAGATAAATAGGAGCAGAGGGCTGGTCACCTCTGTAATAAACCACCAGCAGCAGTAGAAGAAACCGCAGCTTCAGACGCAGCCAGAGACTTCTGGGCAGCGAAGGCGCTGCCTACTCGAGCTGCCTGGCCGGGCGGCTGCCCCAGACGCCGACATCGACGAGGCCCCCTACCCCGCCCCTTTCCTTCTTTCCTTATCACTTCTTTCTTCTTGGTGGACTTCAGGCCACTTTGTCTCCCACCCCCACTCAGCTCGTCGCCTCCTCCGTCTTCCTTCTCCATCTCTCCCCTCTCCCCCCTTCTCTTGGTGTCACTCTCCGTCCTAGTTCCGAGCGTTGGCAAACTTTTGAACAGAATAACAGGACTCAGCAAACAAGTCCTCCAGCTCCTCCCGCGGCTCCGGCTCGTCCCTGCGGCTTCTGCCAACGCCAGACGGCGATGCCTCTCGGGTTGTGACTGCAGCGCACAAACTTGGAGAAGCCCTTTGCCCGCCGTCCTATTTGGCAGCAAACCCTCTCCTGGCAGCGGTAAGATTGGATGGCAAGGAGGGAAAAAAATCTTACCAAACAAATCACCTGATTGCTAATTCTTTTTGCCGGCATCGGGGTACGAGTTAGCTTTTCTGGGCGCCAGCTCTGGCGAGTTACTGGGCACTGGATACATACAGGCGCATTTTCTAACTATAGCGAGAAGGAAGTGGCGGGGCGAGCCGGCTGTCGTTAAGCCGGATTTAACCCTGGGAATCCGAGGACAGCTCTGGGCCTCCCCCAGTTCGAGGAGTTTCTAGGGGGTCGGGGGTGGGGATGGTGGAAGGCCAGGGGCGTTGGGACTGCTGCGTGATCTCTTTCCCGTCCTGCGCAGAATGACCATGTGTAGCGGAGCGAGGCTGGCCCTGCTCGTTTACGGGATACTGATGCACAGCAGCGTCCACGGCTCACCTGCCGCCGCCGGACTCCGGTTCCCGGGGATCAGGTAAGCGCTGCCCGCCCGAGCGGAGCGGAGGCTGGGACTTGTCGTCCCCCCCGACACCTCCTCGCTGTCGCCCTCCTGCAGTTCCTCGGTCCAGCTACCGCCGTCTCCCTATGCGCCCCCACTGCGCCGTCACCAGCCTGGGTCCGGTCGCCAGTCACTTGGGGGATCTGGGCCGGACTCCTCCCGGGCTCGGCGCCCCCTTCCCAGCCCGCCGCAGCCCCGGGGTCCCGGGTGGAGCGAGCGCACCTCGAACCGGCCGAAAAAACCTCCCCTCCCCCAACCCCTCCCACGGGAGGGGGTGCTGGGCAGGGCCCTGAGTTGACTTCTTTCCCCGATTCTTAGCTCGAGTTCCGAGAACTTTGGCTCCCGCAGCCAGGTTGGGGGGTTGAGAATGATGCTACCGTGGACTTGGCTTTGTTAGGGCTTGTTCTAGGCTATCGGGGCGGGGTCTCCCTCTCTCTCCCCGGCTCTCCCCCTCACCTCAAATCGAATTCTTTCCACTGGAAGAGTTTTCTCTCAAGTGATAGGTTTTCCACCTGCATTTAGAGTCTCGGGGCGGGGGGGAAGTGGTGGCCGGGTAGAGTTGAGAAGCGATTTGTGAGAAGGGAAACAAAGATGGGAGGGGGAGACACAGATGAAAC